>BMAW01003024.1:4802-27708 GCA_019974015.1 Nephila pilipes
TTGGAAAAGCGTTGGAACGATTGTATCACCCTAAAAGGTGATTAACAAAAGGTGTTATGTTGATGAATAAAAAAAAATTTTGCAAAAATAATGTTGTTTTCAATGTTAGTCTCGGGAGCTATTGATTGATGTGTTATTAAAGTCAAAGCATTCTTTTTTTTTTCTTTTATTTCGTGGATTAATTAAACAGTTTTGCTTCCTTTGCCATAACGTTTTCATTTGTTAACCCGATTTTCACAAGCATTGTTGTATTTGATAGCTGCATGTACAGAAATCTCGTGACTGTTGTCGACATCAGGAATGAATGAGAGCTTTTTCCTAATGGTCAGAATGAAAGTTGTAACGCCTCAGTACTACTTTTTCCCTCCAAACCTTACTAACCAATAATAAAAAAGTCACTAATCAACACAATCATTAATGAATTTAAAATAGTTATAAGTCAACTAGAGTTTATTATGATATTAAAGAAAAAAAAATACAGGATATTTATAACCAAGCCTGTGGATTTAATTCCTATCCAAATCTGAATAAAAATACTAATATTATAACTAAATATTTAACAGATACTAACCAGTCAAGTCTGAGTTCTTAAGAGGACTCTAAATGAGGTTCCAACACCTTATTTCCCATAACATATCGTAGTTTGTCAAACATTTTAAATGTTTCAATTACTACACAAAAATTTTCAAAACAAAAGTTTTTAACTGAAGCGATTTAATTTATAGCTCTTTTATATCGTAATCTATCGAAGTAAAATGCTCAAAAATAAAGTTTTTTCACGGTAATTTAAGGATTTTTAATGAAATTAAATGTATTTCACTCGAATGTAGCATAAATCCCTTCAGGGTCCTTTTTCTTAAACACTTATTTTATCATTCCAAGTTTTACAGGGTGTTTAAAAACAAACTTGCAAGAATTTAAGAGATGATAGTACACATCTGAGCAATCAATTTTCACCAAACGATACACAGGCGGAGAGCAAGCGGAGAATCGCTAGATGGCACTGTAATGGAAAGCATAAAGCGCGAGGTTTCTTACACATCGTCATTTCTACCATGGACTTAAGGAGGCATGGCGACGTAGAGTAATCAAAAAAGCTAATCCTTCTCAAATCTAGTGATGTCTAGTGGTTCACCGTCTGCTTTCCGCCTGTGCATTGTTTGGTGAAAATTTCTTGTTAGGATGTTTTGTTTTCTATCACCCCTTAAATTTTTCCCCATGAAATTCGAAACACTCTGTACATGTTAATGTACGTAACACAAATTATATACAGCATTATTAAGATATTATGGTTCTTTTTAATGTCTTATGTTTCATAATTAAGTACTGTTTCAGCTTGTATATTTAATGCTTCACTTACATTTTGATTTCCACAGACGGAGTTCGCTTACCAGACAACCACAGGCAGACTGTATATCCTAATGGGACTCTATTTGTCCGTCAAGTAGAGACGACCATAGACGAAGGCCGTTATACGTGCACGATACGAAACAAGGAAGGAGAAAGCGCCAGGGGGAGCCTTTATATCACGGTTAGAGGTAAAGTATATCATTAAGTGTTATTCTACATACGATTAATTTTAAAATGAAACTAAATAAAATAAATATTTTTGCTCTGAATTTATTTAATAATTTTCTTCAAATTTTAAATTATTAAATTTATTCGTATTATGAATTAAAACATTCAGGATTTTTAAACGCTACAGTTTCTTCTGTTTGAAAACGTTGTGGATTATAATATTTAATTATAATATCAATTATATTATCAACATATATAGTTATAATTAAAGTATGAGCTTTTTAAAATATATTAATTCTTACACGTTATTACATTTCTCTAAATGTATCGCATTTCAGGTAGTTAGGTAATTATGAACGAAAAGAGAAACGTCAGAGAAACGAGTACAGAGAAACGTCAAAACGAGTACATTTCCGTTAAAAATCGAAAATTTTATTAAAATTTTAAGTGCTTAAGTAATTTGAGTTATGAATTTTTCGTGTTTAATAGTTTTTTTAATTATTTTAATGACACGTGCATAATTTTTTTAAAAAAACGAGTATTACACTTTTAATATATAGTTGTCTTTGATATCAATTTTGTTTATTGATAATTTTTCAAAAAATGTCATTGAAACCTTTGTAATTTACTATAGTTATCAAAATAAAACTATGTTCATGAGTCATTGTTAACACTTTATTCGGTAAATGCTAGTTTAGATTTTAATTCAAGACATTTTCATTAATAGTGTTTCATATATTGTAAAAAAAATATCTTAGAAATCGTAGCAAATAGAGATTTAATTTTTAAAAAAAAAGTGATAAGGGATTGGTGTTGAATCTTTTTGAGCTCATTATATACAAAGAATCTTAGTGGTAATTTAAAATAATGTCTGATACATTATTATGATACTGCTGCGGCTCTCTTCGACAATAACGAGTGACGTTAAAATGCTTAAAAATTTGTGGGACAGGATTTTCTTTAAGGCTTAGGTTCTGAGTACTGTTCAAAAAGCTACTGGACATGTTTTCTCCAGACCAATCAATCGAGAGTTTGAATCAACCTCGTTGCTCAAGATCAACAGATCTTCTCCTCCACCCCGGAATACAAAAGCATCTTTCCAAAGCAGAAAGTGACGGAAAGCATATTCGCACCAAAGTAATGAGCCAGGACATGGAAATTACGGAACATGGAACAAATAAACCTCCCATCTCAACGAGAGACAACCGATGGCCTCAAATGAAAACTGTTCAAAGTGGAAACCTGATGCAACAGGGAAGAGATGAGAGTCAATTTCAGTAATGGTTGGACAAACAAACTTCGAAAAATATGGTCCAAATTCTTGATATCATTCATGATTCTGGAGGAGGGGAGGACTATGCGGCGGCTTTCTTAAACAATGACAATAGATTTTAAAGCACTTTATTAACAAGTCCAACAAGAAACCATTTTGGCCATTGGCTAAGAATCCTGCAAAAAGGTACCAAACATGTTTGCACCGGACCTACACATCTAGGGTTCGAATCAATTCCGTCGCCCAAGGTCAGCAGACCTTCCTCATCTCAAGGTAGAAAAACGTCCCCCTATGTGGCGAAAAAATATTGCAGCTGTCGAAATACAAAAAACCTTGTCATTTATAAATAAACAAAAATTATTTTGTACTTTCAATTTTTACACGCATTATAATTCTGTATATTTTATTTCTCCTTCGCCAATTTCTATAGAAATCCTTATTATATGATCTCAATAAAATCCTTTAATTTAAAAGAATTATCACTTTAAATATTTGCTTCAAAAAGTTATAAAAACTCTTCAATCCAACTTTATACTAGTAAAGAATTTCAAAAGGTTTTTTTTTTAAATTTATGCATTCAATACTCGTATTTAAAAAAGTATTCCACAAATTTATCATTTAATGTTTTATATTTCTTTCTGGAATATTTTGATGATATAAAGAGAGGCTGTTAATTTAAAAGTATTATATTTTTAAGTGTATAGTCAAAAAAGTACATGAAAATTTATTAATCGCGATAAAAGTTTAGTTTTTTAAAAAGTTTCTACTATTTTAATCACTCTATTAAACACTTGTCCTTTGCCCAATGAAATGGAATTTTCGGAAGCTGCAAAAAATACTTTACTGTAAAGATGAATGAAAATACTATACTTTTAAATATTTAATTTGAAAAGGTAAATAAAATTACATTAGTTTGAAACTCGAACAAATTTATAGTTACTTTATTTTATAAAGATAGTTTTATTCAATTTTATCGATTCTAGGGCAAGCTGAAAAACACTTTAGAGTTTTAAATTAACGAAATTTTAATAATTTCTTATAAAAACATTTATTTGTTCATGTGATCTTACACAGAGTGCGGAAATGTTTTTGAAATAAATATGGAAAAAAATATCTCTTAAACGAGCCACAAGTGGCCACAGTAGCCTAGTGGTCATACTCACAAACTCGTGGCCGGTGTAGTTTCCGTTGAGTTGGGGGATAAAATTATGATGCCTCTGAAGATCAGCCGTATAGCGAGGCCCCAAATGTGGAAATTTGGAGAGGGAGTAGCACACTCAAGTGTCACCCTCGTCACTTGAAAGAGGCTCACAGTTACGATGTTCTTGTCCAATAGCCCTTGTGTTGCTTCTCGGTGAGACATTAATAAACAATCTTCAATCAATAGACGAATATCTCTATCCATTTCAAAACGTAGAATATTTCCATCACAAGCACAACAGCTTGCAATATCACTTTCTGTGACCCTTAAATAACATGACGAATATTAGTCATGAATTGAGAAAGGGTCTTACCTTTTTGGTGAAAACACTATCATTATAGTGACACCAGATAATAAAATGTGGCACAATAAGATCTGGAGAACGCGAGAGCTGATTTCAAGTTCTCGAGAATGGCCTCGATTAAAAGTTACTGATTTTTTAAAAATAGTTTACTCTAACGATCAAGATTAGTGACGGCTCTCCTTCATTGTTTAACTCCATCAACATCCTAAAGTTGTGACACCTGCCCGATCCGGGCTGCCTCTTGTGCCGTAGCTAGATTCAATTATTAAACACTAAGACACAATAATCAATCAAAGAGACACTAGAACAATACTTACGGAATTTATTAACTTCTATTTACTATAACAACAACTATATATATGCTCTCCTGGGGAAGATTTCTACTAACCACATTCAACCCACAAATAGTAATCTAACAGACTCTTACCACTAATCCTTCCTCGACTGCAACTCAGACTCTGGAACAACTATTGAAAATAGTAATAACTAAACCTCTCGACTCACGCTACTTTTACTCTCATCATCCACTTCAACCTCTCTTTCCACCTCTTTCAACTCCTCCCTCAACCTCTCTTTCCACTTCTCCTTCCGCCTCTCTTTCCACTTCTCTTTCCGCCTCTCTTTCCACTTCTCCTTCAACCTTTCTATCGCGACTTTCAGTCGGAGTTTATATATTTCCTAACTCTCCGGCTTCACTTCATTTCTACCTGCTTTCTATCTGCATATTCACATTTCATTTTTGGTTGGGCAAAGGTTGTTTAGCAAAAGCAATCAATCTCAATTAAAAGTCCTCAAGGTTAGTGAAGAGAAACCGCGAATAGCCCAATGTCACAAAGTCTAATTAAATAGTCAATAAGTTCAAGTTTATAATTAAAGATACGTCAGAGAAAGTCAACATACATGTTTTCTTATCTATCGGATAACATCCAAGATTGCTCTCTCCTCCAAAAATTGCTCTTAGCTAAATTAATCCTAGTTTATTTCAAATAATAAATTCTTAGCGTATCAAATCATTTATTCTATTCATGCTCTTTCCCGATTATATAAGATTTGACTAATGTTATTCTAATCAGGAATCACTTCTGACTACTTTCATTATAAATTATTAATTATGATGATTCACTCCAATCGACATCTGCTTATCGTTTTCCTCATCTTACCTCTCTTTCCTTTCAATTATATTTCGCATAAATATCACTAGCTCTAATTCAATTAAATGCACTTCTTACCTTCGTTTAATTCACCTAATCACGTTTCATTTGGTAGGCAAAAAGTTGCAATTATATGCAATTCAAATGATCCAAAAGTTCTCAAGGTTATCGATATGAAAATAATCGCTAAGTCACAGATTAACCTAGCCACAAATTCAGCATAAACTTCTAATTCTTGAAGTATCTTTCGTACACTATAGCCATATAGAGGCACCTAATAGACTGGCCATACAGAGGCATTAAATTTTTGTGTCATTTATTGCATTGTTTTTATTTCTTTAATGGGAGCATTTTTTTAAATGTTGATTATTTTTCATTTGTGGAGTAACGTACAAATGATTCAAAATTATAAAGATTACTATATATCTTAATCTGTAAATTTTTAAATAGCTTTTTGACATAATATCTCATTAAAATAATAGTTAGTGTGTAATAACAGCTAACACAAAAATTAAGACTTTCCTTTCGAGATCCTTTAAGAGATCCTTTCATTTTTTATGTTTCATAAACTTGGTCCTTTTTAATATTATGTATGTAAGGAAAATTTTGTGGAAAAAGACCCCTTTAATAAAATAATTATGTTTAGATCCTAATTCTTCTCGTGTTAGTTTGGCATTGTAAGAGTTCTGGTACACAACAGCTAACACAAAATTAAAGACTATATTCTTTTCATTTTTTATGTTTCATAAACTTGTCCTTTTAACATTATGTATGTAAGGAAAAAGACCCCTTTAATAAAATAATTAAGTTTATTCCAATTTTCCTCGTGTTTAGTTTTGGCATTGTAAGAGTTCATACACAACAGCCACCAATACAAAATTAAAACTATATATCCTTCATTTTTATACTATAAACTTGTCCTTTTAACATTATGTATGTAAGGAAAAAGACCCCTTTAATAAAATAATTAAGTTTAGTTCCTAATTCTTCTCGTGTTAGTTTGGCATTGTAAGAGTTCTGGTACACAACAGCTAACACAAAAATTAAGACTATATATTCTTTTCATTTTGTTTCATAAACTTGGTCCTTTTAACATTATGTATGTATGAAAAAAGACTTTTAATAAAATAATTAAGTTTAGTTCCTAATTCTTCTCGTGTTAGTTTGGCATTGTAAGAGTTCTGGTACACAACAGCTAACACAAAAATTAAAACTATATATCCTTTCATTTTATAGAAATATACCCTGGTCCTTTTAACATTATGTATGTGGCAAGACCCCTTTTAATAAAATAATTAAGTTTAGTTCCTAATTTTTCCTGCTGTGTTATTTGGCATTGTAAGAGTTCTTATTGACAACAGCTACAAAAATTAAAACCATATATCCTTTCATTTTATAGCCTCTTACAAACTTGGTCCTTTTAATTATGTATGTAAGGAAAAAAGACCCCTTTAATAAAATAATTAAGGACCCTAATTTCTTCTCAGTATTTTACATTGTAAGAGTTCTATTAATGAACAGCTAACACAAAAATTAAACTATATCCTTTCATTTTGTTTCATAAACTTTAATTTTTAACATTATGTATGTGTAAGGAAAAAGACCCTCATCAAAATAATTAAGTTTAGTTCCTAATTCTTCTCGTGTTAGTTTGGCATTGTAAGAGTTCTGGTACACAACAGCTAACACAAAAATTAAAACTATATATCCTTTCATTTTTATGTTTCATAAACTTGGTCCTTTTTAACATTATGTATGTAAGGAAAAAGACCCCTTTAATAAAATAATTAAGTTTAGTTCCTAATTCTTCTCGTGTTAGTTTGGCATTGTAAGTATTCTATAATACGCTAACACAAAAATTAAGACTATATATTCTTTCATTTTTTATACTTCATAAACTTGGTCTTTTAACATTATGTATGTAAGGAAAATTTTGTGGAAAAGCATCCATTAAAATAATTAAGTTTAGTTCCTAATTTTTCTTGTGTTAGTCTAGCATTGTAAGAGTTCTGGTACAACATAAAAGTATTACATTTTATATCCAGACTTCATAACAGACTAACTTTTGCACTCTCCTTTACTGGTTATTTTAACTCTTTTTCGTCTGAAAATCACTTAACCATTTCAGATTTAGTCGTTTATCAATATACTTTATTTCTGGTAGCTAACCCACTTTTTTGATTCACCTCTCAAGTTGCATTAGCAAGTAGTTTATTTACTGAGGACACTTAACGGAGTTTGTTTAATGTTGAAATGAACAAAAGTTTCGAAAGCTTTTTTTTTGAAAATTGACTGGCCGTATAGGCACTAACCATTTGTGTGTATTTAATACGTCTAAAAGTAAGAGACCATCTTAAATGAGAGCACTTAATTCTTGATTTTTTTTTAATTAATATGGGGAGAACCATATAAATTGTTTGAAATGAAAAACATTACTATACATTTAATCCGTATTTTTTTAATAGTTTTACCAAGTATCCTATTAAAATAATAATATCTGTGCAATAAATGTAGACACAAGAATCGGTGATTGTTCAACCACGCAATATTTTTTTAATGTTCCTTAAGCTATTTCTTTTTAATATTAAGAAGATAAGGAAAATTTGTGAAAAGGAACCCAATTATTAAAAATATTAATTTTAGTTCTTAATTTATCTTGTGTGAGTCCACCTTTCTAAGAGTTTTGATAAGATATAAATTATTAAATATAAGTCTAGACCTTGTATACTCATAGACTGTGTCTACAAAAAAAACTCTTCCTAGTTTTGCTATTACACTCTCCTTTACAAATGATTTTTATTTGTTTTCGTCAGAAATTTTGAAAGCCTTAGAGAGAATTTATTAATATAAAAATATTATTACATTTTAAATACATGCTTGAAAGAGTGCGTCAAATTTACTTAAGTAGTAAATAAAGAAGAAAGATATTCCATAAATTGCAATCAATGTCTAAATCAAAACTTTTCGAAACACACAAATCTAAATAAATAAAATTAATATAAGGAACATTCATGTTATGAGTACTCATTTTCAATAATCTTGCAAAACCATTATATCATTAAACATATATTTCATTGCAACCTTAAAGAATGGTGTTAATACGTGCTGGCGTTAAAATAACCTCATTCATATTCAATTAAAGTGTCAGTACTTTATTAAACATTGAAACATGATATTATTGTTGTTCTACATACATTATGAATTTACAACATTCATTTTCTGGTGAATAAATTTAAGATGAATAATTAACGATAGCGTATCTTAACATTAAATTTATAGAACCCGTAAATTTGACGGGGTCTTAATTGTATGCTTAAAATTTCTGAATATGCAAATATTATTACTTAAGACATTATATATTGGTTTTTAATGATATATGTTACTACTCGTATGATATATAAGAGCACTTCTATATATTTCTACTACTAAAATATATTTCTACTCATTTTCTCTGGAACACCTCTGTTTTATTATTTGTAGGTATTGCATATCTATACTGCTCAAAACAATTAAAGGATATTGAGGTTTTGGGTGGATTAAGCGGCTGGGGAATTGTTTATATGAGTGATACATGATCGACAGACGTGGTAGGCTATATAAGAAAAAAAATAAAACATGTTTGGCAGAAAAAAATGCGTTTTACTTAGCATTTGGACACAAAAGGAAAAAAACACAATTTGTACATTCGAGAAAAAACGAATAAAAAAGGGGTATTTACTCGAAAGAAAAAAGTTTTTAGTTGGGGGTATGGTTTACCCGGACGACGAGCAACGCTGAACACCTTTGAGGCATGGAGTCAATGAGGCTATTTATGAGGAACTGGAGTATTTTATTCCACTCCTCCAGAAGAGCTCTTTCCAGTTCTTGGAGAGTTCGGGGGGGGGAAGGTGGACAGTAACTCGTCGGCCTAGAATGTTCCAAATGTGTTCTATTGGCTTCATGTCCGGAGAACATGCTGGCCATTCCATCGTACGATTCCCTCCTCAAAAAAGAAATTACCCACTAAGTTAGCACGATGTGGCTTGCAGTTATCGTCCATTAAGATGAAGTCATCTCCAATTGTACAGCGTACGGGACTTCAATAGTTCTTAAGATCTAATCCCTATATCGGGGATCGGTCACAGTTCCATTTCTAATGATCTAGAAATCGGTGCGCCCATCAATGGGGATAGCAGCATAGACCATTACTCCACCTCCGCCAAATCTGAAACTTCCAAGCACGTACGCAGGATTGTTTCTAGCGCCACGATCTCTCCAGCTAAAAATACGCTTATCATCAGGATGACCTGAAAAAACAGGACTCGTCAGAGAAAAGAACATTGCGCCATTCATTTCTCCTCCAGTTCACATGCTCGGATGCCCACTCTATATGGTCGCCATGGTGCCTTGCTTTTAGTGTAACACATACCATTGGTCGGTGAGCATACAGTCCTACAGCGTGGAGCCGGTTTCGGACAGTTTGAGTCGAAATTGTGGTGCCAGTAGCCGAGCGAAGGTGTTGCTGAAGAAGAGTGGCATTCATATTTCGGTGTATCCGAACCGTTACTGTTAAATATATATCTTCATTGGGCGTTGTGGCACGTCTTCGACCTTGCCCTGGTCTTCGGCATGCCCTTCCAGTCTCCATGAAACGGTTCCAGATTCTGGAAATCACACTTTGTGCAACTCCAGTAGCTTCTGCTGTTTCGGCTTGTGTTTGGCCCCCCTCTAACCGTTCAACAATTCTCCAGGCTTCTGAATCGGCTTAATGTCTTCGTTGAGACATCCCAATCATCGAAACAACATACTTATTGAATGTCGATCATTCTTTTCCGCTTTGTCTTTCGTTAAGTTGAAAGGCAAATTTCATTCGCTGCTGCTAAGGCGTCGTTTTTGACGTCAGATTCAAAATTTGCACTTGTGACTCTCTTCTTCTATTTTCTGCAAAAAAAATTTCGTTTATACCGTTATTTTATATAAGACTTAAAATATCTTTTAATCGTTTTGAGCAGTGTATTTTTATAAAAATACGTCAATTTGACTGTTTAGCTTATACAAATCAATTATTGCGAAATAACAAAAATGAAATAACAATGAATAAAAAATAAGAAAATGATGGCTGTTTAGCTATAAATATATGAACAAACAAGTTTGTTGTTTACAATTGTAACAAACCTTATCATATCACAAATAATCATTTCATAGAGAAAAGAAGTTATTTTTGGAAGTGAGGCTGTTTTTATTACTTCGTATGCAAGTAACAAGTGTACGTCAAAGATAGTATTTACATATAAAAATATATTTAAGACAACACTAAATAAAAACTAATAGATTTTATATAAATAATTTACCAAAAAAGACGGATTTTTATTGAAATCCGCCAAAAAGACGTAATAGGTAAGTAATCAATGCACGTAAAACTAGCGCTAATAAAGGCTTTTATATTAAGTTTTGAAAAGTTGTTTATTTGAATACTTTCTTAAAACCTTTTGTTAAAGCATACAAGCACAATAACTCTTCTTAAAACATGAACATATGCAGCTTTTCCAGTAATGACATATTAAAATAAATACTCGTATAGAAATTTCTAAGGTGGATGCTATAATACGAAATATATGAGAATAACACTCCCAGTGCATGCAATATAACCAAAGGCTTAAGAGTCAATTTCAAAATTAACCAAGAGATACTTCTATAGTGCACCGAGAAGGATCTGTCGCATACTTTCCCTGAGAATAAGGTTATTGTTTGCATGGCTTTGCGAGGCGTTTCTCTTTATTTGAGGTTATTTGAAGACTAGAAGAAATGTAATGCAATATTGAATCTTTTACGTTTTCAAACGCTCTTCAATAATAGGTCATGATTTTTTTAAATAGATAATGGTTCATATAGGAATCAGTGTTTTCGGAATCCTATAGTGGCAGATAATATGGCCACTGATTTCTGTATTATTTTATCTAGTGCTTGTAATACCTGCATTAAAATTATATTGTTTTGTAAGTTTACAACTCACATATTTAAGTATTATTCTTAATCTGCTCATTATCATTGTTTTTGTATTTTTTACGACCTAGTCAATATACCATCAAACAGACAGAGGATTAGGATTAATTGAAGCTAAGATAATATAAATGATTTTTTTCTTACTTAAGGGAGCTTATCAATATTTAAAGATACAGTAAAACACGTTCCATTTGGTCGAGTTGTTGTGAGGCGGTGAGAGTGATTGTAAAAAAAAAAGAATTAATAAGTCGTTCAGACTTTTTTCCTTAACTGCAAAACTTTAATTTAAACATTAATGCAGCACGAAACACAACATTTGAGATAATACTACACATCTACAGAATTATCAGACATGGCTAGTTCTTCCGCCATTGTTCTCCTGTTCCTCGCTTTCTCCCTCACTGAACTCGCCTAGCGTTTCATTCCTCCTGCTCTGCCCGTCAAGTTGAGTTGTTCTTCAGCTCCGAGTCAAGTTGAGTTGTTATTTTTTTCATTAATCTTTACTGATACGAATAATTTTACAGCATAAATGGTTAATTAAATTCATGCAATTTTTATTTACTTTTCCACGTAATCATCACCAACTTCCTGCATTTATTCCATCCTTTTGAGATCCGTCTCATCCCCTCAGCGAAGAATTCTTTACCTTGATCTCGAAACCAGTTTTATACTTTTTTTCTTTATCCCTTCGTTGTCGTTGAACTTGATGCCACGCGAAGCTTCTTTCATTCGACCAATCTAATAAAATTCCGAAGGGGCAAAATCAGAGCTGTATGGAGGATGAGAATGAAGCTCTCAAATCACTTTACAAACGGTTTCCAGTGTTAATTGGGCCATTTGAGGTCGAGCGTTGTTTTGCAGAAGAAGTATGTCTTTCCTTTTGTGACGTTGGGCTATTCGCGATTTTCTCTACATTAACCTTGGGGACTTTAATTGAGATTGATTGCTGGAAATAAAAATTTCTTCACAATCAAAATGAAATGTGATTATGCTAATTAGAGAGAGAGGTAGAAATAAAGTGAGATGAGATAGATATGACGGTATTTAAGAAAAAGTAAACTTAGAGGATAGAGAACGAGTGGAACCAGCGCTGAGTATATGCCCTTACAAGCGATAGATGACATCAAGAGTTGTTACGAGTGATAACGATCACAGAAGATTTGAGAAATCAAGACAACCTCAACTGGAGAGGTTTTGGCAAGAGAGTATTAGTTCAATAATAGTCGAATAGGTGAATTAATCCAAGTGGTCATCAAGGAAAACAAATATTCATTAGACGTTATGTTACAAAATTAATAAATAAATAGTTGTGTGAGACTTGACTGGTGTATCTTTGATTAGGTTTATTGACTTTTAGAGTTAGTTGTATTTGACTGAGTTATGGCCCAAGAGTCAAGTAGAAGAAGTGATTCCCCACATTTTTCCCTCTCGGATATTTCTTCACAATTTTGTCTAAGTAGTATAGACAGTTGATAATGCTTTTGACTCTTCAAATAATCACTGAATATTGGACCAAGGGCACTACGTTCGTCGATGATACTTTGCAATAGCTCTTAAACCTTTCCAGGCACGTGTAAGACTCGCGCTGTTCAAGCAACTACTGCCGAACCCTTTGTTCGTCCGAGTGAATGTTTCGGGTGGTCTTACACTTTAAGAAAGTAAAGATGGAAGCAGTTAAGTATATTCTTTGAGTGGACACACCCTCGTAGTAAAGATTTTAGAGGTTACGCTTACATAGATAAAAATCTAAAAGCTGAATATCACTTCTCATAACTATGCCAACAAACACTTACAAAAATTTCAATTGCCTTCATCAAGAGTTTCCTTCACTAAAAATGTTTGTCTGGTTAAATAATGAGCGATCCTAATACGTTCGATTCATTTTAAATAGAAATAAAGTTCTATTCATAAAAATTATAAAGTCTTTTCTTTATTCCATTGCTCCTTCTGCTTATGTGAAGTAAAACATGTTAGAAACGGATTTATCGCAAGCAATTGGAAAGTAACCTTGTTAACATCTATTGTTACATTGCCTGCAAGAATATGTGTTTTTCAAAGTAATAAATTTGAAAGTGAAAAATCTGAAGTTAAAACCAAAATTTTTTTAAGCCCTCAAAAGAAAAATAATAATTCTAAAATCCCTATGATTTATTTTTTTCTTTTTTTCAATTTCAATGCAGGAATCAAAATTACAGTTTGAAATAAGAGTATCTAAGGATTTCTTTTCGTTTTACGCATAAGATACCTGCAGGTATCTAAAAAGTGACATATGAATATTGTTATGAAAATTTTCCGGTGTATGTAGGTGAACAGTCCGACAAGCAGAATACTAGAAAAATAGTAACTTATTCTTTAAATAATAATAAAACAGGAAGCACAGACGACAACAAAAACGTACTTGCACAAATTTGCAGCACTAAATAAACAGCAATCCACAGTTCAAACAAAATCACGCAGTTTGCAAAGCAAGCAAGATAATCGCTTTCATTTCAAAAGACTAACTCACTGACGATCAGCGGCTCTGTCTATTTATACCTTGAAGACCGGATGTGACGTCACATAGAAAGTTCTCCAATGTTTCGGTCCTATTCTGGAAACTTCTCGACGAAACTAGATTTTATCTAAAGATTCGTGATGCCTTCTGTCAACAGTCACCAAATTTATCGCCAAGTCACCAAGTTTGTCGCCAAGGCCGGAAGTCGAATTCCTGCTTTTTCCCTTGGCGTCCAGATAGCCTGTGAAAGTCCCTTAGCAACCATACAATCAGTATTGCTGGGAAGCAACATTTCTTATTTGTAACAATATTTTACATACACCAACAAATACCTTATATTTATTATTAATGGGTTTTCTTCTACTTGCATTGCATGCCTTTGTCAAAATATTAAGCTCTTTTTTTTTCTCACTTTTTAAAAGGCTCAATTGAGCTGAAATTTTCTCTGCGCAATTGTTTTTCATAAGAATACGATAATTTAATTTTTAATAATTAATAAACATTAATTGATTAAAACTAATTACTTAAAAATTAAATTTATCGCCAAGTTTCTTGCCAAATCCGCCACCAGGGTCAAGGGCTTAAACTCTCTTTTGATAAATGGTGTCATCTCTGTAAATCCATATTTTTCTTTTAAGAGAAGCGTTAAGGGAAGCATCAACTATTGTTCGTAACATTGCTCCCATCTTCAAGACAGGCGAATGTTACATAAAATTTAAGGCGTAAAAATTATGTTACGAAAGTGTGAAGTTTGAAAGAAAACCCATGACTAAATAACTCGTTTCTTACAGGTGTTATATTCTTCTAATCCATAAAAATTGTCTGGAATAATTAATTATGTTGTAAAGGTTAAAAGTTCTTAAAAATTGTTAAATTTTTCTTAAATTTTAAAATCTCTGTATTATATTACACCAAAAAAAGAGATTTTTACTCCAAATTGGAAGAAATATCAGCTCTGAATATTTATTTTAGGCAAATTTATTAATAACAATTGAGAAGAATTGTAATCCGAGAAATTCCTTCAGAAACGGTTATTATGTACGTGTCAAATATTCTTTCAAATAATAAAGAAATAAATAAAATATAACATTATAAATATAATACAAGTATTTCAAAAAGATTTTTTTACTTTCACGTAATCATAGAAATGAGATGGATGAATGAAGATTACTGATGGAAAAATATGTCTGAGGCGTATAGACACACATAATCCATTTTTCACTATATAAGGCTTATGTAAATAACTTCGTTTTACAAAAAGTAAGCAAATACGTAAAAGATTATATTTTACATCAAATAATTCAAAATAAAGAAATGAACATAAATCTTACTAAATGCGTGTAGTACATGTTAAAAAGAAGTGATATAAATTTTTCGGTGGTATCCAGATAAATTATTGGAAAAGAGCTTATCACACAGTATAGAAATGAGATTGGGGGATTTGTTCTTTAAAAGTAAAATATGCTTTTACATATCCAAATATTGAAACTTGATGATGAAGTATGCTCCTAATACCTTTGGTGCTACGGAAAAATTGATGAACTTGTTACTTATAAGGATATTAAAATATGATTATATAGCAAACTACTCAAATAGTTAGAGTAAAGTTTCTACAATGATTTTTTAAAATTGAGAAACTATCTAAATAATAATTACATCACCATTAATAAGGAGGGAGAATATTCTTAATATTGATGTTATAATTATTTATAACAAGAAAAATGAAGTTTAAAGTACAATGTTATTTAACATTATGAGTCACCATTAATAAGGAGGGAGAATATTCTTAATATTGATGTTATAATTATTTATAACAAGAAAAATGAAGTTTAAAGTACAATGTTATTTAACATGGATAAGTATCAAACTAGTAGTTGTATCAATGATTCTTTATAAGAATTATATAAATTTAAAAGGAAATTATATAGATATTTGAAACCTTTCTTTTTCCTTTAAAACTAATTTATTTATTTATTCAATTATTTACTATTTTAATGCATTACAAAAACTTTTAATATATATATGTGTGTGTGTGTGTGTGTGTGTGTGTGTGTGTGTGTGTGTGTGCGTGTGCGCGTGTGCGTGTGTGTGTCTTTCTCTCTCTCTCTCTCTCTCTCTGTGTGTGTGTGGTGGGTGGGTGAGAGAGAGAGAGAGAGAATGAACTATCTTTCTCAGTATAATACTTAAATTCAGGTTATTTGTATTACATTTCTTTAAGCATGCGAAATTAGGTAGTCTTACAAAGGAAAAATGTTGATGAACTTCTTTCTATGGTTGTCGTAAAAGGTTTTCACATCTAACAAAGGATGGCTTGAGCAACTATTTATTTTTAATATTAAGGAGCGTATTAAAAAAAACCATAATTCATTTTCGAATGTAATTCCAAAATATAAAGATATTTTTTTTTCTCGTCTCCTATCAATTGAATAGTTTCTAATGATATATTTTCCACATGAAGAAATACCTAAAATCTCTTTCTTCTCTTATCTTCTAATAAAATTCAATATACATATATGTTTGAGTGTGTGTGTGTATGTTTGCGCTTATGTGCGTGTGTGAGTATGCATGTGCATGTGTGTCTAGAAATGTAAAAGTTCTTTATGATATTATTAAGATATTATTACTCGTCTTAAATAATTACCGATTGAATATTGAAATAAGAAATCGAGAAAATCACATTTTCCCTCTAAACTATGGAAATACTTAGTATATTTCAATATAAAAATAATATAAATAATAGGAATAAGGATTTCGTTAATTAACGAAATGTCTTTAAAAATAACCCATGTCGTGCCACTCATAAACAGAATGGATAAGAAATCATTTTCAAAGTAATACTAGAAATGATATATCCCTATCTGTATAGGAAGTTTACAACTCTTATGATTGGAAGTGTTTATGTTCTTTAATTCAACAGCATGCAATTTGTAGTTAATTATTAGACTTGAAGTGTTTAAAAAAAATCATATTCTTAAAAAAGTTCCTTGTACCAGAGTATTCTTTTTTAGCCATACCCCCGAAAAAAGGGAGCTATTGTTTTTGTTAACCCCACAAAATGTCATACCGGGTCACTTTTCAAAACTTTATCTTGTTTTGGCGTTTATTTTTTATATCTGCTTTCACCAGAAACGAACTTAATTTTCAGAAATGTATCATAATAAATTCTTTCTGAATTTTTTATTAGGTTGAAATAAAATATATGTAGTATATATCTGATACCTGCTTTCACCCCTAATAAACTCAATTTTCAAAAATATGGAAATATTAATTTCCCCCAAATTTTATTGGATTGAAGTATAAGAAATATAAAAATTAAGTATTTTATTTAGTTACTTATCGAATTGTATATTACCTTAAATAATATGTAAACTATAACCAAGATATGATTGAAAGTAAATAATATTATTCAAAATTTTAAGACCAATGAGAGGCACCTATTTTTTTAGCCACCAAAGGGGCTATTGTTTTTAGGTGTATCACCTCTTCCTATCAGATCACTTTTCAATTTTTTTTTATCGTTTGCTTCAATTTTAATTACATTTAGCTCAAATATATTCAATTTAATAATATATTATTTGCTTTACTTTTAATTACAATTAGCTTAAATATAATCTGTTTAATAATTTATAGTTTGCTTTAATTGTAATATCGGAAAAATTTACTATTGTTCATTTCTCAATATTTCATCCTTCACTCTAATTCTTATATTTAATTGAGTAATTTAATAATGAATATAAAAAAGGCACCTTGAGTGCTAAATCTATTCTTTGCAAAACTTTGCATAGAGCTTTTTTTTTTATATTTAAAATAGATGGCTATTTCACTAGTTTATGCTTTGACATGTAGCATATCATTGCGATCTTCTAAAACATGAAAAAAAAATATTTATAATGATTGGTTAACAAATTAAAAACTTAGATGTATATAAATGATATTTTACTAACAAAGAACATAAATTATATTTACATAATTTATAAGAGACATGAATCAGATTCGAATTCATAATTATTTGTTCGTGTACATGTGATTCTTTTTGTTTGACTGTGTTGTTTTTACCTTCCGAGATATTACCCTTTAGATATGTAAATAATCTTTCCTTTCAGTTCGACCAGTTATCGAGCCTTTCAACCTTCCCCCGTCTGTCCAAATGGGCCAGCGACTGAGCATAACATGTACCGTCATCAAAGGTGATCCCCCTATCACCCTCAAATGGCTGAGGGACGAACATGCCTTGAAGAAAGATGGAGACATCAGAATACACAACTTGGCCGATTATTCTTCGACCCTTCTGTTTGACCCTGTCAAGCCAGAGCACAGAGCCAATTACACCTGTGTTGCCACCAATGAGGCGGGATCCGAACGTCATAGCGCAGCAATGGTAATTCATGGTATGCATACTACGATATTGGCAGAGATAATATTCCTTTACTATTTGTTTTGTGTTCTGTGATATATGCTTTGTTTCTATTCTGTGTCTAACAGATGTTGTTATCAAAGGGGTAAAGCAAAAACAAGGGACATGTGTTAAATTATATGTTATGTAAATTATTATTTTTATTATTAAATTCCTACTGTATTAGTTCAAACTCTCCCTATATAGATTAAGATATCTTGCTCAAATTTTCAATCGTTCTTAAAATACTTTTTATTTATCCACTCAAGTTCAAATACATTTTTTTAACTCGCAGTGGATGACATTTGACGTTAATACAGTTTTTTCAAATATTAATTAAATTTAATTGGTGAAAATGCAGTTTAGCCTAACCACTTGGCGCGATTTCAAAAATTGACAAACTTGGCGATTTTTTTTTTTTTTTTTTTTGGCTGAACGATAAATCCGCGTAATTGAGCAGGGTAGCCACATTTGGCAAAATACTGCCAAATGATTCCTGTCGCCAAGGGTGGTTGGGCTAAACTGCAATCCAACCATTTAATTTTGAAACTTAATGTTATGATTCTGTCATATATATACATATTTATATTAATTGTAATTATTTAATAAAAAGTAATTAAAATAAAAAATTTCTTTTTTGACCTAAGTAGGAATTGACTTTAAAAAAAAAAGTTTGTATTACTTGTTAGTAACATTAAATTATCATAATGCTTATGGTTATTTACAGTTGAGTAGCATGAGAATCCAGAGCCAATTAATCTGTTTTATATGATAAAATAAATGATGCACTACTTTGTTTGTATAAGACCATTGATCTGCTATTGTATAAGTGCCACTTTACGATCCAAATGTTTCCAAAACAAAATTTCAATATTCTAGCAGATTATTATTTAAATTTAGATTTAAAATAATCATATAAATTTTAATCTAGTATTTAACCACGCTTATAAATTTTAAATTAATTATAACTAAAATAATAAATACTAAGCGAAAATATTATTTAGTTTAATCTTAACATGCTTGGGAGGTTATTATTCGTAAGTAATTGATAATATTATGAAATAAAGGCAATTGGAATTTAGAACAAAAATAATTTTAAACCTAAAGCAAAAAGATACTAAAATTATTATAAAAACTTACTAGATACTTTAGCCATTTTATTTAAGATAAAAAAGATGTTTATAAAACACTATTAAACATGTCTAGAGGCGTCTATAATAACTGAGTTAAATGGCGGCTCTCTTGACAGGGATTATAGAATTGTTAATAGTTTTGGCTTCGATTTCGTTGCGTTAGTTTCATTTGTTGGAGAGATTACAAAACGAAACATGAGATTTATAATTAAGATTTTCATATTTCAACTTTATTTTTGTTTTTTATTTCGTCACATGCAGCTGTCTAAGCCAAGGTAATTCTGAAGTAGTTTATTGCCATACTCGTTAAGCACAAAGATCAAATTTTAAAAAAACAAAAATGATATATTTACTTAATATTTCTGAAATAATCACATCAAATAGAGTGAATTTAACAACAATAAAGTTATTATTTTTATTTTTATGATAAACATATAGTCCTAAATTAATTTTTAACACAGTATATTCTTTTTCGAAATCAAAATCAAAATATTCTCATTGTTCATGAAATTTTAATTACATTACAACTTCTCTTTTGTTTTGTGCAATATATTTTAAATGCATTCTTCTACTTTCAATAAATTATGTATTTCCTCTAGAAACATTAAGGATATATATTTTTAAAATTAAGGATGTATATTTTTAAAATTAAGGATATATATTTTTAAAATTAAGGATATAACTATATTATAGGGATTCCTCAGAAATTTTCGTTTTAAATGTGCAAAATTACAGAATTGGTGAAAAATTTTGAAATATAAAGCAAAATAGCTCTTATATTTATAAATTCCCTGATTAATTTAATGTACCATAAGCAACATATAAATTAATTTTAGCTTTCTTTGAAATCAACTATTTTTTGAAGTAATAATACATTTAAATCTGACTTTAAATACGCAAATAAAAATACGAGTATAACTTACGATACTGTACCTTTGTATTTAAAAAAAGTAATACTGAAATTATATAATAGATTATGTTTTTTAAAAAAAACTATTTATTTGCTGTATCAACTTATTTGCTTATCAAGGTATTTATCTCTTATTACGTTATGTATATGCAATATGTTTTATTTAGTAAAATATCAAAGGACAATTCAAATTAGTGACACATGTAATTAACCAAAAATCCATAGATAAATATAGATTTTAGTTTTGTGTCAATATATAAATCTCACAAAATAATTTGATATTGGAACTATATATTTTATAAGAGAGAGAGAGATTCTTATAAACAACATTTACGAATATATTAGCATTTTTATTAAAGAGTAATTGTCACTGTAATTAAGTATCATGGCCGAGAGCTTGTAGGGTTGTTTCAATCAAGCCACCCATTAGAACTGATAGTCCTTAAGACCCATCGCATAGAGGTGTTGATGCATGATAATTAGGAATTCCAACACTAATATCTCTCTTGCGTCTTCTAAGTGCGAATAAAAATAGAAAAATAACCGATCAATCCATCAACATTAAAGAAAAGGAAGAATATCTGAAAACGCAAAGAAAATGGCACAATTGCTTCAAAGTAACGTAAAAATAAGTTTAAAATTTTATAAAGTAATGATAAAATATGTGCATTAAGGCTTCCGTCTACCCGCCATTTTGATTTCGTTTACGTAATGTTAAACCTAAGGAATTTCGACTTGAATTCTCACATCTTTATTGTTTGATCTATTTGAATGCAATAAAGTGCATCTGAAAGAGCAAAAAATAATGAATACTCCTGTGGAATTACTTTTTTCCTCCAATTTTTAAACATATTTTTACCCCTATTTTAATGATTCGTTTGAGAGTTTTCTGGTCTTTAAAAAATATTTTTTTATAAATCAGAGGGGGAAAGTAATTCCACAGAAACCTTCATTTTTTTTTTTTGTTGCTCTTTCAGATGCACTTCATTGCAGTCAAATAGATCAAATAGTAAAGATGTGAGAATTAAAGTCGAAATTGCATGGTATTAGCATTAAGCTGACGAAATCAAAATGGCGGGTAGACCGGAGCCTTAAGTTTTCTAATTTTCCCCATTGTTTAAAAATTAATATCTCAATCATTTTTGAATTCAAGAGAAGAATAAAAAAGACACTATTATTACAATTGAATTTTTTTTCGGATTCAAGAATATTTTTTGCATATCTTAAATTAATTTTTAATTTTAAAAAATAGATTTTTAAACAAAATGTTTGATGGAATTCAAGAACTCTGATATCTTTAACTTAGACTCTGCGTCTGCATGCATTTTTGATTTCGCCAACGTAATGTTAATCCTATGGAATTTCTCTAATACCATCCTCAAATCCATCAGTACTATTTGATTTATTTTAATGCAAGAAAGTGTATTTTAATGAGCAAAAAATTATGAAAGTATCATCAGAATTACAATTTTCCTCCGATTTTAAAAACTCTATATATTCAAAAACAAATAACTCAGAATAATATGTAATGCATAAATACAAAGGAAAATTGTGGTAGTTTTATACTGAAAAAAATGACTCCCGTATGTTCTTCATGAAGCTATTTCACGAAAGCTGTTTTACAAGCCTTCACGGATCAATCTCACAATTTGATCGGTTCCATTCTACCACATAACTGGAACTTCCTTCTCCAAATAATTTGCAACTACCCCTCTCATATATCTAACCATCTAAATAATCTCATATTGCCCCATGTGATTTCTTTCATTAGGGCTTTGTAATATATAAAGTGTATACACTTCCATTATCCAAAATTTATTTGAACGTAAAAAATTAATTTTTGCTGCTGTGCAATCAACTACCACTGACATTTTACAACGTGTTTAAAAGGAATATACATATCAATTTGACATCATACGTGTAACTAAAGGAAGTTAAATCGAAAACTTGAAAAGAAACTTCTGTATTTTCCCTCCACATTCATGTATTACTTATTATTATGTGTTGCTTATTTATGGAAATGTCGAATTTTGAAATCGGTTGAATCATTTTGAATAACCCAGTATGTTTACTTCTATTTTAATGATTCGTTGGTAAGTATTCCAGATTTAAAGAAATATTCTAAAATGTTTTTAAAATTGGGCAGAAAATGCAATTCCTTCATTATTTTTATCTCTTTCAGATGCACTTATTTGCATTCAAGTAGATGATATACTGATAATACTTTTAAAATTGGAGAGAAAATGTAATTCCTTCATTATTTTTGTTAGCTGTAGTATGAATTCCATTGGATTGACATTATCTTAAAGAAATCAAAATTGTCGTTAGATGGGAGAATTAATCTCAGGGGGAATAATACGTATCACACAAGAAACTTATGTATGACTCAAGAGATATATTTTTTACATAACATTTATTAAGGATTCAAGCAATGCATATTTTAGGCTTTTAGATTGAAGTAAACAATAAACTGAGTTCAGAAAAATAATCTAAATTTCTTTTAAAATCATATATATGACCTAAGAGATTTCTTGAAAATGATAAAAA
>BMAW01003024.1:27718-47986 GCA_019974015.1 Nephila pilipes
TATAACATATTAAATATATTCATCGTAAACTCGTGTTACATCCTCATTTCTTCTTTTTAACTTTCTTTTCTTCGACATTCTATTTTTAACACCCGCCTAAATCCTACCAACCAACTTTCATGCGCATTTTAACTGTAACTGTCCTTTTTACTTTGCAAAGTCACTCGTGGGACAACAGTATCCCAAGCCTCAAATTAATTGCAACTTAATGTTACGTAACAATATATTTAGGAATAATTTACCTTTTTTTTTTTTTTTTTTTTTTTTGAAAAAACTTTTGTAATTTTCGCAGACTTTCTCAGCAGGCTAATTATTCTTTGAATTTTATTAATATTAATTTAAAATACAGTTATTATTAAAGGAATATTTTTTAATTTTTTTAAAATTTTTAGACGTTTTAACGCTTTTAATTTGTTGTCTCTTATATTTATTTATTTTATTACTTTACTTTTATAATTTTTTTCTTCTATTCCCAATTTTTAGTTTAATTTTTATATTTCTCCTTAGCTTTTTTTTTTCTCATTTTACTGCTCACTACTTTTGAATTTAATTATTTTTTGATTTTTCTTATAGTTTTCCCTCTTTCTGATAGATTTTGTTGTTATCCCTTTCCGCTTTTCAATTTCTGCCTCTTAGTTAATTCTAAGATTTGCGTTTTTAATGTATTATTTTTGATATTAAGTTCTTACGTTTAATATCTTTTAATCCTTTTATTTTTATTTTATAATTATTTCATTCTTTGGTTGTGAGAATTGTCTTGTGTGTGTGTGTGTGTGTGTGTGTGTTATCATTATTATTATTATTGGAATTTTTTATTAATCTTTCTTTTCCTCTGAATTTTGTATCTTAGATCGTTTTAATTTATGTGGTTCTATAACCATTTTTTAAGTAAAATATTACTCAATATGAAAAGTGAGGCAATTTTCGGTTCTATAATGAGTTTGAATGTATGGTTCTCGTATATCCAATTTTTTTATTTAACACATTACTTTATGGGGAAAGTGACACTTGAAAATCTAGATTAACCCAGCGGACACTGTCTTAAGCAAATTACAGTATTAAGAATGTTATAACCCATTTTCTTATTGGTTTTTTTTATCTTTCTATTATTTCGCCGTTTTTTTCTATCTTTATCAATATGTTGTTTTAATTTACTTTTTCTGCCATGAATTATAGGTATATAGTTAATCTATATATTTATTTTACTTCGATTAAAATTTTTCTAAATCTTGCAATGTTTGTACTGATTCATTATTGCATATGAGATTAACTACGTACACAATAACAAATTAGAGTGTTTCTATCGAATTTTAGTTCTTTCTACCTAATCTTGTTTACTGGGTCGGCTTCTTTTCGAAAATTTTTATTAGGAATTTTATATATGTACATATGTAATGTATAATATATATATATATATAACTATGTAAACATGACTACAGTGTTTCAATTCAGTTGTGTCAACAATCATCTTGATCTGAAAGTCTGCTTGATTCTGAAAACCCACACGTATCCAAACACTGATGCAATACTTAATGACAAATCAAAAGTTTTCCATTTTCAGTTAATTAAACTTGAAATAAAAGAAATCTTGTCATCCCTTTTATGAAATAAAAAAAGATCGATTCAGTTCGAAAGATCTGTACTATTCCTCATGTTTCTGACATGGAAGAATCAGACAAGCATGCCAAAAAGTATTTATCTTGCAGCTTTATTTCCAGTTTTGATTTTGTGCTTGGGTGATCTTAAAGATAATTGGCTTTCCGCCGCAAACATTTCTTAGATACCAAATTTGTATTGATTTATATACAATAAATAGCCCTAATTTTTTTTCTCCCTTTTTGTTTTTGCCATATTATCGATTATTGTTCCTTGTACTCAATTTGAAGAAATAACATCTTCTTTGCAGGAGCACGAAAACAGCATTGACGGGAGTTTCAACAACTTTAATACCTTTTTTTATTTGTAAAAGAAAAATAAAATTTATACATTTGTTTGTTACAACGGTTATTAATTACTATAAAACATCCTAGTGCTGAAAATATAAAACAACAACGAAATACGTAAACTTTTTGATGAAATATTGATTACTTATCAAACTTAAAAAAATGAATTTCTGTTAGAAATAATGACTATTTAGTAAATTAGCTGTACTATATGGATTTTTATGAATATAAATATAAGATCCATTTGCCTTAAGCATATAATTTAACAATATAGAAATAAAAACTGGAAAAAACATTATTTTGATGTATGTTTTCAAAGATATTTCCATTATTTAAACCATAAAAAATATGCACCATATTTCTTTAATTATTGCTAGATAACTTTATAAGAGTTTGAATTAAAAATATCTAACAAAATAAAATTTATCATTTTTATTGTTGCACAATGCTGTAAATGTTTCAGTACCAGAAAGGCCTAGGGTACTTCATTGATTATGTTCTTGAATTTATACGGTAGGACTCTGTTGGCTCGCGGTTTCTGCCTTGGCACTCTTTTTACGAGATTGAGAATTTAAATGCATATTTTAGCTTGGATTGCGGTAAAACTTTGGATTGCTGGAAAACGAGTAAAAGTTCATCCTGATTTTCATAGGAAGCTAGATTGACATATTTCTAGTGATTTGTTCGCACTAGGGTTTATTTCCCGGGAATCCGGGATCCCGGGTTCCCGGAAAATCATAAGATTTCTGTACTTTTTCTATTCCCGAGAATTATACTTCGTTCCCGGGATATCCCGGGAACGAAATAAAAGTTCATGAAGAAGATGTTAAAGAAGAGTTTAGCTGTGAAAAGATGGTTTGTTTGGATACCAAAACGCGCTGGAATAATTTGTTGGCAATCTTGAAAGATTTTTAGAAATAAAGTCAGCAATTTTAAAAACATTAATTGACATTAAAGAAGAACAAATGATGGCCAATGTAGAGTTTGAAACTGTGACTACTATTGTATCTGGCTTAAAGGCAGTAAAAATTGGCTTAGAAAAATTATGCAGTCGAAATGCAACTTTGCTAACTGCAGAAGGTGTATTTTCTTTCGTTATTAGAGAATTGAACGAACAAAATTTAAAATTTGTAAAAAATGTGAAATATTCTCTAATCCAAAGAATTGATGAGAGATGCAACATTAATTTAATAGGATTAATTCAATACCCGAATTTTGGGAGAAAATACGAGGCAGCTGCAGTTACTGTCGATATTTCGCGATTGCCTGATAAAAATTGTTTGGTTAGACAAGCCCAAATGATAGAAACAAAGCTTTTTTACGAGCCCAAATGATAGAAGAAGATGACTCAAAATCCAACTATTCGCACTCAGAAGAAGAGAGCATGGAAATTTTGAAAGAAAAACTTATGACGTTGGACGAAAAATTAGAGAAAGCAATTTACTCTATAACAAAAGTTTTATATTGTTCAACCAAAAAAAGTACTAGTCTCAACAAAATCATGATACAAGAGATGTAGTTGTTCGACTCGACTGAAAATCCATCACCAAACATTATAAAACTATAGGAGGCTTTAAAAACAATTCCTCCAACGTCAGTTGAAGCCGAGAGAGCATTTTTTTGCTGCTGGATTGTTCGTCACAAAGCTTAGAACAAGGCTGAGTGATAAAAGTATAAATTGATTATGCTTTCTGAAATCCTATTTTAAAAATGAATAATCAATTTATTACATATTTTTTGTATTTTTAGCTCGTTATATAAATAAGCATTAATTTTGGAATTTATATTTTTTTTTTATTTTATATAATTATTATTGATTTTATTTAAAAATAACCCGATTTTAAATTTTTTGAAATTTTGATGTATTCCCGGGAATCCCGGGAATGACAATTACATTCCCGAGATTTCCCGGACATTCCCGGGAACGGAAAAACCCGGGAAATCAGAAACCCTAGTTCGCACCTCTACGGACAAAAATGAGAACGATATTTTTTTTTTTCCTCTATCAAAGAAAGCCACTTTCTCGAAAATAACTTTTTAAAATGTGAGTGAGTGAGTGAGTGAGTGAGTGAGGAAGCGAGCGGGCTGATCAATTTTTACAAATGTTCGCTAGAATTCATAGATGGTGATCTTAAAGATCTTGAAAGTGTGTGTTCCAATCTTGTCGATATGCTGATTGAACCACCTCTTCGTAATTCATGCTCGATGCCATAGGGCTTCGAGAAACACCCTGGCCTAAGAGAATAACATGAAGATAAAAGGATGAAGGTCAGCTTGTCCAAGTCGAAACTCTCAAGGTTACCTTCAGCAGTGCTCCACATATCTATATGCTTCCGCTATGCCATACTCTGAATCTGCTCTCTTACTGCTGTACCTTCAGAGAGAGAGAGGGGTTTTTGTATGTATCATTCAAATAAATAAATACAGCGAGCATTTTGTTGTAAAGTTTTGAACTTCTCAATATTTGTAATACATCCTATCATAGAGATATACGAACCTTAAAAACAACTCAGATAATTTTAATTTTGGAGAAATGTACATTCATTTTCACGAACATTTTTAGTAATTTTTAAGTTTTCCTCTAAAAAATGTTACCTAATTACAATGAATATTGTGTAATGCTCAGGAAAATTTATTTGGATGTTGTCCATTCCCTAGGCTTCAATTTTTATACACTCATTACGAAACTATTTTGTTACTGCAGTGTATATCGTGTTTTACATTCGTATGATATTTTTCAATTAAAAATTAATAAAAAATTTAAGTTCAATTTCTCACTGTTAAGTTCATG
Source organism: Nephila pilipes (assembly GCA_019974015.1). Lineage (NCBI taxonomy): Eukaryota > Metazoa > Arthropoda > Arachnida > Araneae > Nephilidae > Nephila > Nephila pilipes. The sequence continues at coordinate 32,453 of BMAW01003024.1, forward strand.
ATTACCTTTTGGTGACAAACCTGTAATTTTGAACCAATTTTTCTCACTACGCTAAGTGATGAACTTGAAGCCCAGTTCCATTCAACGCGTTGCATTCCATTATTACATACGATAAATATTTGATAGAACAATGACCCGAATCCGCAATTTGACAATGCTGTTTGTGAGGTTTCTGACCTTGAACGTTAAACTACCCTGTCCTCTAAAGCTATGGCTTCCCAAGAAACTTTGGCTGGTACCGTTATCTAGCGGCCGTAATATTACGATTGACGACGCTACCTAAATGTTGTTTATGCAAACCAATGACATGGGCTCCTTGCATTCAACTCTCTTTAGGAAACTACGCTATCTGGTATGCCTAGACAATATTTTGGGACGTCCTCCCTCACAATATTGTGGCTGTTAGATGATGGCTCCCTGTTTTTGTGAAACCATAGCTTAAGAGTTAGACGAATTTGAATTCACTGTTTTTAGAGTCAATAACTATGGACACTGGACTCTTATACATATCCTTGAATGTGGTAACTCTTATGTGTTCATTTATCTTAAAAACTATTACCTCCTAGTCTATTTTAAATCATTAGAACGTTAATTAGAATGTATTTATGATAAAGAATGGTTATTAAAATGTTTTCTAAGGAAAAATGTAATTTTTCTTTCACACGTATGTACAGTAACATTTATTAATTATTAGAAAGTAGTTTATACTTTACTGAAACTAAGAAATTCTCAAAATATTTTATTCCTTAATTTTGTTCTCTATTTCATCAGTCTATTTAAAATGAAGTTCTACGTTTATTTTCATTTAAGAACTTTTTTAATTAGGACACCGAAAGATTATGATTATAAGATATCATTAAATGCATGACAGGTGAGAAATTTTACTCCGACATCTGCAGAGAAATCCTATTAAAATAATTCGCTGAAAGACTTAGCATTAAAGTAAATAAATGTATGTTAGAAGCTTATAAGTGCAAAATTATTCACTTTTTAATACCTAATGAAAATTTCAGACTAAATTTTTTTAACAAAATTAATCCACTCTTTATATTTATATCACGGCTTCAGTTTCCTATGTGTGTCGGGGGAACTTATGAAAAAAGAATTCTGAGAAAAAGTATCAAATCAGGTTTTACGATTAAATTATACTAAAAATGTAATAGGTGTTGAAAGTTAAAAACATGAAAATTCCATTACCTGGGTTCCTTCAGATAACCCTCGAAAAACACGGCCCGGAGCTGTAATGTGGAACCCAAAAACCACCACGAACATCCTAGGAATGTGTTAATAATGACATTTAATAGATATTTAATGTTCCTATTCGTTGAAATGATCTCGGGGAAAAATTCTTTCTTCTTTGAAATTATTTTTGCTTGCCCCTTTATGTTTGCTTTTTTTCTTTGCAGTCCCTCCACGTTGGAAAACCGAGCCAAATGATGTCGACGTCATCAAAGGGCGGAGCGTAATGATTGACTGTGAATCTGAAGGCTTCCCGCCTCCTCGATTAACATGGAGAAAGGCTGAAGGTAAAAAGAGAAAAAATAAGACGATTTTTTTAACTCCATCATCATAAAAGCAAAAAAAAAAAAAAAAAAAAAAATAGCGTTAGAAAGTTTACTTCAAATTTCACATAACCATTAAAAGAAGTATTTTTTTAAAAAAAATAAAATAGAAAGGTTGAAGGGGGAAGGTAAAACGTTAATGTATTCATGGATTGCGTTCTTTTATGTGTTCGATATCCCGAAAAAGATGAATGAAAAATGTATAAGAAAAATAGGAATTGTGTCAATTTTTTTTCTGGATTAATTTAGGATAATCCGATCATTACCGGGAACATTAAACTTTCAACAAAGATAAAGCAATTTTATGTCGATAATTATTTCTTAAAGGGAAGGTTGCTTACGTAGACTTACACCAAACGTATCCTGTCTTTATACTTCGTCTAAAATTCTGTAACGTTAAACATTCCGTAATAAATTGCTATTTATATAAAGAAGAATTTTCCAATTGTGTTGGAGAATATATCCTCAGTCCTTTGACATTTCCTCAGGATTTATCTAATAACCATCGTCAAAGTTAATTTTATTTATTAAAAGTCCTTATATATAGAATACAGCAATTAATTAGGGAAGCAAAAAATGTTTTGAAAGAGAAAAATAAAATCCACAATATGTTATATACAGAGGCTCAGATATTTGTTTCAGAATACTTGCGTTTTTGACGTATTTTTGCAGATATTTTGAACGAAATATTAAAATATTCTCTTTAATACTTTTCACGTGTACTATTATTTATCTAATTTTAATAATAAAAATAATAATAAATTCAAAATTTCGAACTAAGTATAATAAGATTTTCAGTACTTTTCACATTCCTGCTATTTATCTATTCTCAACAATAAAAATATTTGTAAATTGAACTTTTTAAATAAATCATTTATTCAGAAAGCAGAAGCAATCAACTCATATTAGTATTCGAATTCTTTAAACACGAAGTTATCATTAGCAAAAATTATACGAATATACGAAAAATTATATATAAAAGTTAAATGAATGATTCAGTTTCCATCTAATGTTCCATCATAATATTTGTTGTTTTTCAGAAATCATTCAAGTAATCTAGTTTGTGATCATTGGGCGCATAGATATTTGATAGTTTCACTGTTTTCATGAATCTGCTATCAATAAATATCCTTTTTGCGAGAAGTTGATTTATTTCTCCAAATACCTTTTAGTAATATAAAATAAACAACTGAATATCACAACAGTTAACTATTTAACAGCACGAAAGAAGTTGAAAGTTTAGAAGAAATTCAAAAAAAAAATTTGTAGAATAACACATGGATCAATAAGTCCCGAGACTGCGCGGTCGTTTTTTTGCGATTTCCTCCTTCAAACGCACCAGCAAGTCAATATAATAATCACTGTTGATCGATTTACCTTTTTCGAGGTAGTCAATGAAAATCACGCCATGCGTATCCCAAAAAACTGACGCCATGACTTTGCCAGCTGACTGCTGCGTTTTCGGACGCTTCGGACGGCTTTCGCCAGCTGTGCGCCACTCAGATGACTGCCGCTTCGACTCTGGAGTGTAGTGATGTATCCATGTTTCGTCCATGGTCTCGTAACGAAGCAAGAAATCTTTTTTGTTGCGAGTAAATAGCGATAAACAGCTTTCTGAATCATCGACTCGTTGTTGTTTTTGTTCCATCGAAAGCAATCGCGGCACCCACTTGGAAAAAACCTTTTTCATGCTCAATTTTTCATGAAGGATAGTAAATACACTTCCATATGATATCTGTGTCATCTCAGCAATCTCATGGAGCTTCACTTTACGATCTTTCATTATAATTTTTGTCACTTCACTTTACGATCTTTCATTATAATTTTTGTCACTTCACTCACATTTTCCGGTGTAACGGCTTCCACAGGTCTACCCGAGCGTTCCGCGTCATTTGTGTCGGTACGACCACGTTTAAACTCGGCAAACCACCGACAAATCGTTGCTTTTGATGGACAAGAGTCCGGGTAACATTTTTCAATCCATTGTTTCGCTTGCACGGTGTTTTTACCCATTAAAAAACAATGTTTTATCAGAACACGAAACTCGGTTTTTTCCATTTTTTAAACAAACTACAAAACGACTTTACTCCAACCTCGATAACTCAGCTGTTTCTGGTCCGATCGACTTAAAATTTTAACACGTTTCAAGCAAAGGTTAGTACTCTAGAAAGACCTGGTTACTGGTTTACTACGAGCACCATCTCTGGGTTAGTCTCGGGAGTTATTGATTGATGTGTTATAAATTAAAACAACATGTGGAGTTAGAAGAAAACGATCGCAGCCACTGGAAATCGTCAGATTAAATGATAGAAATTATTATCAATCGCTGAATCAGAAATTTTAGGAAATTAGAAATTCATTTTAAATGTATAACACAGTGGTGGGGAAACTTTTTTTAAGACGGGCCATTTGTAATAACTAGACAATCGTAGCGAGCCAAAGAATAATGCTTAATCGTTAAAAAAATTTATGTGTTCTATAAACATATACATATATTATTACATACAAATATTATTTTATTAGTAAAAAAGCAAAAGGTAAGAAAATTATAAGCACAAAATATAAAATGAATTTAGTGTAGTTCTTGATGTGAAGTATTATCACTCTATTTTCTGATGTCATTACTGGTTGATGGTGCATGAGAAAAATGAAATTGAGACTGTTTCTTCAAAATTTCATCATCGTTCGGTTCCATTTGCGAAGCAGAAATTCTTAAAACTGATGAAAGGTGCTCATCTGTAATTCTGTTTCTTAAAGAAGTTTTCCAAAGCTTCATTGTTGAAAAGATTTGTTCGCATATATAAAATGAGCCGAAGATTGTCATTATCTTCATTGCATGAGTAATTAGATTTGGGAAATTATCTGGACTTAAATTTTTATAAAATTCTAATAATGGTACTGTATGAAAAGTTTGTTTCAGGAGAGTATTACAGTTCAGTTCTATTAACTCAAGTTGAAATTTTGCATCAACTTCTTCGTAATTAACATTGAATGGGGTCGCAAAAATACTAAACTCTGGTTCCAATTTTCTAAAGTCCTGAAATCTCCTTTCAAATTCTGAAGATAGTTTTCTCAAATTAATTTCGTATTTTTTAATCTTATTGTTTGATATAGTGAATTTTAAAGATTATATTCTTGGAAAATGAGAAAAATCAGATTTAGGGATCTGATTAGCAAATAATAATAACTGTAATTTGAAACTTTTCAGGTATTGCCAAATATCGTGAAGAAACTGATTTTTCCCTTGCAATTTGAGATTAAGTTTATTCATGTGTACGAGGAGGTCTGTGAAAAAAAGCGAAATCAGAAAGCCACGTTTCGTTTTCTAAGACGTCAAATTGATTATAAATGTCTTTATCAAGAAGAAAATTCACAATATCGTCTTTTAAATCCCAAATTCTTTCAAATACTTTTCCAGCACTTAACCAACGAACTTTTGAATAATACAGGATATCGGAATGCTCAGCATGTACGGACTCCCAAAACTGTTGATACTGGCCATGTAATAATCCTCTGGAACGAATCGTATTTACTAGTTTTACAACAATATTAAGTATATGGTCAATATCTAAAGCCGATTTACAGAGAGCATCCTGATGTATAAGGCAAAGCAAAAAAACAACATCATTTTCCGGATACTTAGAATTAAATTTCCCAACAAATCCTTGATTGATTCCAACCATATTAGGAGCACCATCTGTAGTTACATTACATAACTTATCAATAGGTAAACGAAGTTTATCGATGCAATTTTCAAATTCACAAAATATAACGGCACCAGTCGTTGTTCCTTTCATTGACTGCAGCCCTGTAAGTTCTTCTGTAATTTCAAAGTGGGCGTTTCTAATTTTCACAGCTTCAATATGTTATACTATAACATATTGAAGCTGTGAAAATTAGATTTAAAAAGCATGATTCCTTTACTTTTAGTTTATTTTGACAAAAAAGGTATTATTTTAAGCAACTGTTACTTTTTTCTTAGTTATCTGAGCGTCAAAACAAAATTAGATTAAGAAAGCTAATTAGTTGGTTTTTGAAATGGTAAAGTAAAAAGAAAATGTGAGTTTTGAGCAAAAATGAAATTTTCAATATCTTAATGAACATCCTTTAACTTTAATTTAAACTTTCTTGAGTTTTAGCGAGCATTCTATTTGTAAATGCCATGCTTTGGACAACTCTTTCATCGAGAGTTTTTCAGAAAATTAAAAAAGAAGAAATAAAACATTTATACTTATTTACTTTTGTAATTTATCCCACGCATCTGTAATAATCGAAATATATATAAAAAAATCATAACTTCATAACATGGCTTAAATCGCATTTCATCCTTAAACTAACATTTTGGGGGTCTTCAAATGAATTCGGTTGATTGAATATCGCTCCCAATGGATGAAATGAGACTTACGTAGATTGGATTGAAATAAATTAAATGTAGTTAATAGATTTGGTAAACTGCTTTTATAAGTAGCAAAGAATTTTCTACTAAGATTGGAAGTTTGTTAGTGGTAGAGGATGGAGCTGAAGCTATGAACGAAGGAATATTGACCACCTGTCAAGGATAAGATATTATTAGATTACATACAAGAAGGCTCTACTTAGGGTTAAGGACTCTAATCCTCATTTATAAATCTTTTAAGAACTCGAACTCGATAAGTTTGGTAATGTAAATAATAGATCATTGTATTAAATGTAAGATTCTAACGGACTATTGCCACAGGAAAATTAGGTTAATTATAAATTATTGATCATACGCAGATATGAATAAAATAACTTGGTTATCCTCTGTGTGTGATTTTGTATTCATTGGAATTTTGCTGCAAAAATCCAATTATTGTGAATAAAATTAATCTGAAGGAAGTATAACAAAGGAAGTTTCAACTTTTTGAGACAATAGCAAGATTTTTTTTAAATTCTGTGTTTAATAGATATTTTCAAGTTTACATTTTGAATCGTTTTCTATTTCTTTAAGCCACAACGTTCTAGATAAAAACTTAATTTCCATCCCAAGACTTGTAAATATTCTTAAAGCTTTACTCCTTTAAAATAACCTCATCAAATTCGATTAGATTTTTCTCTGCACAACAATTCGTCGGCCACATCCAAGTTTTTCAAATTTTGATTCTTCATTGCCTATTACATTATTACAAATAAGCAAAACGTCTGTTTAATGGGTTTTTCTGATAAATGTTATACATTATTTTCCCTTTCTGTTATCAAATAAAAATATGCGACCTTAAAAAATTTTCTTAATTTCTCTTTCATTGGTGCTTTTACTTAAAATAAATAAAACTGCTATTTGAAATATATTACACAAAAAAAATAATCTAGTGTTTGAAGTGTTTGTATTTAAGGTCTGTAAAATCTTTTTTTAGCTTTTCTATTGTAAAAAGGTTTTATTTTGTAAATTATTTTGAGTAAATTTTATGATTAATAATTTTAGAAGCAGATAACAACATTTATATGTGTGAGAAATATTTTAATTCATTTCTTTGAGGTAATATTGCGCCATAATATATAAAAGGTTTCATATGAAGATAGAAATATACCGATTTTGATTTCTTATATATATAGTCAACGCTTTTAGTATATCTTTTTCTTAAATTATTTTTAATAAAATTCATTTCAGTTTTCATCGATTTATGCATTAATTATATTATTCCTAAGTTATTTAGATAAATACGATCCATTACTAAATATTATTCAGTGTAATTTAACTGAAGAATTTCATTGCAACACCTTCCGTTCACGTTATTAACTTTCTTAGGAATAAATTGGTAATTTGATTCATCAGCAATACTAAATTCAGAATGATTTCCTTTAGAAGAAAGTATAAAATAAATTATATAACAAACTAATTAAAGTTTTTAATCACATGATCTGAATGTTGAATGTGGTAAATAATAAAATTCATTTTAGTTTTAATTTTTAAATTTATTAATTATTCATTTTATTTGAATATGGAATCATCTTAATAGCTGCGTTTAAAAAACAGTAACAAATAAACAATTGTTTGTTAAAATCAATCATAAAACGATAAATTTCATTTTTCTGCCCCACAATAGGAGAAAAATTAAATGTAAATAATGCAGTAGTATTTAAAATAATGTAATAATTTTTAAAATATGAGAAGACTCATAAATGTCACATGAAAAAATATATTTATTATTCTATATTTTTTTCCTAATGAACCCATATATTACTTTTTTATTATTATTAGGTTATTTTTTATTCATATAAACAGGATAGAGTTAAAATTAAACTAACGATACTCAGAGGTCCGTAGCTTCAGCTATACTAAAGAGTTTGAATAAAATTTTAAATATTATACGTAGATCATAGAGCAGAGGTCTAGCCGGAAAAAAATATTTTAAATTTTTGCTAATAGATGGAGCTGATATCAAGTATGGCAAAACTAGAGAGTAAGATTTTTCTTATAAATGTGTTTTCTTACATCCCTGTATGTTCAATGCGTGTCGTGTGTGTATTCGGCTAACAACTCATTGAAAGTGTACCATCACGTTATGAACGGCCGAAAGCAACCTTTCTGAAGGAATGAGAAAAACATGACGGACGATACTGGTTTTCAACTCCGGGACCGGTTATTTTGTAACACGAGCGATATCAGATTTAATATCAACACGTTCATGATACACGATTTTTGAGAGAACCCCATAGCCAGGATTCAGATCCAATGACCTGGATGGTTTTTCTACTCTATACTCCCAAACGGTACGCGAAATGTCGTCGGGGAAAGGTACGTTCATCAGGGAATCTCGCTTTGTTCAGTTTTTGAACGCATTGCCGTATGAGCATTCGTTCCATCTTGCATTAACACAATGGTGTCCAAACAGCTACATTACCTTAACTCCAGGACAAATTGTTCCTCTAGAAATGTACTGTATCATTCATTTGTGAATGCACAATTAGCATACCATTACGTTTGACCTTTTCGAAGAAATAGGAGCCCAGAATTAGTATCGCCATGAATCCAAACCATGCCGTTACATATGGCGAATGTTACTTCTGTTATTGCATGGCAACCCCTTATGCAGAAGTTCTGAGTGCTTACCCCATCGTCTAAGAGAAAACGAGCCATCTTTCCATAAGATATGCGAAGTCCAGTGTGCATCCATTTGCATCCTCGCCAATCAAGACTTGCAGAATGATCAATCGATTTCAATAGTTACATGATGTGCAACTTGTAATAATTAAACTTTAAAATACTACGCAAAATCATACGAACAATTCATCAAGCCATGTTCAAATCCATTTCTACTACGCATCCAAGTCCAGTGGCGTCTGGAGAACTTGCGGATGCTGCTGATATTACAATGGCAATTTCTTCAACAGCAGTTGATTTAGTAGTGATCAGACTTCTTTGGTATTTTTAATTTTAACTTCTATTTGCAGTTCGTTCGTCTAATTCCTCGAAAGGTACTAAGGATACTGAGAAGGAGGTTCTCTCTTATCTACGATTTACTAGACATTTTTAGATCAATGTCTTTGTTCTTAATTTAACGCGTGACATTTGATTATTAAAGATTTGCACATACTTGGGCAAAGGGAACAGACGCATCCATCAGACCGGTTGAAAACATGATCATTTAAGTGTGTAAATGGAAAAAGGTAATTTTCCGGAGCACTTTCATGATGTTATGCTAAAAAAGACATTCAGTAAGATATAAAAAGCAAAGAAGGAGTAGTGGAGAAGTTTAAAAGTAGTGCAGAAATGTCTTGTGTGTTGCCGTGGGTGACCATTAACCCCTCGAAGACCGGCTCGCTGGAAATGAAGCTCACTTCCTGGATCAAACGCACTTAAAGGAACGTCACCACTGGCCCCAGCATTTAAAGCAGTTAAGCCTAATCTTACGAAAAATTTCCTATAAAACTAGCATTTAATATAATGACTGTAATTTTACAAGTTATATATAAATAATATACTACTACTTAATATGTATTAATATAAGGACAATAATATTAATAGAAATTAATTAAAAATGCAAAATACTAGAATTATAACTATACACCCGAAAATAAAATTACAAATACTATACATATGAAATGCTTTCTTACAAAAAGAATATTAAGGAATAATAATCTGTATATGAAGAATTCTAATTTAAAAATTCTGCTGCGTTTGGTATAGCTGAAAACAAGGATCAACACACTGCCCGGTCGCATATTTTGCACTCATAATACGAGGTTTGTTTCGTTTTCCCTTGTTTTTAGTGCACACGACGCACGTCCTTCTACTTTTATTACCTTTCCAGTCAATGTATATTTTTGGAAAATGTCTTCCAGATAAATAGAATGGTTGAGTGTCTTGTGTTTTTGGACTAATTTTTAAGTTTCTTGTTTTGCGAACTATTCAATTATTTGATGAATAAATCTGGATCTGAATTCCAAAGCAGATATATTTCGCCTTTTGCTTTAGAATATATTACATTTGAGTTTATAATTTCCATATCTAACAATCCAAAAAATGCTTTTTGTACCATTTCACCTTTTTTTTTAAATGCTGGGCAATGATGAATGATATAATCACTAGTGTGAACACGTTTCTTATTTTGATTGTACTCTGCAACACAGTAGGTTCAAAATGACGTTTTCATTCTTTTGGGTTTTTTTTTACCTATTGGTATTATTAATATCACTATCACTTTCTTCACTAATCTCAGAATCACTTTTATTCAGAATTTTATACATTTCACTCTCAGTTAGGTATCTCGCTCTCTTAGCCATGGTTAACAATATAAAATTGAATATAACCCTACCACATATCCTGAAACTTTTACAAAACACACACATAAGTATTTCACCTTCACCAATACAGATAATCAGCTTGATGCACTTCCCTATATTCTTCGAACGAAAAGAACAAAAAAATAAATAAGAACACAGGTGTACCTTTAACTACCACATGCACGTTTAAAGATCCGTGATTCCCAGTTTGTTTACACCAATAAATCTATCAATTATAATAAAGCACAGAACAGAAATTAATACCCTTATATGAAGGTCAAATGTTGCAAGATTCTACTGATGTGAAAACCGTTGCACTTTGGCGTCATCTACTAACATTTAAAAATTGAAATAAAACGCTCCGTTCCCCAATTTCACTGATATGACGTTGGGCTCATGATAATAATCGGAGCACTTCGCATGGAAGCGACGCTGGGATGGTGAGAGTCGAATCGGTTCGTCACACATGTGAGACGTTAGTCGCAAAGGGGTTAAAAAACCAACGAAATCTCTACAAACTTCAATAAGGCTTCCAGAAAGTGATATTACTCACGCTTCTTCAGATGCAAATTCTATGCGGTTAAATTAGAAATGACCCTAACATGTAGCCGTGAGAACTCAAAATCAGGGTAAGGTAAGAATTTTCCGGTTGCACAAAAGAGTTTGTTTAATCTCTGTACGATCTTCGCTCCAACAGTCCATTCTCTAGCCTTTAAAATAGATCAGTTTATGCCCGCTAGTGCTTATTATCCTCGCGTATGTTTCACATCAACCAGACCTCGTCATGTCACACGTAATTTATACACTCATGGACAAAAAAATTAGCGCACAAAGAAATAATTGCGGGATCGTAACGGAACTTGGCATGAAGGTACATGTCGGGGAGATATGCAAATAATTAGAAATGCTGCATGATTGAGCATTACGTATAGCCGGTAGGGGGCGTTTAACGTCGTTCTCCGTGGAGTATAAAACAGGTAACCAAAGTTTGTTTGCGTGTTCTGAATCGTTTACAAAGGAAGAGCTGAGGTAGACATGTCATTACGCCGTATTCGAGGCCAATACGAGCAGCTATCGCATTTTGAGAGGGGAGAATCATCGATATGATGGAAAGCTGGGTGGTCAGCTAGGCGAGAAGCTCGTCAAGTTGGCCACTGTGATTGTGTTGTGAGGAGGTGTTGGGACCAGCGCATCCGAGATATGTCATTTACACGAAGACCAGGCTCAGGACGCCCTTGACAGACCAGTCGTCGAGAAGCCCGCCACTTCGTAAGAAATGCACGCGTACAGCCAACTGCTTCATCGGCCGCCATCCAGACACAGGTAGCACCTTCACTAGGGGCCCCTGTGTCTTCTCGAACCATACGAAGGCGCCTGGATAAAAGACATTTGGGATCGCGGCGCCCCTGTCCTTGACGCCCACCCATCGAAGCCTCCGTTTGGAGTGGTGCCGCGCACGAGCGCGGTAATACGAGCGCGGTATCGCATCATATTTCCATGACATCCTGCACCGGAATAGAACCAGGTCCTCTTTAGCGACGAATCCAGATTCAATCTCAGCAGTGATGACAATCGTGTTCGTGTGTGGAGACTCCGTGGTGAATGCCTCAATCCTGCCTTTGCTTTACAGCGACACACCGCTCCCACAGCTGGTGTAATGGTATGGGGTGCCATTGCCTACAATACACGGTCACCCCTAATATTGATCCGTGGCACCATGACAGCCCAGCGGTATTTCCATGACATCCTGCAACCACATGTGTTGCCACTCATACAACGGCTCCCAAGAGCCATTTTTCAACAAGACAATGCTTGGCCTCACACGGCAAGGGTGTCACAAGACTGTCTCCGCACTGTTGCTACCCTTCCTTGCCCTGCCCTATCCCCAGATTTGTCTCCAATCGAGTATATCAGGGATCATTTGGGACGGCGAGTTGGGCATCCCACGAGTTTGAACGAACTAGAGGCAAGGTTACAGCAAATATGAAACGAAATGCCTCAAGACATCATACAGAGCTTGTATGCCTCAATGCCCGATCGTATCGCATCGTGCATTCGCGCTACAGGGGGTTCAACAGGGTATTAAATCCTCCGTTCTTTTGTCTTTTTCTCTGAAATAAATGATCCTTTTTCTTTGATTTTCTAATCATTTACTTATATCAAAGTAGTCATTACGTATGTAAAGTTTCGTTTCATTTTGACGTCTGCTTCTTGGTGCGCTAATTTTTTTTGTCCATCAATGTATTTCGGAGTTCCCAGTCATTTTTACTCCAACTGCATGAAACGTACGAAGGAAGAATTTGGGGAAATGTTAATTTCAGCGGGAATAGAGACCATCTCCGAAATTCAAGAAGAGCATCGCGGGACGGGAATGTACACTCTCACGGGAGATGAAATTAGAAACAGGGACTATCATTTCGCACTCCCGTTATCAATCATAATGGCCATAACTCTTTAATTCCTGCAGTTCGAATCATTTTTTCAGATTTTACTACGAAAACACATTTGTTGATACTTGTCTTTCTGTTTCGCTTTTCTGCTCTAGTTTTTGTAAGCATTCAATTGGGAGGATGTATTTATATCTATCGAAAGCATAGTGCAAGTTACATCGATTAGTAGAGAAATCGTGGAAATTCATGGATCTTATCACATTTCGTTTCATTCTGTTTCGTTTTTCTGCTCTAGTTTTTGTAAGCATTGAATTGGGAGGATGTACTTAAAACTATCGAAAACATAGTGCAAGTTACTTCGATTAATGGTGAAATCGTGGAAATTCGTGGACCTTATCACATTTCGTTTCATCGAGGCAAACTTAAACATAATTATAACGTTTTATTTTTAAAAAAAAACGAAATTAATGCTTTCTACGACATGATTTTGGGATAAGATTTCTTAAAAGCCAAAAAAAAAAAACCTCTCTTCGATCTTGAAAACAATTTAAAATATATAGCAAATCAAAAAATTTCTTTCCATGAATTTTTCACCGACAAGAATTCAACCCAAAATCAGGGTAAGACAAGAAATTACTAAATGCATAAAAGAGACTGTATAATCTCTGCATCATCAACATTTCTTCCTCTTTCCGATGCGATACCTAGAGAAACAGTTTCTTTGAACTTTTGAATCATCTTTTTAATGGCAATTAAGGAAAGGAGTCCATTTCTGTCTTTCATCCATGTAAAAGCACAGAGTGTGACTTGAGCCTTGTTATCATTCTGAAAAAACAACTTTGCGATTAACGAGCATTCCTTCTTGTCCGGTGGCATGTTCATTGCGAGGGAATGCTTTTTTCTAAAGGTAACTGTTGGTTTAGTAGCATATTTAGTTTATTCTGTTTGTTTACATTTGGTTTTTGACACCGCTATCTATTTGTAAAAATTCCAGCTATTAATATTTTCCGGCTAAATCTCGGTCCCATGAACGAAGCCAAGTTACCATAGTAATTATAGTCATGGACTCGCAGCCTACTTATAACCACTGACTTAGAATAACCTTTAAAGAACCACCGAGTAGCAAGTTTGATGCACGTTAAATCTTCTACGTAAAATATATTGGTATGATGTGGTAGTTTGGGGAGAGAAGCATCAAATCAGGTTTCGTCCTCGTCACTTGAACGAGGCTCAAAATTACGAGAATTCTTCTCCAATAGTGACGTTGATAAACAATAAATTACTCAATCCACCCTTTAGTTTAGTTTAGTTTAGGTTAGGTTAGTTTAGTTCTTATTAACGTCACACTAGAAGCAACTCTAGGGCTATTGGCAACGGACCTCGTAATTTTGAACCTCTGTCAATTGACGAGGATAACAACTGAGCTATCACCCCCTCTCCTAATTTTCACACCACTCCAATGGGAGGACTTTGGGCCGCAACAGATTTAACGTGCATCAGCCCCGGCTACACGGTGGGTCTTTAGCGGCCAAGGCTCGAACCCGCGACTGAACAAAAACCGCCGGCCATGAATCCGAAACCATGACCACTAGGCTACCTAGGCCACAACTTAATCTCCCCTTCATATGCGTACCATATAATTGAAGTTACATTCAAATCCGTTCAGTAGGACCAGAGTTAATGGATTTAATGATTAATATCAAATTAATTTTAAACACCATACAAAGTAAAATTTTTGATATAAGCTTAAGCTTTCTTAAACAACTTTTATATATTAAAATATTTCATATGATTTTTATTACTTCAGAAAAGCAAATATTAGAGTTTCTTGTGACATAAAAGAACTTTTAAATTAATATTTCTGTTTAAATCAGTATCTATTACATTGTTACTTTACCATCATAAAATTTAGGTCACAGCGTGATATTCTTTGCTTTTAACCCTAGCATATAATTTTAATGGGAGCATCTAAATTATAAGAACTTCAAAGAAAGGATTATCTATGTAAAAAATCTTTTAAGAATGTTTCCAGTCTGCGTTTATCTTACAAATTAGTTTATAATTTAGCATTTTACAGTGTTTTCTTTACAACAATGTAAACATATGTTTCGGAGGGTGTAGAAAGTATGAGATTTTCATTCTTCAAAAAAAAATACATTTCTTTAAAATATTTTTTTAAAAAAAATCGATGTGAAAATAATTGTATTCACCGACGTACAAGTTTCCATCACCGTTTTTAAAGAAACTGTAAAAGCTCAATAACAAAAAGAAAGAAAAAAAAGCTTTCCGCCGCACTTTTGTTCTTAATTAAGCTATGATAAAGAATCCTTTGTTGTAAAACGCCTTTTTTTTTTTCTTTACAACCTCATTAACACTTTGATGCTAAACACTAGCGACAAGTATTCTTAATGACTTGTGAGTAATATTACTGCGAATCTAAAACTTTCTTTTTACCTGATATAATAAACGGAATATTTGGACCCGAAAATAAAAGATTTAAAATTTAAACCGTCACCTTTTTTTGGAAAAATTATTAAAATATTGTTATCACTTGAAACACTTATAACGAAGGAACAAAAGTTTTATAAACTGTAAAAAATTCATACACATGATAATTTATTTATTATTTTTCTTAAGTTAGGATAGTACATTTTTAATTTGATTTTAAGTCAGTTTGATATTTCAAGTTTCAATTAATTCTGCAGTACTTTAGCTTTTTAATTTTAAAAAAAAAATTAAATAAGCTTTTAGTAGTTATATAATTTGTAATATAGCAAGTATTATTTTCTTTGCATATATATATATATATATATATATATGTAGGATTTTTCAGCTAATTA
>BMAW01003024.1:52986-68505 GCA_019974015.1 Nephila pilipes
CATCTTTGTTTACATTACGTGCATTTTCAGTTGTGTTTACGAAAGAATTTTATTCAAAACCCCTATGATTTACCTTTAGAATAATACATGAGCTAGATTTTGTCTCAAGAAATTTAGTATTTCTTCTGCGTCACATCATTATGAATGATATTAAAGGATTTAAGTACACTTAAATATAACTGCAACCTCTTGACTTTAGCATTTATGAGAAGCAGGTGCAAAGGCTATACTCATGCAAATTAGAATCAGCTTTAAAATCCTTTAAAAGATTATTTTGCGTATTAAAAGTTGTGAAATAGTTTTCTCAGGTTTCTAGAAGGATTACTGAGTTTCTTAAGAACATTAAAGTCCATCCCTTTTCTTAGAAATAAGCCTTACTTAAAGAGCCTTTGCCAATCTCGAATATGTTTTCGTTTTACAGCAGCTTAGCAGGACGTAAATCGTATTCATTTGAGAAGCGTTCTGTTTATAATATTACATATTTTGACATATTTCTCAAATTCTTATTCAAAAGATTGTAATATTTCTTTTCCGGTGAGGATTAATCGTCGTAGCTAAGATGCAATTAATCTATTCAATTTTTTGAAAATTTGTTTTAAAGCAAAATTTTCATACGTTTCAAAGATATTACAAAGCTTTTAGCTATAAATACTTCTCTACAAGCTGCAACATTACAGTACATATTTTGTCAATTGATTTATAAGGGCCTATAAACCTTTGTATATGTGTGTGTGTGTGTGTGTAACAACTTTCTTTTACATAATACCATTGAATTAAAGTTATAAAAATTAAGTTAAATAACACAATCGAGGCTAATTTTAATTTCACAGAACTATTTTTATTTTAGCGGTGAGAGAGAGACCATTTCCACACGGCGGGAATTACATAACTCCTCCGTTGGATGCAGATTATGACAGCATATCTAAGCAAGAGAGGGTTAAGAAGAGTAGAAAAAGAGAGCGTTTTTTGCTGTGTTTTCGTTTGTATATGAGGGAAAATTCACTATATACGTCAAAGACCACATGGTCTGGATGGAGGGACTTCAAGGGAATTTAAGTGTAGACCTAAAGTCTGGTAGGGATCATCCCTACAGGTCTGGACCGTGTGAACTGCATTGTCAGCGAATTTTTTTAGATTGCGTGATTGAATAAACTAAAAAGATAAAATGAATCGTAACAAGAAATAAGAGTGAACATTATCTTTTAAAGGAGAGAATGGGAAAATTTAGGAAATTAAATTATTAAGGTGAGAATTTCCAAGGAATTAAGTTAAATCATTATATATATATATATATATAATTAGGGCATTTTCTGAAAAAATTATACTTGTTTTATAAAACTATCATTAAATGAAAGTTGTGTAATAATTTTTTTTTTTTATTTTACATTAATATAAGAATTAACTGGTTCCGATTATAAATGTAACACAAGTTCCTATTTTCTCGAAACCATTCATCATTTTATATTAATGTGCTTTCAGGAAGTGTTCCAGAAAGTTACAAGCCAATTAGTAGTAGCTCTCATCTTCACGTTTTCGAAAATGGATCTCTCACAATACTTGATGTCGGAGAACACGATGCAGGGTATTATCTATGTCAAGCGTCCAATGGAATTGGCTCTGGTCTAAGCAAAGTAATCAGCCTCACAGTACATGGTAAGATTATCTGTTAAACTTATATTGTATAACCCTCGCCAAATTGAATTATTATTTTTATATACGTGTAGGAATAAAATGTTATTCAACATATATAGGAAATGAATTACTTCAACTAAAAATGCTTCAAATTTTAAATTTTTTTTGGACTTTACTATTAAAAAACTTAAGCCACTTTACTGATTCTATGGATGTATTATTTATGAGGCTTTAGTTGAAAAAAAAAACGTAGATATTTGGATTTTAAAATTGTTAACAAATGTGCGAAGTCATAGAAAAATATATTATTATTATTATTTTTCAAAATATGTTTTTTTAATATATATATAATCTGGAACATTTTCTACAAAATCTACTATACTGATACTGTTAATTTATTACACATTATAAAATGAGATTTCTTGCTATACAATAAATATATATTTTTCGAATAAACACTCACAAATTTTAGATAAAGCTGAACATTTGTATAAAAATTATAGGAAATTTGATTCACAAAATTTAAATTTTCTCAATTTTTACTAATTTGAATTTTGAAGTACATTGTATTAAAAACATGTTTTAGACAATTCTGCAAATTCTTAAAGTTTTAAAAGCTGTTGTTTTCAAGCAAAATGTATCTAAATTTAAGTACATCACTTACAAATGTAAATATGGTTACAGAATATTAATTACTCATATCTTTTTTATTTTTAAATGTGATTTTCGTTACAAAAACATTTATATAATTATCTTAATGTTAAAGTATGACTGCCAATGTTTTTAATTTTAAAAAATAAGGATTACTTAAACTTGACTATATATATAATTAAGACAATATATTTCTTTGTTGAAGAGGTCTGAGTTACCTTAAAGAATATATATCCTCAATTAATATGAAAATTTCAACTTGAAAAAATCCTCCAATCTCAAAAGAATTTTTGATTTATATTTAGCAATCTATATCTAAAAATACATAATTCAGTCTATTATCCGACATTTAACACTTTCTGGTCCTATCTTTAAATCAGTGTTTCTACTTCGGAAGTTTTTACACAGAAAATTATTTTATTTCTTCTACTTTAATAGAATAATATAAGATATCATTATGAACCATAGTATGTCTTAAAGTTTTTGTAGTTTTAGTTAATTCGTGTGTTTGACATTTTATTTGCGCTTATTGGGTTAAAATTAAAACAATAATGTACAGCTTTTTCTGTTTTAATGGGCAATTATTAGGAATATTCCATTAGTACAGGTTTTCAGTGATGTGGCTGGGCTCAGGTTCGATATCTACCATATTACAGAAAGAGCACTCTAATTATATAATGAAATTTTGATTTAATTAATAATAAATTAAATTTAAAATTTATGTAAGTTTCTAGTAATAATCTATCCCAAAAAATACAAAATTTAAAACCTTTATCTAACTTTGACATAAAGTGAAAGTTGGAAAAATATTTCAAGAAACAAATGTAAAAATTATAATCTTGAAGTCTAACAAATTGTACGAACCGAGTTTATAAAGTTTATTCGTAAATTTAATTTATGTTGAAGGTTGTACCAACTTATTTCATATAAAAATTCAATCTCAAATACTGATATTAGTCAGAAATTCAAATTGTATATACTTTTGTACAAAATTATAAGAAAATTACACTTGAAAGAGTTTATTTAAAAGAGTTTCCTATGATAATAACCTGTTCAAACCAAAGGAGAGCAGTAGTTTATAAAGTTTCGCCGCTTAGTTAGAAGTGCTTTGTAAAGTCTTTGCTGTACATAATGAGGAATTGTAACAAGTTTTCTTCACAAACAAAACTTATGAATTGCAAATCAATCGAAGCATTCAGAATGGAATACAAAATCATTCAAATATCCAGTCACATTGAAGAGAAATTACAAAGTATAATTACATGATTTAAAGTTTTAGTATATTTGTAATTTATTCTTTGAGACTGCGTGATTATAACAAGTTTGTTCGAGAAATGTTGTATGAGATAAATGATTGTCTCAAGAGTTTCTGAATGCCGAACTTTTCACACATAAATCCAATTAACAAAATAACATATTCTTTGTGATTGTGCTTGAATAAATAGAGGCTTGTGCTTTCTCCGGTGATATAACAATTACAGAAACACATTTATGCTAACGAGAATAGCGTATGATTGTTTTAATCTTGATTACAAATTGATTATAAATTAGATTTCAAACTTATGAAGATCTTGTATAACTAATAGACTTTGTGCGAGATTTGGTGTAAAAATAATGCGTCCATAGCAATAACTTTTTTTATATGTAACTTGATTTTCAAAATTCCTTACGTACTTGAAAGCACCATGTGCATTGTCATGATGTATATTTTTTAGGCATAATATCCTTCCCTTTTCATGTATTTCTATATATGTATTATTAGTCAAGCAAACGCATCAGATAATTCTGGAGTTTGATATCAAAAACAGGTTTTAACGGAAGATTTAACTCCATAAAAGGGATGCTTTTTCATTTTTGGTGTTCAGTCCGCTATCTATTTTGTATTATTCCAGAGAGGTTTATTGTAAAGCCACTAGATGGTGCTCTTCTTCCTTGAAATAAGAAAGAATTATTTTTGTTTGGTAGAATTCGATTGAATGTGAAACTGTAAAGTTGTTGATTCGCATATAGGTGCGAGATCCAATATAGTTTGGATTTAATTAATTTTATTTTTTGTTTAAATGGTCCGTCGTTCTTTGCCACCTTTTATGCTTGCTTTAATTTTCCAAAAAAAAAATGTTACAGAGAGAAGTAATCTTAATTTTTTCATATGATGAAAATAATACTCATATAAAAATGCGTGGTGCCATTTCTATCAATTGACTAGCATATTTATTTTAAATTTACTTATAATGTACGAAAACAAAAATAGGATCAAATTCAGACAATTGTTAAATCACCATATTTAGTCAATTAGACAATTGTTAAATCACCATATTTAGTTCGAATCTTTAAAACTATTTCTACTTAATATGATTTCAATCTTGTCCCCGTTTCTGAGCATTGGATTTTTTTTTTTTTTTGCAATGAATTACTTATACTTTATATTCATTTTATTTCTTTAATAAATCACCAAAGGCTTAGTAAATGCTTCTGGAATTTTATGCGATAAAATAGTCACCCGACTCCTCATACATTTTTTATCGTAAAAGCTTAGTTATATATATATTTGAATCCTGCTTTCACCAGTATTGAACTTAATATTCAAAGGTAGTCATAATAAGTTTCTCCCTAAATTTTTTATCGGATTGAAATATAACATATGTAAAAGTTATTTCATTTTATGGCAGCAATACTAACATTTAGTTTAAAATATATTCAGTTTAAAAATGTATAGTTTGTTTGAATTTTTATATCTGAAAAGATTATTGTTGTAAAACTTCAGTATTTATCGTTTGTTTTGATTTTTATATATGAAAAGAATATTACTGCTCACTTCGTTATTTTATCGTTTGCATTTTTATATTTAACTGAATATTTCTTAATAATTGTTTTACCGTTTGTTTTAAATTCTAGTATATGTGGTTGAATAATTTAATAATTATTTTTTAACAAACTTAGCACATTTAAATGCGAAATCTTTTCTTCACAACATATTGTATAAAATATATCTTTTGATTATTATTTTTATTTCACGTAAAATTGGTTTTATAATATTAATTAAATATGTTTTTATAATATTAAACTTCAAAAGAATTCCACATTTATTTCTTTTCACCAAAACTCGGAAAGGTTTTTTTTTTTTTTTTTTGTTACTGAATAAATTTGTGTATGAGTGAAATATTCAAATGAGTTTCCTTTTACTCTACATTTTAATTATTATAACATATACTTAATTTATTTAATTATTTTAATAATTTCAATTACTTTTTAAATTATTATTTAATTATTTATTTGATTTACTATGTTGGTAAAATTGGTTAATGATTTCTATTTAAAACCCAGTATGTTTGTGATTCCAAAGACAATTAATTGTTTTGTCTCACTTGAACTACAATTAGTAAGAAAGTCGTCAAAAAATACATCTTTAATAATTTTAGTAATTTTCGTTGCATTTGGTCAAAATTATTATCAATGTTAATTGCTTGAATGGAATTCAATTATGCTGTTATGGAATTCATTAAGCTGGTGCAGTTAATTAATTTCTTAAAAGCACTTCCATTATGGAACACTTTCTTTAAAGAAATTGAGAATAGTCTAAATAACACACATTCTGAATCCTGTTGGAATTTGAATCATTAGTTCTGAAGATATTCGTGAAAAACTTTTAATGGACCATATGCCAAACTACTTCCATGCAGAGGAATGAGATTTTTCCTTTTCTTAATATCGCATGATGATTACACTCATAATTGAGATTTATAAACTAGTATACAACCCTTACAACTCTTCAATGTCCAATCGTAATTAGGAACATTAATTAGTAATTATTATGGATAGAATTATTGAATGACATTAAAATAAGTTTTGGTTTTTTTAAAGAACTTGGGGTTCCAAAAATATAAAAAATTCACTAAGTTCTTATCCTCTTTTTATCTTAAATTCATTTAATAATTCATATTCTAAAAAGTTTTTATGTATTTTACTTGGGTGTGTCTGTGTGTATCAGTGTGTCATCAAATTTTCAATCGTTAATTTAACCAACTTCCCATCAAGCTAGAGCTCTGAAACTTTGGGAATCGTTCTCACTTGCCCAACAATGCAATATTTAAACATTTGCGACAAGTTTTAACTAATATTTTCTTTAATAATGAAGTTTAGCCCAACCACTTGGCACGATTTCAAAAATTGGCACCAAACTTGGCTTTTTTTTTTTTTTTTGGCTGAGCGTTAAGCCGTAAAACGGATCAGGGTAGCCACATTTGGCAAAATACCGCCGAATAATTCTTGTCGCTGAGGGTGGTTGGATTGAATTGCATTCGAACCATTTAATTTACCGGATGAATTAATTAATTTTAGTTAGTTTTAACGTTTTTATGTATTTCACTTGGTGTGTGTGTCATCAAATTTTCTATCATTAATTTAACCAACTTTCCATTAAGCTACAGCACTGAAATTTTGTAAACCGTTCTTACTTGCCTAACAATGCAATGTTTAGATATTTTCTACCAGTTTTAACTAATATTTCAATAATTTTCCTTAATAAACTTTGCCACCATATAAAAACATTGTTTTTAAAAACGTTGGTTTTTATCTCGAATTATTTCATAATAATATTACTTTTTATATGTTATTTATGTTTTCAAACTGGAAATTTTTTATCTATCAATTTTTTCACGGGAAATGAAATGTATTGAGTTGAATTTTTTTTTCGTCGTTTAAACATTATAAAAGCCCCATTAAAATTACTTTTTTTTAAAAAAAAAAAAATCATCAAACAATTTTAAAAAATTATAAATAAATTTATATTTGATATTTTAAAAAAATAGCATAACGCTTGAGAGTGTTTATGTGATTACTTTTCCTCTAAAGAGTGAAATTAATAAATGCTGTCAACTTACTGATTCAATCAATTTTTTTCAGTTGCTGCTCATTTTACAAATAAGTTCCATGCAGAAATAGTGAAGAAGGGACAAGATGCAAAACTTTCGTGTCAAGCCTATGGTGAAAGACCTCTGACCATTCTCTGGACGAAAGATCGACAACCTTTGAATGCAAAGCTCTTATCCAGGTACGATAAGAATCCTTGATCTGAAACAATAAACAGAAAATTGAACAGTATATTTTCGCGTACTTTTTCTTTACACTACAGTAATTATTTTTTTAAAAACAGAGTGATTCATATTTGTAATGGAGAACGCCTATTGCTTGCAAATACAATAAAGTATGATTTAGTTAAATCTTACAATCTATTCAATTCTAATCCGGTATCCTTCTCTTAGATTGAACCCAATATTTTACCAAATCCTCTTCAAAATGTTAGAGCTGCGATACAGATAGTTAAAACGTAACAAAAACGAAATTTGTCAAATGTTTCTAAATATAATAAATTTAGTTAAATTAAAATATCTATTCATCGCCAGTAAATCAACAGTCTGATTAATTGAATTCGATGGAAAGTCCTCTTGTACTGTAAGAGATGTAATAAAAATATTTCAAATGTATCAAACAGAGTTTGCGAATTACTTTCAAATACAATAAAGAACCATTTGATTAAATTTTAAGATATAATCACTGCCAGTTATATTACATTCTGATTAGTTGAACTCGATGTTTTGGCAATATCTCTTCTCAATGCTACAGAAATGGTAAAAATATATTAAGTTTAACAAATACAGCTCGCAATTGCTTTCAAATACAATGAAATACTATTTGGTCAAATCTTAAAATATTTTAAGCTACAAGAAGGTAGCATTCTGAAGGATTCATTAAGAAACATGATTCATCGGCAAAGAATTTTCATAAAGCTAGAGACGTGATAAATATATTTCGAAAGTAACAAATTGGGTATGCTAAATGCTTACAAAAATTTTCTGTTACCCTTAATATCTATTCAGATCTTATGAGATAGCCTTCAAAAATATTCACAAAAGAATACGATGCGTTGATAAAATCTTTCCAACATGCTTGAGGTGATAGAAATTTCTTTTTGATATGTAAAGATATTTAGAAATATAATAATTGGAGCACACCATTAATTTTCCTCTACAATAGACGACCATTAATTAAATTTTAAAATATATGCATCTCCAATGAGATTACATTCTGGTGGATTCCCTAAGGAGCTTGATTCACGTTGACAAAGCCTCTTCTAGATTCTAGAGCAGGGGTGAACAAATCGTGGTGCATTGGATGATGACAAGTGGTGCTTCAATCAATTCTAAGTGATCCGTAGTAGTGTGGAGTTTTGAAGCAGAAATTTTGCTAGAGTCCATAGTTATCTTCACCAAACAAGACTCTCTGACAACTATAGTGCCATCAGGAAACAATCACCATCTAGAACAGATCATTCCTGAATATTGTAGACAGGTACTTCATTAAAGGCGTAAATTAATTAATTTAACTACGTGATTAAGTTATTCGTTTTTCTTGCTTAAGCGAAGCAGATTCTATCCACTTATCAACCTCTATTATCTATCTCTGTTTACCAACTCTTTACAATGAACGTAAGACGGTAAAACAGAGCTCGAGTCATATGGCGCATCTAAACTCGCATGTCAGAAATATTGCCTCACGGTATCCAATAGAATCTTAATTACGATATTTCAAATGTTTATTGGTGAAGCATCATCGCATCTCATTTCCTACTCCTCATATCTCTAAAATACATAAATTGCTTAAATCCAATATCATTGTTTATGGTTTTAGAGTTAGGATGATTTTTTTCTTCTTAATATTTATTGTTTATTGTAGAGTTTAATAACTCTAATAAAGAAATTTTCTTATTTCCTTTATTTCATGATATATATATATATTAATTTATTGCTATTCTGGTTTCCAAAAGGTAAACAACACGCTGAAAACAGATATAATCCAAAATGTTTCCAAGCAAATTTGATGAAATACGATGATATTTATTAAACCACGTGTAACTTGAAATATAAAAAAAATTGCACATATTTACATTTTGTGACATAAACAGGAACATAAAATAACCTAAATTTTGACATAGAAATTAAGTTCAGAAATTTCTCAATTGTATTATCAACCCTAACACCCACTGCAATACAGACGTGACAGTGATGCCTTTTGCTGTTTATGATTTTGTCAGAGTCGCGTGGATAACAACGCACATTAACCACGCAGAGCAGTTCTAAGTCCATGTTGGATTTAGGAAGAAGATATGAGACTAGTAACATGCTTCCTTGGAGCTTCCAACACATACTCAATGAGATTAAGGTTAGGATTACGTACCGGCTATTCTTTTTGGATTATAGTTCCTTCGTTAAGAAAGTTGTGCATGAGGCTATCTGTGTGAGAAAGAACATTACCTGCTTACATAATAAAGGTATCATTAATTACGCCAGCATACGGAGGAACTATAGGATCCAAAATGTCGTCCGTATTACAACGATCATAGAGAGCTCCGTGTTTCAACAGATTGTCGGCGAGCCCCTTAAAAAATACTCCTTCCTGTACAAGAACGCTACATCCTGCATATGTTTCCCTTTACCGTATGTTAGAGGGAATATATCTAGTGTTTGCTTCTCAGCACATATAAGCACGTCGAGAATCACTCTGTAAAATGAAACGGAATTCATGAGAGAACAGATCAGACCTACAATGATTTTCACAGCTTGAGTGACTATATTCGCAATTTCAAACCAGCGCCCCTGTGGAGGGACGCACAATACTTGTAGTCTGTAACATGTATAATTTGTAAAAAAATTTGCATTCTGTCAGGGCTGATACTGTCCTTCATGTAAAAGAAATTAGTACAAATATAAAGCTGAAATGGAGCTGCAGTTCTGTTGCAACATTTACTATGTTGCAAGTACCGGTGATCTGAAGAAGTGGTAACTCGAGCCATAGCTTCAGTAGGTCTTCAAATTTGGAGCAGTAGTTAGAAATTGGTCCCCCAGCCTGCTCACCACGGAACAGTTGGCATTTATCCATCTTGCTACGTCAGACTATTCTTTACCTGTTTCTAGTTGGCATACGGGACTGCAACACAATTTTGCTCGCAGATGTAGATTCAAATTCATTTTTACACTTTGGTTATCTCGAAATTGTATGATATATCGCTGTTATTTTAACAGCGATACTCCCATAAACAGCTGGTTTGCTGGTTTTAAGTTGCATTTCATTTATGTAAAACAATCAAAATGCCATTCTGTTGTATGCTTCTACTCGATGCAGCTTGCTTTTATTTGTAATATATCCAAATTTCAAGAATTTCGAATTTCTTTTAGTTGATTTATCGCAATTTTTCAATGTGTTGCTTAACCCTTAAAAATCAGTGTATTATCTCCTTTGTAATATCTATTTTTGAATGATGCATATGAAATCGAAAGTGAAATAACACTACGAGCATTATCATCATTATGCACACTTTTTGTGTGCATTATTCTTACAATAAATTTTTTTCTCTGTTTTTTTCTTAATTGACACTAACTTGTTTAACGATTTCACTTATGAGAGTCTGTAATATCAACATTTTTGCCTTAAGATGTCGGAAGGTTGATTTCCTACGGACCGACGCCTCTATACACTCTTGTGATGATGGTAATCTTTTAGAGGGGTGATATTCCTTTAGAACTTACTTTAATTTGAAGTTACAAATATTAATATCATCCTCCCGTAAAAGTTCTCTTTATTTCCAATTTTTTTTATCCAATGAAGTAGAATTAATAAACAAGTATCCTCTAATATTTTTCGACAGTAAATACAAGGAACCCAAAAGAATTATTTTCCAATAATTAAAGAGCAATCCTTAGAAGAGATTTCAGAATATAAATTTTCGATAGAAAAATAAAAGTAGGGTCTTTCGAATTTTAAATTATAAACTTCAATCACACTCATAAAATAAAATATATGCATTTTTACTACGTGAAAATACTGATTAATTATTCTGATTTATAAATGAGAAAAATAATTTGAATTTTATGTAATCATTTATATTATATTTATATTATTACACTTAAGGTTTGAAATAAATCCCTTTTTGCAGTTATTTTAGGATTAATTTAAGAATTAAAAACAATAATAACTGCAAATAAATGAATTTATTTAATATCAAGTTTTTGAAAGCAAGTTATAATTTTAATTTAAATTTTGATATTCTGCTCTGATATCCGAATCCATTAATAAGAAATAAAACATTCACATTTCCTCCAAAAGGTTTGTTACCACCAATTATTTAAAGAGATTATGCAGATAATTTATAATGCATTTTACTAATTTCCCTAATACATGTCTGATTATTCCATCACATTTATTATTCCATCTTAATGTAGATTGAAGTAACTGTAATTTCAATAATTGCGTTTGATTTCTATCAAATAACCAATCCAAGAATAATTACTAACAACTAATTGTCGGGCTTTAATTTTATGAAATTTAGGATAAAATTAATTTTATATATCTTAGCTTTAAAGGAACTTAAATTGATATTTTAGATAGATTTATTCTATGGAAACATATATCTAATTACTCCTTTTAAATAATTTAATGTATTTATAATGTATTTAAATTTATTGGTTAAAGAAGTTTCTTGTGTGTGTGTTTAAATTGATACTTCTGTGAATTTCAATTTCGTTGAATAAAAAGATTTAAATTTATTATTAACCTCAAAACACTTTTTTTATTATTCAAAGTGTATGAACTCTCAAAAATTAATTTTGTTCTTTAAAATAGATCAACTATTTAGTTTTTTAATATTTTTTCTAGTTTTTTAAAAAAATTCAACAGCGTAAAATATTAGAATGAATAATACTTTCAAAATTATCTTGAAACAACTTTGAATTTGTTTTTGTCTTTTAATTCTTCAGTCATAGTATTGAAAAAGGAAATATATTTATATTTTAAAGACTTTTATTTTTAAACTGAGGTCTTTTTATAGATATTCTCAACTGCTGTTACAAATTTAAACAACTTTCAATTTTATTCCTGGAGGCAAGGCTTTATTTCTTTTTCTACTTTTTTATTTCTTAAATTATCTCCAGAAATGTCTCTCTACATTTCGTTGAATGAAACTAAAGCTCATTTTCTATTTCTTAGACAAGCATTAATGACGTGATAAATCATTATTCTTTTGTTCAAAATTCTTAATCGCAATACTTTGAATATCTCTAAGATTTTACTTCAGCTGATATGTGAAAGAATTCTTTTCTGTAATTTATGCGTATAGATGTATTTTATCATGTTTTTATATGAGAAATTGTAGCTCTAAGTAAAATCAATCATTTTGAAAAACCAAATAAAAATAACTGCTGGCAAATTATAGCATTCCTTATGAAAGAATGGATAAAGTATACATCCTTCATATAATGCATACAGTATTAAGTTTTAGAACTTAAATTTTTTTCTTATATATAATCCATTGGTTTGTCTGTCTCAAAGCATTTTTTTTTCATTAATTCATACTAATCAACATACATAGCTTTGAAAGCAAGCTAATTAAACATGCATTTCATAAATGACTTTAAAAATTTGAAATGAAAGAGAAATTTGCTTCATAATAATAGTGGTTGTATAAAATTTGTTTTTAGCTTTTTACCCAAATTTTGTATAAATTCATCTTAATAATATGCTAAAATAACAAATAGACATAATAATCAAATTACATCATCATTTACTGTAATTTTATACCAGGTTATGGAAATAGACTAAAAAACTAGCCTTGTGACGTTGGGCTATTCGCGGTTTTCTCTTCACTAACCTTGCGGACTTTTAATTAAGATTGATTGCTTTTTCTAAACAACTTTTCCCCAACCAAAACAAAACGTGAATATTTAAATTACAGACAGGTAGAAATAAAGTGAAGCGAGGAAGATAGGAAGTATATAAGCTAAGCTTGAGATATGCGATAGAGGTCGAGTGGTTCTAGCGTTTGGTAATTGTTCCATAGTCGAAAACGGGGTCGAGAATTGCTACAAGTTATTGATGGCATAGTGAA
The DNA here is from genome assembly GCA_019974015.1 of Nephila pilipes. Classification (NCBI taxonomy): domain Eukaryota; kingdom Metazoa; phylum Arthropoda; class Arachnida; order Araneae; family Nephilidae; genus Nephila; species Nephila pilipes. Next base: position 66,206 of record BMAW01003024.1, read on the forward strand.
GCTTAGAAGTCGAGACAGCCTCAATTTTAATGTACTGCTAAGACTCCGTTAAATTAGATATTGGTGGAACAAGTGAATATATCTAAGGCGATATTTTGGGAGAGTCGGTAGACATTTGTCGTTATAAAAGTAAATTTTCCAATAAATGTAGTGTATGAAACCTGCCTAACGTCTTCTTGAACGACTTATTGACTCTTATTGTTAGTATATTGAGTTTGGCTATGCCACAAGAAGCAAATAGGAATATTATTTCGCCTAAACCTTTTAGTACTTAAAATATCTCTGTGATCAAATTGTTTGTTGTCTTCCGTGCGGAACAACTGAGATTGAGAGGTGACATTGGCGATTAAATTGGTGACAAATTAGCTTGCTAAATTTGTCAATAGAACTAAGAAGTCCGAGATTAATTTAAAGACTTCTAAGACATTCTCTGAGGTGAATATATGCAGCCACAGTGTGTATCAATTTAGTCTAGAGAGTGTAAATAGTATATGTAAACTGCATGTACGGTGATTCAGTAAAATCTTAATTGGTGCTATTGTATATTTTTATGTGTGTTAATTGCTTCCTGTTAAAAGATATTTTAGAAGATACAAAAGGTAATGCATTTGCTAGAGGTTGTTAGAATAAATTTACATTTTCTCGGAAAGAACTTGCTTTTTGTATGAACCTTTCCTACATCTAAGAGACGAACAATCATGTAACAATATTTTAACCTTTTCTTCAATCCAACATTGTCATGGTTGTATTTTGTTTGATTTTTTCCCCCAAAGAGTTACAAGCTTAACCATTTTTTTTTCTGAAGAAATAAAATATGCAAAATTAAATACGAAAAGTTATCTTTCCTTTTTGTAATGATTTTAACTCAGATACTTCAAAAAAGTTGTTGTTTAAGCATTTCTTGTTAATAAGAAGAAAGTTAACAGTGTAAAATAATAAGCGTTGACCATTTGGATTTTATTTCTTTGTTTTTAACCACTCAAGGGGCTATTGTTTCAGTTAACCAAAAAATGTCGTTCCTGACCACTTTTCAAAATTTTATCTTGTTTTTAGCTACATTTTTTATGTCTGCTTTCACCAGTAACGAACTTAATTTTCAAAAATACGTCATACAAATTTCTCCTGAGCTTTTAATTGGATTGAAATAAATTATATGTAATGTATGTCTGACACCTTCTTTCACCACTAATGAACTCAATTTTCAAAAATATATCGTAATAGATTTCCCCTAATTTTTCATTGGATTGAAGTGAAACAAATATAAAAAGTATTTTATTTACTTATCTATTTATGTATTACCTTAAATCATATGAAAACTAGTACGAAGATTCGACTGAAAATAAATATCATTATTCAGAAATTTAAGACACTTGGGAGGTAACCATTTTTTTAGCCACCCAAAGGTAGATCACTTTTGGAGCATTAGATCACTTTTCAGTTTCTTATCGCTTGCTTCAATTTTAATTACATTTAGCTTAAATATATTCAATTTAATAATTTACCATTTGTTTTAATTTTAATTAAGTGTAGTTGATATAATATTCACTTTAATAATTTGTCATTTGTTTTAATTTTAGTTACATTTAGTTTAAATATATTCAATTGAATAATTTTTAGTTTCCTTTAATTTTGATATCGAAAAAGTTTACTACTAATCATTTCTAGATATTTCATCGTTTACTTTAATTCTTATATTTAATTGAGTAATTTAATAAAAATTATCTTTGAAAAAAAAGCGCATCTTGGGTGCCTAAATCTGTTCTTTATAAAACTTTACATAGAACTTTTTTAATTTCTTATAATTTTACCCTTTTTTCATAAGTATAATAAGTCATGGCAAGAATTAAACAAAAAATTTGTTACGAAATTATACAAGATTAAAAATAAGGGAAACATAATATCTACTGTAAGCAATCAATCATTTTATGATGAATCATACAGCAAAATACCTATTTTTATTGTAAGACATTTATGCTTGTTTCGGGAGAAAAATAGTTTATTTTATAGGTTTTGTAATAATAGTTTTTGTGGAACCACTTGGTTGATTTCTGCAGAATATACCCAGTTTCGAACAGGGACTCCCAAATGTCAGACTAAAAACTTAATCGTTCTTTTTTAGTGGTGCTTCATCAAAACGTATTTATAATTTGAAGGAAATTGATGTATAGTTTATTGACTGTTTGTGTGTGTGTGTGTGTGTGTGTGTGTGTGTGTGTCAGAGAGAGTGAGAGAGAGGGGGAGAGAGTGGGGGTGTGAAGGAAAGTAGGAAGTAGAGAGGGAGGGAGAAGGAATGGCATGGG
>BMAW01003024.1:68605-80710 GCA_019974015.1 Nephila pilipes
GTGTGTGTGTGTGTGTGTGTGTGTGTGTGTGTGTGTGTGCTAATGTCGCACATTCAAACAACACAAGGGATATTGGTGATGACAGGCCGCGTTATTTCTAACAACTCTTAAGTAACGAGGTTGACATCTGAAATGGCATCCCATCCCCAAACTTCCATATTATCCCATCATAGGAACACAATAAAACTCGACAAATTGAACGTACATTAGCCCTTCTACAATATAGGTTTCTTGGAGACTCAGCGCTCGAACCTACGACTCTACAATAGTAACGCAAGCCATATGCTCGCAATCACGACCACTCAGCTACTTTGGCCAGAGTTTGAGAGGAGATAACAAAAGATTGATTGATTGCTTTTATTAACGAGGCAATAGAAGCATCAAGAACAGTATTGGCAACTAATATCATAATTTTGAACCTCGTCAAGTGATGAGGATAACACCTGAGCTGGCCCCCCTCCAAACTTCTACACCCCGGCAATGGTAAGACTCTGGGCCTCGATAGGTTTAACGTACCTCAGCCCATATGTACCTCGATTCCTTTGTAGCATCAAGGCTTGAACCTGTGACTCGACAAAACCCGCCTGTCGCGAGTCCGCGACCATGACTACAAAGTTATTGCAGCCACAGGAGATAATAATCGTAAATTTACACTTGAATTTTTACAGAAAATATTAGTTATAAGTAAGACACAAGTGGCAATTGCAATAAACTTTTATTTATATCAAGACAACATTTATCAGTGTCATTAACTAAACATTAGAATTGTAATTGTCTTCTATACAAGGCGTCATTTCAGTTAATTTCTGCTTTGTGTTTAATCTGTTGGTCCTTCCTTTCGATTGCTTACGCACTAGCTCAAGCAAGAAACGTAGAGTTTGTAATTGGTTTTAGTTCCTACCTATGAAGTCACAATTTATTTTCGTGCTCATCCTTCTATAATGGGCATGATTCCTCTGGAAGATTTAGAATCTATAGAGCTGAGCAAAATCATACAAAATAACATAATACAACATCTGACAATTAAGTTCGGTGAATGAAGTAAGAACGGCTGATCTGGCAATACCGGCGAAACAAAACGCTGAACTTGGGTAGGGACAGGTGTTGACCATCTGCCCCCACCGTTGTTTAGTTGTGATCCGTGTAAGACTTGTTTTACAAAGTGCTTGTTTAGTGCGTTTTTCTTAACTGAGAACAGGAAAATGAGCGAACAAAAGATCAATTTAAACCTTTAGTTTAAGCTTGACAAGACATCGAAAGAAACTCATGCGACGCTGGTACGTGTTTATGAAGTTCAAGCACTATCCATGAAGTGTGTGTAAGAGTGTTTTGCCTGTTTTGAGAAGGCCGGGAAAGTTTTTCTAACAACCCCCGTAGCGGAAGACGGTGACCTCCGTCAGTGACGAAAACATTGAGAAAGTGAAGAAATTACTCACGAAAGATCGTCGATTAACTGTGCGTATGATATCGGATGAACTGCAGATTAACCGTGAATCCGTGCGACAAATCGTTAGCCAGAATTTAAGAACGAGAAAAGGGCCACATCACTTGATTGAAAATCAGAAGCAGGCACGTTTAAAGGCTTCTCAGGATTTTGTCGAAACGGTGGATGTGACACCAAATTTCTTGAACTGTGTTGTCACTGAGGATGAGTCCTGGTGTCTCAGGTACAACCCTGAAATGAAACGGCAAAGCGTGGAATGGTGTTCTCAGGTCAGAGCAAAAAAATCATCAAACGAAAGCATCAACGACGCTCATCAAACGTAATACGAAACGATACGAGGCTTTTGAACTCCATCCCAAAAGAAGACTTCTTGCAAAGTTTCCAGTACATGTATAGCAGATCTCAGGGGTGCATTGTCAAGAGAGGTGACTATTTTGAAGAACAGTAAGGTAACTTTCATTAATATTTCATCTGCGTTAATGTTATAGAACTATTCACCGAACTTTATTGTCAGAGGTTGTAAAAATAAGATTATATTTCACAAACGTGCATAGAAATACAAACACGTTAAAAACATCTGTTGATATTCACTATATTTAAGAAACATGATCTTAAAAGGTAGAATTATCTTAAACACATGTAGAGCTTCCTTTTATGCTAGAATTTTACCCACTTTGTATTTGAAAATTACGAAATCTAAAAATGACTCATTTCAATGACGAGTTACTAAAAGAATCTCAGAAGTGTGGTTATTAAGAGAATTTATCATTGATTAACAAATAATATTTGTCTTTTTTTTTCACTAAAATGTGATATTACTAAGTTTTTTGGAATGTCAAACCGTACAATTATTTAAAGGTCTTCATATATCTTGGTGACAGCAGATAAAGTTTTTTCTTAGTTTGTTCCCTGAATTTTATATTCAATTAGTTGACTATACATAAAATATCTCAAAAAAATAGTTCTACTTTTGGATAAATAAGAATAAATGAATTTTTTAGAAATTATTTCTTGTTTAAATGGAGCTTTGTTATTAAGATTCAACACCTTTATATGCATCTAAGGAAGTGTAGTGAATTGATTTTATCACTTGTATAAAATATTTATAAAAGTTTAATATGTATTGTATGATAAATACTTTTAGGCTAAATTACCATATTTTCGTCATACGATAAAAAGAAATACTATAATATATATTATTTATGAGAGATTATAAAATTGGATTAAGGTTTTATTCTTTAATAATATTATGTAATTTATTACACAGTATTTATTCCCCATACAGGTATATGCATATATTTTACTGTAAAAGAAATCGTAATATTTGCGCAGATTTTGAACATTTGCTACTTAATTTATATTCAAGCTATGTATGGTTTTATATTATTCAATACATTGCACTTTATTAACATCCAACCAAAACCCTTTTAAAAAGTAACTTTTTTATTATTTTTGTACAGTAGTACCTCATGATATAGGACATCCACAGGACATTTGTCCCTTAATAAGAGGTAAACATATATGCTATTCAAAGGGACCGAGATCAACAGAATTGTCTCTTAAGGCTTCCGTTTACTCGCCATTTTGATTTCATGTACGTAATGTTAATCCTATGGAATTTCGACTTTAATTCTCCCATCTTTACTATTTGAAAGCAATAAAGTGAATCAGAAAGAGAAAAAGTAATGAAGCCTTCTGTGGAATTACATTTTCCCACTGATTCTTAAAAGTATTTTAAAATATTCTTAAAGACTGAAAAACTCGTAAACGAATCATTAAAATAAGGGTGAAAATATTTTTAAAAATCAGAGGGAAAAAGTGATTCTACAGAAGCCTTCATTATTTCTTGCTCTTTCAGATGCGCTTTTTGACATTGGGCTATTCGCAGTTTCTCTTCACTAACCTTAGGGGGACTTTTAGTTAAGATTGATTGCTTTTGATAAACAACCTTTGCCCAACCAAAAATGAAATGTGATTATGTAAACCAAGTAGAAATGAAGTGAAGCAGGAGAGTTAGGAAATATATAAACTCAGACTGAGAGTCGCGATAGTAGGTAGAAAGAGGTTGAAAGAGGTTGAAGTAGGAGGTTGAAGTAGAGGTTGAGTGATTCGAGAGATTGAGTTATTCCAGTGTTCAGCAATTGTTCCAGAGTTGGAGTTGCAGTCGAGGAAGGCTTAGTGGTAAGAGTCAGTTAGATTATTATTGGTAGATTGAGTTAAGACAGTAAGGCCTTTGTCCGGGAGAGCATTTATAATTGTTGTTATATTAACAAGCAGTTAATAAATTGTGTAATTATTATTCTAACGTCTCTTTGATCGACTTATTGATTCTTAGTGTTTAAACGTTGAGTTTAGCTATGGCAAAAGACGCAACTCGGAATGGGCAGCCGTCACAACTTTATTGTATTCAAATAGATCAAATGATCAAGATGTGAGGATTAAAGTCAAAATTTCATAGGATTAACATTAAGATGACAAAATCAAAATGGCGGGTAGATGGGAACCTTAAATCGAGGTATCCCTTACAAGAGGTGCAACTGTATTTAGTATATATTTGTTAAAATACATTCATTGTAAGAAAATCAATATCTTTGATTTGTGTCGAAATACCATACATTGTGTTTATCAATAGAGTTCTTCTAATATTATATAAATTTTTCAAATTTTATATTGAATAGTAAGAAAGGAAAAGTTATATAAATTCAAAATTTTATGAAATCTATAAGTCATTAAATAAATCGTGATTAAAATTATCACTCCGTTTCTAATAAATACGTTGCAAAACTTGGAAAATAACTTGAAAGTAGTTTAAAGCCGAGTTCTTAACATAGTTACTAAAAACTCTGTTTGTGAATTATATGACTCAGTGAAAAATATCAGTTAATCAATAGCCATTTTAAATTGCACTTACGCTTATGGTTATATCAGATATTTCACAATAACATAGATCATAAAAAGCTACTCCATTCAACAAAAAAACATCATTTGAAAAATAGCATTCAGTTTCACATTCTTATGGTTATCTCAAAGATTTATATAAACGCTATCATTCATAGGAAATCTTTCAGTTAAGAATAGAAAAAAAATCAATGGAAGTTTTCAGTTTCACTTTAGATGAATGAAACCTTTGATATTCATCTAGAAGAACTACATTTAGACATAAAGATCTTGCTTTCGATTGAAAAACACGAACGTATAGTTTCTTTCAGTCTCATATATCAAAAATATACCATTGGAAATAAACATTTCTAACTCAGGTGAAATGCAGGCTTGACATCTTTGATTGATGACATTGGTGTCCCGGATTCGAATAGTTGGAAGAAAAATGATTTATAAGTCAGAAAAGTTTATTCAATTTGGAATATTGTGCTAAATTTCTGTTAACTTGACTTGACGTTGAAGGTTGACTTTTGTACCACTGTAGAAATTTACTGGAACGTTGACATTCAAAAAGTGATTTATGATCAGAAAGTAAAAATCCATTTTCAAGTAATGTAGTCGGTCGTAAAAACAGAAATATTAAAGTTTCAAAAATGTCTAAAGTTAACTTGGAAATATCATGACAACTGTACATTAAATATAGGTTATAATAAATTGTAACTACAATATTATGATTTAAATTTTAAAAAAATGAGTAATGACATAAATCATACAATCACTCAAGTATTAGTCAAGAGTAGTTCAAATATCAATCACGCATCGATTTCAATAGTATAAAGGCATTTTTCATGCTTTTTTTTACGATATTTGAAGTTTCTAATAATTCTACAACATCAATCTGAATTATAGTAATATAGTTTTCATGTTTAAGTTTAATGATGCATGAAACTGAAGGTATCAGAATATAGGAATAATAAAAGTATTTTTTACGTAACTAAAAGTTATAGTGATCATAAATCGTACAGTAAATAAAATTGCTATTGTACCAATATGATCTATTTTAAATAAAGTTGTTATTACATACCCAAACTACAAACAGATCATTCAATTTTTGGAAAGTATTGATTTGAAAAATAATGCAAATTCGGAATCTTATTTTTAATTTTTCTCGCACAGTAAACCATAATTTCATAATTATCCAGCTGTAACTGATCCAATGTATAGTAAAATGTACCTTTATGGTATAATTTTAATATACATAATATATTTTCAATGCTTTTAAATCACACAAGTTTACCTTCCATATTTTTTTCTTTTCAAATATTTTCAAAATTTGTAATGCATCTTTTATGTAACTTGGATGCATAATTTTACTTTCAAAACACCCCTGATTAATTCTAATGACGGGTTACTTTATGTGTTTGTATTTGTGAAAATATTTAATAGAATCGAAATTTTTGTATAATACAAATATGAAACTAAGTAAACTTTCAACAAAACAATAATATTTTTAATGAAATTCGATACACATTTAAATGTAATATTATATATTGGAGCTTGAAACAGAGTTATTAAAATGCTGCTTTTTTTCAAATTTGAAAGCATTAAATGCTATTGTAAGAGTAGAAAAAGATTATATAAATGCGGTGAAATAAGAGTTGCTTCAATAAGTTGTAACATATAGTTACACTGTTGGAAAAAAATTACTTTATTCTTACTTTATACAGGATTTTTTTCAATTTGGGATCGAGTTCTATCCCAACTAAAATATTTCGTAATAAAACTGGTCATAATTTGGATTTATATTTTTCCACACTATTTTTTTCCATCTAAATGGTTATAAAAGGGAATGTAAAATACAATAAGTACATGTAATTACTATACAAACTGGGAAAATACACAATGTTTCTCTTTTATTCATACTCTAAACAAAAATACTGTTTGAAGTTACGTAACGTAAAAATAGTAAGCTATAAAAAGTCTCTTTCGCAGATTTTGTTTCAACTAACTTCTTAGGCATACATATGATGCTATCTGATTTTAGAACTTTTGGTAAATTAACCGTAACTTATCAGAATACTTAGCATGTTTTTTAAATACCATTTCGATATTAAAAAAAAGTGTAGTTTTTTCTACTATTTCATTTTTATAAGAAAGTCTGTACATATATCTACTGTTTATTATAATTATCTCCTTTTTAAGTCACTTATCATATCGACAACCAGCTTCTGTATATCTACCGCATAGAAATCTACCACCTAATGAGCTAAACAGTGTATGGCGGCCAATTCGATATCATCAGCATCGTTATGGTGCTGAACACCTAAATGCTTTTTCAAGGGAAGGAACAAGTGGTGGTCATTAGGCGCCAGATCAGGCTACACCGAGGGGGGTCAAGTTACTCCCAGTTATGTGGGTTCGAAGAGTCACGCGTGGATGGGCATTTTTATGCAGCAAAAAAAATTTATTTCCCTAACGCAATTTAATTAAAATATCCCAATATGTCATGCATTGTGTCACTCCGAGGCAAAAATCCCACGGATAATACCCCTTGCCTATTCCAAAACACAGTGCTCAAGATTTTGTGTCCTGAGGTTGTTTGCTTGAGCCTCATTTTTCGGGTATGTTGAATGCTTTTTTATTTCTGGTGTCACATGTAAGGTCACATATTCACCTACTTCTTTAATCTGTTGATGAATTTCGACAGCTTTCACGCCTTTTGCGTGCAGAAAATGAATCACAGCACATATTTCTTAATCGGTGGCCTTTTCAATTGTGTAAGGCCTTTTAAACATACACAAACAAATATGAACAGGTACAGAAGCTTCCGTGCTGGCATCCGTGACTAATCAACAAATGTAGCTATTCCGTGCACCTGTTTAGAATAGTGACAGTAGTCCTGCAATCACCATGTTTAAAAACGGTTCTCACTTAAAAAAAACAGGCCTAGTAGATTAGAAGTGTAGTGAATAATATTTATGCGACAACATTTACCAACTGCGGAAAAATGTAATAGAGGGTGAGAGATCGGAAGTTTAGATCACTGAAGATAAGCTTTGAAATTAACCTGATAAAAAAGAAGAAAAATTCTATAATTCGATGCAATTGTGAAATAATCACTTGTGAACGGAAAGGTAGTAACTGTGAAAACTCTTCTTCTCGAGTTACTAAAACCTTTCGGACTTTTATCCACTGAAGATAATGATTTGAAATAATTATTGAAGTTATAATTATTATATAAATTTGAAATAATTATTTGAAATAATTTTGAAAGATAATTATTTTTTTTATATTTACACAATATTATTTTAATACATTTTTACCAATTTCTAGAAATGTTCAAGATTCAAAGTAGGAAGATATAAAAATTTCAATGGTTTTTAAACTTTTCACAGCTGTTTGCAGCAAATCAGCGTTATTTTTTTCAAATTGGAACTATCAGTAGCTAAATAATTAATATTCTTATTTACTATTAACATTATTCATCAAATTTCTTTTGTATCTTGTTAAACCTAAAAAAACATATTTTTAATTAATTTGACAAAAATAAATAAAAGAATATTGACCTAGAAACTTCCAAAGAATCATAATAATAACATCGGCTCCCAATTTCATATGATTCTCTGACAAATAAGATAGAGAGAAGATATGGAATGATATGCGGAAATCCCATTTATTTATACAGTAACGTTAGCGAATAGATTAATAAAAACAAATCTGTATATAAATGATATGCAAAAGACACGTAAACAGTTTCAATCTAATTGCCATTCTTACTGAAAAACTGAGCTAAAAGTTTGGAAGCCTTTATTAAATATAAAAATTCGATATTTTTTAAAAACATTAATTTTTCTTGTATTGTATTTATATTATTCAATGGAACTAAGCTACAAGATCAAAGAAGTAATAGCTTCTAATGCTATATAATGGATCATAATACTACATGAAACAAAACTCTGTGGATTAAACTTTATAGTTTTTATTTAACTTAAAGTTCCCGGCTACATCCATTTTGATTTTGTCCACATAATGTTAATCCTGTGAAATTTCCAAGCTTCTCCTCAAATCTAGACTACTTTAACTATACAAATCCAATAAAAAATGCAGCAGAAAAAGCAAAAAATAATGAACGTTTCTTGTGGAATTACATTTTCTTCCGGACTTTTGAAAATGTTTCAAAACATTTTTAAAGACCACAGAACCCACAGACGAGTCATTAAAACAGACATAAAGATATTTTTAAAAATCGGAGTTAAAATGCAATTCCACAGAAACCTTCATTATTTTTTGTTCTTTAGAATGTATTTTTATCGCGCTCAAATAGATAAAACAGTCTAGATTTGATGAAGAAAATAGAAATAAAGGTTGCAATAAAGGAATGTACATCACAATAAAAACAGGCCAAACCAGAAATGATCGCCAACAGGTATAAAATCACATTTTATCAGCTAGCTTACGTGTTAATTATTTCAGAAACAATATTTTTCAGTTGTATTTAGAAAATCTGAGAAAACATTGATATTAAAACTAATTTTTAGCTTTATAATGTGATAAAGACTGCTTTGTGTAAGTTTTTTGTTAAATTTATTAGTAAAGTCCGCAAGCGGGTATGGAATCTTAAAATTTATAGTAACGTCTGCTTGTTTATATATTAACAGGTATCGTCAAACTGAGACTGTTTTCACAAATGGAAGTCTTTCGGAACTTCTGATTGAATCAGTGGATCGAGGAGATTCTGCCCTTTTTACCTGTCTTGCAAGAAATTCTTATGGAAAAGATGAAACAAACATCCAGTTGATTATTCAAGGTAATTGCAATCGCAATGCATGCTGTTAATAATAATAATTCAGAAAAACTTTGCATTCTTTCTTGAGTTATTTAATTTTTAAAACGTTTGTATGTATTTCACTTGGTGTGTGTGTGTCATCAAATTTTCGATCGTTAATTTAACCAACTTCCCATCAAGCTAGAGTTCTGAAATTTTGGGAATCATTCTTACTCGCCTAACAATGCAATATTTAGACATTTGCGACAAGTTTTTTCTTTCATAATGCAGTTTAGCCCAACCACTTGGCACGATTTCAAAAATTGGCACTAAACGGCGACTTTTTTGGCTGAACATTAAGTCCGTAAAACGGAACAGGGTAGCCATATTTGGCAAAATGCCGCCAAATAATTCTTGTCGCCAAAGGTGGTTGGGTTAAACTGCATTCCAACCATTTAATTTACCGGATGAATTGATTAATTTTAGTTAGTTTTAATGTTTTTATGTATTTCACTTGGTGTGTGTCTGTCTGTGTGTGTATCAGTGTGTCATTAAATTTTCTATTCACTTGGTGTGTGTGTGAGTGTAAGTGTGTGTGTGTGTGTGTGTCATCAAATTTTCGATCGTTAATTTAACCAACTTCCCATCAAGCTAGAACTCTGAAATTTTGGGAAACGTTCTTACTTTCCTAATAATGCAATATTTAGATATTTGCGACCAATTTTAATTAATATTTCAATATTTTTTTCAATATACTTTGCCACCACATAAAAACGCTGTTTTTAAAAACATTGGTTTTTATCTCGAATTATTATATATTAATTTAAAGATAAAATAACTGTAAATAGTAGTGTTTTATTTCCATTTTTAAAATTTGCAGTCTATTTTGTTTCGTATTTTATAAATATTAATCAGATTAAACGTAAAAACAGAAGTGTATATTATTTTTAATATTTATCTATCTTGAAACATTTAAACTTGAAACCATTCAACAATTATAAGATGACATTTATTCGATTATTATACAATTCTTATTGCCATTTGGATTTTCACAATTGTCAAAAAGATTTATATAAAATTTATCACAAGAATTGTCATATCCTGAAAGGGGCTTTTAATTATAGTTTAAAGCATTTTTATATAATTTTCTTTATTTCGTAAGCCTTCTTACGATTCAATAAACAAAAAAAAAACTGTTTAAGCCATTAAAATAAATAAAATGTTGAGTCAAAAATTCTTTCATTTAAATTAATTTTAAGAAAAATGCGGTAAAAATAGAGAAATAGAAAAGTGAAATTGACAGTTAAAAAATTTAAAAAGAGGATCCCCTAGGAAACGGAGGAGAATTTTGTTTCATAAAATTACTATACAACTGGGATGAGCAATATCGTTTTAAATTGTCGTCAGTATACAAAATAGCACAAAACAAAAGTATAAAATTCAATATATGTAGCCAGATTAACATATGCATTAAATGTAATACATGAATTAATTGCTAAGAATATACTTTAATAAATTTTTGTGACTTGCTGTAATAATTTTAATATCCTGAGCATATTATGTTCATATTTTCCTCCTGATAGAGGCTTACTATTTTTATGTAAGTAAGATTATCACGATCGAGTATCCTAAAAATCTTTTATTTCCTATGAGGTTAACCGAATTTGGTAAATACGTGTGACGCACCATTGGGATATACCAGGGATACCTCTTAATTTTTGACCTTAATGATCAACTAATTTTTTCTTTTTTCCCATTTTTTCTTACGTCTAAATTGCGCTATTACACGCTATTTGGCGCAATGTAGCCAGAATTTTGGCTCCTGCGCCATAAACTGATCTTTCCCTACTTCGCCAATCTTTCCCTTATTTGACAACTATTCACTAATGAAAAATACCAAAATTGAAGATATTTCATCTAATTTTCTGTTAGTATTCACCAAAAGCTCTTCATCGATTCATAATATAAGCTATATATCGATTCATAATCGGAGCATAATATTTCAAAATTGAAAAGGATGTCCCATATCTTCTTTAGGAAGTTAAAACTATTTTTATACGCATTTCATTTGCTAATTAGAACAATTGCGTCATAAAAAACGACCTTTGACGAAAACGTTATGGTTCTGAAATTTATAAAATTTTTAATGAGCCTGATACCACTAAAAATATTGAAGAAAAAAGAATAACAGAGCTTCTAGTAGTGTTAAAATGAATGAAAAAAAATTCAGTAACGATTTTTGTTGCAACGCTCTTTACTAGTCGGAAAAAAGAAGCCTAAAACTATGATGTCTTGATTATGTTGAATCGGATCTTATGGTGATTTGGAAGAGAAACTGACAGATTAAGTCAAAAAGTAGGCTATCTTGGATGAATCTTCAAAAGAAGGCCTTGACCCACCCTGGGCTATTGAGTCAAAATATGCTGAATTACAGAAATTAAAAATCATTACAATTAGGAGAAAAATAATATCAATAATATTTGTTTACAAATAAAGTCTAGTAATAGTTAATTTTTTATCAATAAGATCATTCGAAATAACATTATAAGTATTTGTAAATTGGCATAAAATCCTGTTACAAAATATCTTTAGTCATAAAAACAGAATATCCTTATTCAAATTACTTTAAGATTAAATATAATAAGATACTAGTGAAAGCTACAAATCTTATTTATCCATGTATTTATATTTACTAAGTTAGAAGCAGACAGAATATTTCGCTAATAAGCAAAGTGCAACAATTTTTTTTAAAAAAATATATAGTTATGTTGAAAAAGATAAAATAATAAAGAATTAATGGTTTTCCCAAAGGAACACTGATGGAAAGTATAGTTAATAAAAAAAAGGAATACCATTAATAGTTTCCGTAATTCTACTCTCAACTGATAAAAGTAGCTTCAATCTTAATTGCTCATAAGTAACTAAATTATGATGTTAATGGTTTAACTCATATAGTTAAGAAGTTCACTGACCTTTTATTAAAAAAAACGTTCTCATTACAGACACCAATTTTTTT
>BMAW01003025.1:157-29219 GCA_019974015.1 Nephila pilipes
GAGGCAAAAATGGGTTAAGCGGTGCAACGAAACTGAAAATTTAAGTGACTTTACCATTCCGAGATATTATTTTCTGGATTGTAAGAATCAGAAAGTTGAGGTGCATGTGTTTTGTGACGCTTCACTAAGTGCTTACGCATCAGTGGTTTATTTTAGGCATTGTGGAATTGGTGAGAATTATAGAGTATCCTTTGTAATGTCGAAGAGCAGAGTAGCGCCGCTAAGGAAATTAACACTACTGTGATTGGAGTTGATGGCCTTGGTGATAGGTGTTAGAGTTAGGAACTATCTTAAGAATATTTTCAAAAATGAAATCGGAAAAATGATATTTTGGAGCGATTCTTCTATTGCATTACATTGGGTAAAGGGAAGTACGAAAAAATGGAATCAATTTGTTGCCAATCGGGTTATGGAGATTCAGGAGAGATCGAGTCCGAGTGTTTGGAATTATTGTCCACCGAAAGATAATCCAGTGGATTTACTTACGAGAGGAGTTTCTGCTGAGAATTTGGTGTTTAATGAAAAATTATGGTTAGGTCCAGCTTGACTTCTAAAGGGCAGTGAGAATTGGCCTAAACAATTGGTTAAAGGGCCACAAGAGATAGACAGTGTAGAATTACTAAGGGGGCAAAGGAAGGATCCTGTTAAAAGCTTTGTAGTTCAGTTGGAGTCAGTAGAGAAGTTTGAAATAAGTTTTCAGATTGGAGTAAATGGCAAAGGATTGTTGAATGGTGCTAAAGATTCATAAGAAATGTTAGAGGGGATAAGATTTTAACTCCATTCTCAGAGACAGTTGAATTGAGTGTGTCCCATGATATTATAATCAAATAGGTCCATAGAACAGAAAATGTGGAAGAAATAACCAACCTAAAGAGCAGGAAAACGTTAAAAAAGAGTCCTTTAATTTCCTTAAATCCGTTCTTGGACAACTGTGGATTACTAAGAGTTGGAGGACGTTTAAGAAATGCCACTTTATCAGAGACTGTAAAACATCCCCTATTATTGCCGAAAAATCATCCTTTCACGAAGATGTTGATTAAATTTTATCATCAAACATATATGCACGGGGGAGTGCAATTAATCAACTCTGCTATGAAACAAAAGTATTGGATCGTAGGAGCAAAAACTGCCATTCGTAGGGAAGTAAGAAGCTGTGTCACCTGTGCCAGATTTAGCTCTGAGTTTTCAAAACAAATTATGGCAGATTTGCCAGCTGCGAAAGTGAACCCAGCTAGAGCGTTTCTTAAAGTTGGGCTGGATTTTGCTGGACCGTTCTTGATCACTCCTCGACGTGGCAAAGGAGTTAAAGGCAATAAAAAGGCACTTTTGTGTATTTGTGTGTTTCACGACGAAAGCTATCCATTTAGAACTAGCAAGTGATCTTAGTGCCAAACATGCATCGCGGCACTACAACGCTTCATCGCTCGGCGATGGAAACCAAAGGAAATATTCAGTGACTGTGGCACCAAATTTCATCGGTGCAAAGAATTTTTTAAGATGGAGGGAACTGGAGACAATTGGTCATTATTTTTCCAATGAAGTCATAAAATGGACTATGAATATTCCATCTGCACCGCATTTCGGAGGTCTGTGAGAGGCAGTCGTGAAATCAATGAAATTTCACATGAAAATAGTTTAGAGTCACAGATCCTTTCTCAAGAAGAGTTTTCCACAAGTTTGGCGGAAATTGAAGAGGTACTGAACTTTCGACCTTTAGTTGCTGATTCTGACGACCCAAATGATTTTTCTGTCATAACACTGGGTCATTTCCTTATCGGTTTAGAATTAAAGAGTGTTCCTAAACCCGATTATACCAGTGAAAAAATTCCCATTCGGGAACGGTAGAAATTAGTTGTCCAGATTTCCCAATCGTTCTGGAAATCGTGGTCAAAGGATTATTTGACTCAGTTGCAAGTGCGCAACAAGAGGAAAATTCCCAGTGCAGAGTTAAATGTGAATGACTTGGTGCTGATTAAGGACGACAATTTGTCACCACTTAAGTGGAAATTGACAATATTAATTCATACTTATAAAGGGAGTGATGCGTTGGCGTTGTGTGGAAGTTAGGAGAGGGGGTGCCAGCTCAGATGTCGTCCTCGTCACTTGACCTGGCACAAAATTACGAGATACGTCGTCAATAGACCTCGAGTTGCTTCTAGTACGACGTTAATAAAAACTAAACTAAACTGAAGACTGATGACAGAATAAGAGCAGTGAACTTAGAAACTGTCTCAGGTGAAATGAAGTGACCAATCCAAAATCTGGTCGGACATCCTGTGAACGATTGATTTATGCTTCATTCCATTTATTTTCGGGTGATATTTCACTGATATATGAAAATTTATGTACTATTGTGTTATAATTTGATATGTTTTATTATTTTTAGTACTGTGCTTAGTTCTATTTGTAATTCGATTGATGACGTGGTCATGGGGATCCAATATGTTACGACCCCCAAGGTATTGTGAATAACCAATGTGGTAAGAATGTTACGTCGATAGATGGCGCTGTTACTAGTAAGACCAGATTGTTACAAGATAACAAATTTTGTAGTCGGTGTACATAGAGTTGTTCAATAAAGACGTTGTGAGTGATATAATGCTCTTAATTGCCCTCTTAATTTGGAGTTAATGTCATTCCCCATAAGCAATAACTAGGATGGCTTTAATACGTACACACTTGTTCGCCTGAATGGTCTAGTCTAGACGGAAAAAAAATCTACTCTCTGCATCATCATATCACTCTATTATATTCTAATGGGTAGTTAGAAAATAATAAGTCAT
The DNA here is from genome assembly GCA_019974015.1 of Nephila pilipes. NCBI lineage: Eukaryota > Metazoa > Arthropoda > Arachnida > Araneae > Nephilidae > Nephila > Nephila pilipes. The sequence continues at coordinate 2,941 of BMAW01003025.1, forward strand.
AAATTTTGAATATTTATATGTATTGTATATATATATATATATAAATGAGACGGGTAATGAAAGGTGTTTTATTTAATTTTACAAAACATTAATTTTTTTTTCATAAAAAAGGCTTTCAAAGAAGATAAAGACTTTGAAAGACAAACTTTCTGTTGACGATCAGATTGTTTATTTCTCAAAAGGGCATATATAATACGAAATGCAGTTGTTACTTATTTAAAATCCATATTCAGATTGAATATAGGTCATGAAAAATCATTGAAAAATAGACTTTTTTTTACAGAGACCTGACTTTAAATTTTCTAACTTTCAAAGGATGTAAGTGACTGAAAATGAATTAAGGTACAACAAACTAGCTGATTTGATTTCCAAGCATATTAAATAGTTTTGCACTTACATTTCGTCTTTTCAGTGGGTAACACTTTTCGTCTTTTCGAAACATACAGCACTTTAAAAAAAACTACCGGTGTACTTTTTTTTTTTTTTTTAATTTTAGAAATTTAAAATGTTTTTCCATAATAACAAATATATATTGGTATATATATGTAGTTGTGTGTGATCTAAGATCTGGCTATCTACTGAAGATCTGCCGATATACCGTCTCAGACGACAGCCATGATGCTCCCAGAGCGCCGCCTAGCACTTCTAGAGAGATTCGGAGTAGTGAGATGTGACGTAGACGGAGAAGGAGCGAGACGCTGAACAAGACGGTTCAGGAAATTGCGCTGGACGTTAAATCCATGATTACGCTAGTTTAATCAATTTGTTTTGTGTTTTAATGTTCTCTCCTACATCAGCAAATAAACTGTGTGTCTGTAATAAGTAGTCGTTACTTTGAATCTTTACACCACACACACACACACACACATATATATATATATATTAATCATGGGCAAGATTACTACATTTATTTTTATTTTCATTCATACTATTTATTATACTGAAAAAGTAATCGACGAGTGCAATGATTATTTTTACAAATTAATTAATTAAATAAAACTTTCTAAATTATGTGAGTTTCTGCAGTATTAAGGGCAGACTAGGCTCTAAAAGTGGAATAAATTTGGAGGAGAGTGATTATTATTGAAATACTAAATTCAGTTTAAGAGTTTTTGAATTTTGTATGGATACTATTGTGCTTTTTATCTATTTTGAAATTAATTTTATGTATGATTTTTAAAAATTTCGCACACATTATGAACAACTAAATGTTCTGGTATATGTGATCGCCATGGCATAGCTATTAAAATCGTCGGTCTAGAGACATCAGAGAACTATAGAGGGCTGAAAGAATGAGAAAAAAAAAATTAAGGACATATAGTTGAGGAAACAACAGAAAATTCAAAGAAATACGGTGATGAAATCCATAAAATAATCAAGGACATAAAACTATAAAAGCTGAAGAAAAATCGTGTAATTACAATGTCACAGTGAGAGGAACGATTGAGAGCTGTCAAATAAGTCTTCATAGGTATTTATTATATTTAAATCTTTAAAATTAATCTGATTATAAAAAATTTAGAGGGACATATTATATTTTTAAATGGGATTATAGCCTTTGCTGCTTCATATCCCACAAAAATCAATCATTAAATTTATCAATATTACAAAGATCTTGTTATTATTCTTTTGAAAATTTTATTCCCTTCATATAATTTCTTTATCAGTCTTTTGAAAAATCGTACTTTCGAAGACTATTGCCAATATTAATATCACTTTTAAATGTAGATAAAATTAAATGTTGTTTAGATTATAGTTTATGCATGTTCATTTGATATTATAATTGTTCTTTTCATAGTTGGTAATTGTTGTCTTTTGGTGTAGATGGAACCGTATTAAGGAAATTGATGAGAAACAGTTTGTTCGACTAGCACGTTTGAAATCATTGATGCTTGAAAATAATGATATTGTTTATTTAAAGGAAATATCCTGGAAAAAAGTACCTAAAAGCTTGAAGTACATCGGCTTAACTGGTAAGTATTATTCCTTCAATAAGCGATAAAGCTATGAAAATAAATTTCTTATTGTATGTATAATTTGTTCATAATAATAGAGCTGCTAGTTATAAGAATCTGATGGAAATCTTACTATAATTAATTTTAAGTAATATTTTATTTATTTCCTTTTTTATTACTTTAATTGTGTTTTCTTATTGCTTCTGCCACGGTATTTCGTTTTCGAATAAGTTTAATATGAATGCTTTCTGTGTTTATAGATATTCGAATTTTTTTAAAAAAAAACCCGTACAGATATTATCTATTTGTACTTTCCATATGACCATTTTTTATCATGTATAAAATTTATGAAACAATAGTAATTAACATTATGAGATGAAATTGTAAAGAGTGTTTATGATTATTGAAAAATTTACGAAGACCAGAATAAGCATTGAAATTATATGCTTTTATAAATAATTTACCTTATTATTATTTACATTTTTCTTATCTGTAATAATGGAATTTTTATGTCATAAGAATTTTGTGACACATTAATTCTTTGAAGAGCATATTTAGAAATAAAGCAAATAACATTAACTCGCTTAAATGAATTAATATGTGTAATATGCAATTTTCAAAATTTAAATGCTATGTACATAAGAAAACAAGAAAAATAGTTTGTTCTTCTAATTCATTGAAATCAGGGATACATCATTTCAATGGAGTACCCAGAAATTAATTTTTTGGAGGTATATATATATATATATATATATATCTTCATTACCATGAAAGAAGCATTCACTTTAGAATTACCACTTAGTAAAAATTAAATAATAATACTATCATTCTTCTTCCACCTATTTAAAACTGCTCAAGGAGAAATATAATTTTCATTTTTATCGTTATAAAAATTTAAAAATAAAGATTATTTAAGAAAAAGTAATAAAAATACCAAGAGAACGAAAATTCTTACTATTCAGAATCTGTGGAATCTAACAACATTGAAAAATTGATAAAAATTACTTCGAAAGGTCACAATTTAAAAAATGATTAAAAAGGGGCAAGATAACAAAGGGTGTTCAAATGAAAAGGTACGAAACGTCGTAACAACGTAACCGTTAACATATTTGCCTGTGACGCTATGGGAGAACGTAAAGAGATAACTAGGGGTGTGAATGGAGTCTCCGGCGTGGATCGGAGCTTGCTCGGGCGCCCGCGTGCGTAGGAGAGAGCAGATGCTCTTAGAAAGAGTACCGTCCAATAGACGTGGCAGAGCGTGTGAGGACATCGGGTATTCTACGATTATGAAGAATCAGTGACTAAGCAGTCACTTCTACGTCGTCTGAAGTGACATGACGTGGACATGACGGACTGGAAACGAGTTCAGGTGGGGGTGGGAATGAGCGAGAGATGAGAAAGAAGTTTGAGCAGTTGATTTTTTTTAAAAAGGGGAAGAAGAATCAAGTACGGAGTTCTATATTCTCTAAAAGAGAGTTTCAAATGTGGATGATGTGAGGACATGATGGCGTTTACATTGAAAAATTCGATGGTTGAGGAGCAGCGAGGCTTTATCCAATTTCTGACTGCGGAAGATGTTAAACCGAAAGCTATTCATTGCCGGATGGTGACTGTATACGGGGAAGATCGTGTGTCCGACAAGTCAGTGAGAAAAGGGAGTGCCCGTTTTCGTGTAGGCCTTGAGAGTTTGTTTGATGACCTGAGACCTGTCCAAGCAACACATCTGAACATCTGAAACAGGAAGGAACATCTGAAACGGAAGCGCTTCAACTCCGACGACGAACTCAAGGACGCTGTTTACGTCGCATCACGGCCACAAGAATTCTGGGAACAAGGAATTCTTCGTCTCATTAATCAATGGGATGGTTAGGTTCAGATCTATGGTGTATACTTTGAATAAAGTCTTCATTTATATCCGCAGTGTCGTTTCGTATCATTTCATTTGAACACCCCTTGTACTTAAATACATGTATAACAGAGTCCATTTAAACGCATTCCAGAAGAACTGTTTCTTAAGTAGTTTTTAAATATTTCACATACAGTTCAAAACGAACTTTTAGTTGTACATGTTTTAGCAGACAAGATGAAAAAATATTTTAAGAATTTAGGGATATTCGGGAAAATATCCACGTTGCACTTTTGTAAGGTTTCTATAGAAGTTGTAACGTCTGTGGCATATCCACTTTCCTCGGCCTTCTTCAATGTTTGTTGGTCGAGCTACCAACTTTGACACTCATGCATCTGGACTGCCCGAGCGACACCTGATCCCCGAGATGTCAGCAGAAGGGGGATCGTGGCTATTTCGGCAGCTTGTGAAGATTGGGGGAATTCACCGACGAGAAACCGTTGGAGGTCGATGGCCCTAAAAGAGCGAGTCCCTGCTTGGTTCCCGGTCCAGACGGACGTCTTGGTATCTCCTGTCACATATTTTTGTATAATCGCTGTACATAGTCACATTAAATATTTTAAACTTAAAAATCAGAATTTACTTATTTGTCTGAATAACAATAAATTATCTTCAAACGGTACAAAGTTAATCTAGATAGATGTGCCAGGAATTTCTTTTTCAATAGCTGATATTCTGTAATAAAAATACTAATATTACGCTCTGATGAATATGTTTCTTTTAGTATTTCCAATCAATTTTCATCAGTAGATATGAAGTAACTTTATGGTGCTTTGTATTCTGAGAATCTTTCTTTGATATGTAAAATTACAGCATCCAAAAATTGATTAAAAATTGTCATCCTAAAATAAGATTCGAATGATTATGCTGGAGTATTAGAATGATGAGTTTTATTCTAGTCGTAATGAATAATTCTGCAGTTCTAATATATTACTTGTCTTGAAATAGATTCCGATTTTAGTAAAATAGCATTGATAGCCGTCTCTGATTGACTGAGATCATTTCAAGATTTTTTGCTGCTTTTTTCCCTAGTCACTCAGTTGAACTATAGCAATGTTGTCCACCTCCTTAGGTGTCTAGATACAGCAATATAAGAGTAAATGTTTTTTCTATCGAAAATAAAGTAATGACATAATTAGAAATTCTGAGTGAATTTAAAAGAATGTAGGCCCTAGCAAAAAAGAATCCTTATTATGTCAATTTCTAGTTAATTCTTGAGTATGAATCAAAGGATTTAAGAATTCCACTATCACCTAATAGGTTCATGTCGCTCTATCTAATACGTAAGAAAATTCTATCGATACTTCTTTCCTGGAATATGAGTACAGTTTTGATATACTTTTCCACAAAATACTATTTCTTTTAGGAGTATTATGGGCAAATAACATTTTTCAATGACTCCGAAGCAATTACGAATGTCTTTAATCTGACACATGCGTCTGAAATAACAAAATTTAGAGAATGACAACCGTAATATACATTTATTGCTGATTGGAATTTTTATCTAATTTTGGCTTGTACACCATCCAGTGCTCCAGACACTGGGAACAGCTTCATCATATCCTTGGCTTCTTATATATCTTAAATTCAAACTCAATGGTTCTGAATTTTTGATTTGATTGGTTTTTATTAACATCGCACTGGATTCAACGCGAGAGATATTGGTGGCTGACCTCGAATTTCGAACCTCGGTCAAGTGAGGAGGACGACACCTGAGGTGGCACTCCCTTTTCTAACTTTCACACCATGCCACTGGGAAGACTTTGGGCCACGACAGATTTAACGTGCATCAGCAACAGCTATATGGTGGATCCTTAGTGGCACCAAGGCTCGAACCTAAGACGCGATGAAAATCGCCGGGTGCAAGTCCGAAACCATGACCACTCAATTTCGAGAAATTAAAACTATTGTATGTTCACATTCACCGCCTAATCCTTTTGGTTAATTTTCACCACCAATCCAGGTCATACCAAATTTTAGGCATTCTCCGTTATACTTCCTCTTTTTACCAACGGATAAATCTGAATCACTTGACAACTTTTGGGTTCTAATATCTGATTCATTATAACCAGTAGAAGCGAAACTATTTTCTGTATCCATTGTATAAATCTTCCCAGTTTTTAACCGCTAGGGAGTATAAATTGCAAAAAATAATAAGAGTTATCAGTTATGATATAAAAACAACTACTCACCTGTACTTTTGTGCCTGACTGAATAAAGTAGACAGAATGAAGTTAACAGAGCTAATATGTTTGGTTTGGTTCGGTAGTACGAGATATTTGTTGCCACCCAAAGGAGTCGACTTTATACCAAATATTCCAGATACGTAGGCAGCTTTGGAAACTGGCAAGGAAGAGGCAAAAAGATTGGGTAAGTATGTAGATCTCTCACCTGCTTTCCTCTCACCTGCTATAGATCAGGGGTCTCCAAACTTTTCAGCCCGAAGGCCGCATTAATTATTAAACAGCAGTTTTGGGGCCGACTACACAATCGTGGTCCAAATAAAAAAAAAGAATCAAACCATAGATGTTTTTATTTATTTATTTAATATTATTTTATTCAGTTATTATTTAATAACTCATTGATACACTACACATGAACACTGTATAAGTGGGAATGGTTAAATTGTTTCCTGGATGCCAAAATATCAAACGTTTCTGGCATTACAATTGATGTCCTTAACATCAATAGTGACCTGAGATGATCATCAAACAAGTTTGTTCACAAATTGTTCTTCACATATCTAATTCTCTTAAATGTTTGTTTACTCAAGTATGTTGTTCTAAAAATTGAAAGGCACCTTGATTCAAAAAGTTTTGACATTTGGAAAGTCTTCCTTGGGAAAAAAATGGTAGAAGCCCACCAGTCCTTCTTTAAACGTGTCTCTAAGGAGGTCATTTATTTACAACTCAATGACCTCCAGCTGCAAATCATATGGGCAACTGGCCACATCTGCTTCAAATAGGTTTTGAAAAAGTGATACTTCTGCATTTGAATCGAAGTCAGAAAACCTAACATGAAACTGCAGATGGAGGTCTTTGATGATTTCACTTGTAAATTACGTGGAAAACTCAGCTGTTGCTTCAGCCATGAAGATCTTTCGCTGCTGAAGGTAGTAAAGTTGTTGGCCTGTACGTGTTGCAAAAACAATACAAGTTAAGGCCTGAAGGCTTTTAGGTGGGCGTATAGATCAGAAACTAAATTCTTCTCTCCTTGTAGCTTTAGGTTCAAAAAATTTAAAGGACAAGTTATGTCTGCAGCAAAAGCACACAATTTCCATACCCGCTCTTCATCAAACAGTAATGACTGGGGTTTGCCTTTACTTTCCATGAGGTCACCTTTTTCCTAACTTAATTGAAATAATCTGACCATAACTTTCTCACAACTTAGCCGCGTACTGCTGTGTAATACGGTAAACCTTGCGATTCTGTGTCTGTATCTTTCAGCATGTCTCTGATCTGTATATAGTTGAGCCCATGTGACCTTATTAAATTCACCATCTTCACCACAGTTCACTGCTATTGTTCACGTATTAAGCACACAAAGCTTGCTGGTGAATAATACAGAGAAAGAACAATGGTTTTGCAATGTTTTTCTCATTACACATCTGCTTCCCTTATCCAACCAAGCCTTTCTTCATGCTACTCATGCTCTTTCCTCCATCAACAGTCAGGCAGCTGAGGTTAGTCTAGCCTAAGTTATAATCAACAAATGTTTTTCTTCAATTTATTGAATATATTCTCTTCGGCAACAGTGCCATAGATGCTATGTAGGGAAGCCAGCTCTTGAGTTATGTTCATTTCTCTATACACACCTCTAATGAACACACGCAGTTGAGAGGTGGAGCAGCTGTGCTGCGATTTATCCATTGCAAATGAAAAATAGCGAAACTTGCTTGCATTTTTTTTATTTGAGTCTTAATGCTTTCAGCCATATCTACAACATGATGGGCAATGATATTTGTCCCCAAAGCTTCATTTTCAAATTGTATGAACTTTTCTGGGAAAAGTTCCTCTGCTACCTCCAACAAATATTCCTTCACCATCTGTTAACGATTTGCTACTTTAAGCCAGGATGAAAGCAACTTTATAACTGAACCTTGTTAAAGATTCATTTTTTTTAGGAATTGTTTCGGCACGCACTTTACCTTCCAACTGTACATATTTCTCCTGATGTTTGCTTTGATGATGACGGTGCAGATTGTATTATTTCTTCACAGCCATGATTTCGTTGCAAATCACACACAATGCTTTCTCGCCGGATTTTATGAAGAAGTATTTCAAACTTCATTCTTCTTGAAATTGCCGACACTCATCGTCTATTTTTCTTTTACTCTATTTTTCTTTTCTTTTACTCTTTACTCTTACTTTCTTTTACGCCTATCGTTGGGCACTAAAATGTAGACTTCAACACGAATAAATAGTGAAACTGAAAGTATCTTGTACACCATATTGCTCAAAACACCTGATTTTGCGAACTAATTTCATCATAATATTAGCTTCAAATGATCCGAAGCAATTCTTAAAATTCTTTTGATTTCATAAGTTAAACTTACCTGAATATAGTCTGCAAATATATAGACTTATGGTAGAGATATTGTTGCTTTTAATGTTTCCTCTTCAAAATATTCGGAAAATTCTTGTTAAACTAGAGACATTCCCAATACTTTATACACACTGGTAAGTAATTATGCAAAGGAAATTATCACTGAATAAAATAGAGTGCAACATATTTCGCAATTAGACGTTAATTGACATCAACACCTCCTCATACCAGCAGTCAACCGCAACTGGCAAACTGTGATCAAAATAATCTTGAACAAGCAGCAAACCATTTAAAAATTCTACCTCTAGATAGTGTTATATCATCTCATTGACTGTGAATAGAATAGAAAAAGTAAGCAGTGAATGAGGTTTTGCAATAAGGCGATCGGTTGGAAAATAGAACGCATTCATTTTCTGCGTCAATGAATCGCATTTTTTTCCCACTTAGAACCTGATAGAATTGTGTTAATATTAGGAAATAACTGCAATAAAAGGAGCTTCTCTGGAGCGAAAGATTTTCACCAAGGCCTTTTATAGAATGTATAAGTACTAATATGACTCTCTGGAATTGCATTGAATGATTGAATTGTAGGGATCATTTGCAGTAAGACAAAAATTGTTGATAGTATAAAAGTATATGTTGAGCAACAAAATAATAATAATAAATCAGAAGGCCTTACCAAATGATTTTTACACCATCGCACGTGTGTGTGTGATAATTTAAAGCTTTATATCCTGAAAATATATTTTAGACTTCCATCTACCATTTTTTAGTGTTATGTTAACCCTACTGAATTTATACTCTCCTTCTTACATCTGGACTAATTTTTTTATTTGGATGAAATGAACAACAATCTCAACTGCAAAATAAAAAACAGTAAAAGTTTTCCTGCTATTATATTTTCCCTCTGATTTTTGAAAATATTTTTAAATACTTTTTTTAAAAGATATAAAAAACTCACAAATGATTTTTTTAAAATACGCGTAGTAACATATTCAAAAATTAAACGGAAATTGTAATTCTACAGAAACCTTCAATAAATTTTTTTTTCGGAAGTTCTTCGGTGTTTCAAATAAATACAACAGTCTCTGTAGATTTCTAGTCTCTTCCCTTTTCTGCTTATTCTCTATAAATTTGAAAAGGAAATTTGAAAATACATAGGATTAAAATTACGTATATGAATTCAAAATGTCTAGTAGACGAGAGCTTAATTCTAAAACCTGGTTTATAAATAAATATTTTAAAATTAATATTTAATTACTGTGAAATATATTATTGATTTTACAGGAAATCCAATAATTTGTGATTGTAACATACGGTGGATCAATACTACGATTTTGGCCAATGTCACAATCAGAGGAACATGTTCTTCCAGAAGTCACAAGGAAATAACAATTAGAAGCGCAGTATCGCATTGGCTGAAAAAGTGCGATAAAGATGGTAACATTGTTACAAGAACGAAGTCATCCTATACATCTCCTATTAGTTTACATTTGAGTGGAGTATAAATAATTACAATTATTTTTCCTCTCGTAATTTTTTTTCAAGTTTTCTGATTCTCAATTACGCTCTATCTAGAGCACTCTAATTTAAATTGGAAGTTACCAGGACTTTTCAATGCAGTTCAAAATGGACAATTTCGGATTACTATTTATATTTGTATAAAAATTTATGTAATTGATTATTTCTGAATAAGTTTCCTTATAATTTAGTTTTTTGATTTATACTCCTAGTATTTATTTGCTGCAGTGTATTTTTCTGATGATTATGTTTAAAGTGATGTGAATTAAAGTATAAATAAATATTCATGAGGAGTTTTTCAAAAATGATGTTTGTGAAAAATTGAAATGTATTTTTTAAATTTATACGTAGAACACTGTGTTTTATTTGTTACATACATACAAATATCAATATGTTGCTGTTGTTGTTTCGAATCCTATCCTAGTTAGGCAAGGGCTAGATCGGATCCATGAACCCCAAAACAAAAAGTCAAAAACAAGAGGAGGAGGCTTGGTCAAATCCTCCCTGGAAAGTCCCAGACCCGAAAGATATCCAGGGGAGGACTGATTAGAGTTACAATTTTTACAGATGGAGAAGATCTTATTCCCCTGGTCAAATATGAGGCACCTCAAGTGGCATTTCAGAAATCGTGAAATTGCTGTATGCTGGGCCCGATCACTTTCAAAAACTAGAGCTCCTCCAGGCCGCTTTCCGCACTACTAGTCATGCGTCGGAGGAGGACGGTTAAAAAGGTCGAAAGTAGAATTAATTCTTGATCAAGTCTCTAAAAGGTTTAAGGTAGAAGATGTCGAAGTCATTGAAGTACCCTCCTTAGCTAGAGTATCAGCCACTTCATCATCGCTGATGCTAATATGAGAGAGAATCCACTGAAAATGTACATTATGGCAGAATGAAAGTTTTTGAAGTAAGATCAATTTGGAGAATGATGCTCTATCACCAATACGCAACCAGTTCTGCAAGTGTTGGATAGAACTGCGACTATCGGTCAAAATCCAGATATCTTGATAGGCAGTCCAGGAGGTTGCGTCTTTAAGACCCTCTTCAATTGCAATTATTTCCGATAGAGGAGCAGACAGTGGTCAGAATTTCCGATTTTAATTATAAAGCTTGTAGATGGGTTTTTTAAAAGATACGACTGCCATTTATGTTATCCTCATTTTTGCTACCCTCAGGGAAGATTTGGACTGCTATTGAGGGAATAGTGTTAAGTGTTTTCAAAGCAGTTTGACATAAGTAGGTTAGTGGTTGAAGCACAGAAGTAAACCTCTGAGCCATATTCCAATACGGGTCAAATGAGCGGGACATAGGTTGATCTAAGGGTAAATGCATCCGTCCCAAATCAATACCGGAAATATATTTTAAGATATTTAGTCTTTTCCTGCTTCTTGATATCAGGTTTTCAGTATGCATATTACACAATGATTCCGGTTCAAGGTAGAAGCCCAAATACTTAGGATGTTTTAAGTACTGTAGAAGAATGTTCCATCATATTGTAATACCTGGACGATAGTTGTATAACCTGCGATTTAATGTGAAGAAACTCACAAAGTTTTCTGATGTGTTAAATTGTAATTTATGTTGATCAGCAACTGTCGCCTCCTCAGACAGTGTAACATTAATTTCGTTTTCAATTAGTCTAATATTTGGTATAGAATTCCAAATGACTGTATCAATATATATATATATATATATATATATATATATATATATATATATATATATATATATATATTTAATCGTATTTTATTTTTTATGTTTATAACTTAATTTTTCCAAATATTGATACACTCCGAGTAAGCTAAAATTCTTAGATTATTTGAAACACACCACGACTTCGAAACTTTAAAATCACTCTGGGTATTTTATTTCCTTAAGCTGATCTGTTTCTTGTGGTTTAAATGTATGTCACAGGTATTCCGTCGAAAAGGGATCTCTAATTATTTACTATTTTTGTAAGTCATATCTTGACCACGCGCACTGTGATATAACTTACAACTCTAAATTTACCCATTATAAATACTTAATTGAGTCCGTTTTATTTCCAGAAATATGAGAAGGTTATCCTCGATGAACTATAAGTCATAGTTAAGAGAGATATTAGAGAAAAGTTTTTGTTCATAATACAGGCTACCATTTAAATAGTCGATAAATGTCTTGTTTGAAAAGAATAATCTAAGATTTGTCTCTTTCTTTAAGGTCCAACAAGATCAAAACCTACTAATTTCAATACATTTCGCAGTTATTTAAACTTTCAAAGTTCAATAACATTCACAAATAAACTCCAATAAAATTTGATCGCCTGTATAGCAATTGTTTTGGGGTTAAAATTCGATTAGATGTTTTATAAAGAATCATTTAACGGGTAACAGCGAATAATTACAATGAAAAACTGAATATCAATTATTCTGGTTTCTATTCGAATAATACCATCACTGTCTCTAAAAATATTTATATTTAGAATTATTTTGAAAATACAAAAAGGTCGTTTTGGACAACATGAATTCAACATTCTTTCTCTGCCTTGTTATATTCTGTGTAGTTGAAATATTTTTCACTTCCCTTTTTTTTTTCACTCAATTTTACAGCAATTAATCACAATTCACAAATTCTAGATTACAAATCGGATTAGAGAATAATTCCGAGAATTTAGCAGTGTACCAAAGATAAGAAATTTTAGTTATAATCACAGTGCACAGTTTTCTATATTCAGATTACATATCTTTAGTCTTTTAAATTATTTCATTTATAGGCCACATTTTATATGTCTCATAGAACTACGGGAAACCTGGAACTCAATTTGATTCTAGAAGTTGTTTTGGTGAATAACCTCGTGAAAAGAAGGTTTGCAGAAAAACCAACTCCTTTTGCTCCGATTTAACTCAGTGTTGAAAGGCAAAACAGATGAAATCAGCATAACAAAATTCAAAATAAAAATAATTCGAATTAAAAACCAACGTTTTTAAAAACAACGTTTTTATATGGCGGCGAAGTTTATTAAAAAAATTATTGAAATATTAGTTAAAACTGGACGCAAATATCTAAATATTGCATTGTTAGGCAAGTAAGAACAGTTCCCAAAATTTCAGAGCTCTAGCTTAATGGGAAGTTGGTTAAATTAACGATAGAAAACTTGATGACACAGTGATACACACACAGACAGATACACACCAAGTGAAATACATAAAAACGTTAAAACTAACTAAAATTAATTAATTCATCCGGTAAATTAAATGGATGGAATGCATTATTACCCAACCACCCTTGGCGACAAGAATTACTTGGCGATATTTTGCTAAATGTGGCTACCCTGTTCCGTTTTACGGACTTAACGTTGAACAAAAAAAAACCCAGCCAAGTTTGGTGCAAATTTCTGAAATCGCGCTAAGTGATTGGGGTAAACTGCATTATTAAGGAAAATATTAATTAAAACTTATCGCAAATGTCTAAATATTCCATTGTTAGGCGAGTACGAACGATTCCCAAAATTTCAAAGCTCTAGCTTGATGGGAAGTTGGTTAAATTAACGATTGAAAATTTGATGACACACACACACCAAGTAAAATTCAGAAAAACGTTGTAAAAAGACACTTCCTTCATGGGGGATGGATTTTAAAATCATTTTAATATTAAATATTCATACAAGAATACAACGGTTTCTGTTTACGATTTTCTATAAAATCACGTTACCCGATAAAATCTAAATTTAACATTTTAGACGTATTCAAATGGCTTGAATTTGGAGACAATTAAGTTGGTTCTTTCATGCCGTGATAATTTTTAATTAAAGCCATCATTAACATTATGAGTTCACACACTAAGTACATAACCTATTACAATGTACTCAAGCTCAGTTTCTGTAGTTAATGAAAAAATAAAAAGACTGGATTCAATTTTATACTCTTGCCAGTAACAAACTCAAAATATCCATTAAAAATTCATATTCTCTTAAATATTCAAATCAGCCATTTCTATGCCTTTAATTATGTGAAACAATTATATAATTGATTTTAGGAACATAACCACATATATTATTGTCTGATAATATTTTCCCTCTCTGAAACTGAAATTATGATCTACATTTCCAACAGAAATAACGTGTGCATAATTCTTACGAAACTAATGCTACATATGCTGGTCTCTCGCCACGAACAAAATTATACATAGTCGTCAAAAGAATATAAAAAAGTGACACCATTAATATCTTTCTCAATTCTCTTGCTTCTGAACAAAATTGGTATCAGTTTGATAATAATGAATTAATAAATTTACGCAATTCATTGACTTCTAAAAATAATTTCTCATTATAGATTTATCATAAATGAATCCAATTTTTTTTTATATTTCAGGACTTGAAAAACGTTATTAAGAACTGATTTGTTAAATTTCAACAAAATATCTGTATTACTTTTTCTGTGATTAAGTTATTGTAATTACACTTTATTGAAAACATATTTATAAGAAAAATGCATTCAGGAATGCAAAAACTATTTTATTGCAACTATTTGTATCTGAATCGCTTCCAAACTCATCTAATTTGTATGTTACGCTTTTCTCTATCTCTTTATCTTATGTTTGTCTTAAAAAAATTTCGTTTCTCTTTTTTTTATTTGAAACTCGGCCAGTGATATCTTTTTGATGACAGGATTGTGTTTTCAATAAAAATAAATAAAATGATTAACAGTACGAGATGTGGATACAAATAACGAAGCTGATGCTGCTACAGATGTACACATGCGCCAAACGGGGAGCTTGTTTAACGTGAAGCCTTCTTCTCGATCGCAGTGCCTCTCGCTTCCGTAAACAAATCCGAAAAGCCATAGCCTTCATTCGCATTAGTTTTTTTTTCCGCCAGAAAAATGACAAGTGCAAAAAAAGAGCTACGAATTGTTGTGAAATTTCACATGAAACTTGGAAAAAACGCTACTGAAACATAAATTCAAAGAAGTGTATGGCAATGAATGTTTATCGCGTGCACTGTTTTTGAGTGGTTTAAGCGTTTTCAAGATGTCCGAGAAGTTGTTGAAGAAGATTCACGCCAGGGTCGTCCTTCCAGGTCAAGAACGGATGATATTATCGAAAAACTCGGTATTCTGGTTCGATTTGACGGTCAGTTAAGTATTCATGTGATTACTGAGACTGAAGGAATTGACAAAGAAATCGTACTGCAAATTTTACATAAAAATTTTAACAGGCAAAAAGTGTGTGTCAAAATGGTGCCTAAAATTCGATACTAATAGAGATTAACTTTAAATTGATTGATTGCTCTATTAATGTCGCACTTAAACGCAACCTGAATACCATTGGCGACGGACCAGGAATTTTGAATGGCGATCAAGTGACGAGAACAAAACTTGAGCCGTCAACCTCTCTCTAAACTTCCACACCACTCCAACTTCAACTGCGCTGAATTAATGTGCATCAGTCCCGTTACACGACGAGTCTTTAGTGGCATCAAGAGTCAAACACATCACTCAATTTTTTATATGGAGAAGTGTTGCGGGATAGGCTTCGATTGTGCAACAAACAGGTAATATAACATTTGCCATTGCTTCACATGGAATGCCAATCCTGTATTTTTTCACGTAAAGATCGGTTCTGTACGTTTTTGACTTGGCACAATTCTGAGCTTGGCGCGTGCCAAGCGATTTTCATTTCTTCCCTCCGCACCAGTGTCAGATTGACGATAACCTTGGACCAATGACGTGTTCATATGGATGCTCCTCATGAATCGATTTGAGTGTAAAAAAAAATAAGATGATCAGACTTCCAGCTTTTAGCGGGACAGTCCCGATTTTTAACAATTTATCCCGCGAGGTCTTAAGAATGTCCCGATTCTTCGAAATAATGCACGGCAAGCTAGAGAACGGGAAGGGAATGTACGGTTTTCGGCTTCCATGTAGCTATTTCGCCAGGATATGAGTTTTATATTATTTTTGTAAATTTTATAATGTTAAACTTTAATAATAAAAATAATTGTTGAGAAGTGATTATCATGAATTGCTTATCAATGTTCGCCTTGATCAGTTTCTAGAATTCGACCACCATTGTTTGAACTTCATGAACAGTGGCACTTTTTGGCATTGGCAGCGACGAAAACATTTTGTAGCTGTAAAATGAAGAGAGAATACTTTGTATACTTCCACAGATTTTATTCTTATGGCTATATGTTTCGCTAGAGATCTAGCATCATTTGAAGCATTGTCGTAAAGGAATTACATCTTGTACAAAAATTGGAAACGGAGGGGAGAAGGGTCAGGGTGTAAGGAGTTAGTTGGTCGTCCTCGAAGTAACGCCTTCGCGTATTGAGTTTTGTTACTGTTTCTCACGATACACATCGCACTGCGTGCTAGTGCTAGTTAAACAAGTGATGTCAACAAATATGATATTCAGATGATTTAGATAAGCAATTTATTTAGGTACCAAAGGTAGGTATTTTTAGGTATCAAATTTTTAATCAAGACCCCCCCCCCAACAATGGTGTCCCGCTTTTCGAATGTTAAAATCTGTTCACCTTAGCAACTTTTACTAGCGGTGTGAATATATTATTGTGATCTGTAGCTCTTAACAAATTGAACGTATCTAATATATTCATGTTCAATTAGCATGTACATCGAAGTCAATTGATACTGAAGTAATACATTTTTTTATTATTTGACTAAAATATAATACAGTCCACTCATTTTTACAATTATTGCATCTGAACTATCCTCTCAAACAATGAGTAATAAGTAATAAAAAGTTTCCTGAATGAGTTTTCCAACTTTCTGGATACACCCGTTTGCTATGCTGCACAGGTTGAACGACAAAGAACGTCTGTGCATGCGCATGCATAGTATAATTATTTCATTAATCTTACCAAATAATAATATTATAAGTAAATAAGTAGTGAGTATTTTGGAATAACTACTTTCAACCCCCAAACTGGAAGAAACATTCTTCGGGGTAACAAGTACACATTAAATTTTGGTTTTATACAGTTTCAATAACAATCTTTTTTTAAAAAAAAAAAAATTCATTTTTTACTAATCACCCAAAGGGCTATTGTTTTAGTTAACCCAAAAATGTCATACCTGACAACTTTTCAAAAATATATCTTGTTTTTGAGTATAATTTTGATGTCTGCTGTCACCAATAACGAACTTAATTTTCAAAAATATGTCATAATAAATTTCTCCTGAATTTTTTAATGGATTGAAGTAAAATATATGTAATATATGTCTGATACTTGCTTTCACCACTAATGAACTCAATTTTTAAAAATATGACGTAATAAATTTCCCTTAATTTTTTTATTAGATTGAAGTGAAATAAATATAAAAATTAAGTATTTTATTTACTTATCGATGTATGTATTAAATGATATGTAAACTGGAATCAAGATATAACAGAAAATAAATGTAGGATTTTCCAGCTAATTATTAAACAATTAATTTTATTTTCCAATCTACTGTAAAACCAGTTCCTCCGATACTCAACAGATGTCACCACGAATCAAGAGTCATGTGATAAGCTCATGCAGCGCCACCTATTCCAGAACAAAAACTGAGTCATACTTCGTTCTCGCTCTCTTTACCTCACTTTTCCACTTCTCTTCTCCTTCGCATTACCCGCATCAGAAGTAAACTTCAATCGCCAGAGCGCTTTCAGTGCCCATCGCCGATATGGGATAAGATTAATTAGATTGCCATCTATCCGCGTCTCGGAAGAACTGTTTACCTCTAATAGAGATAACCTGTATATAGTTCAAAGTGTAAATATCTTCATCTCTCCAAATATTAAACGAAGTAAAACAAGTTGAGTCTCATCATTGAATTCCGGTAATGGAATTGAATCACCCCTCTGGACAAGAAGTCCTTTGCGTAAGAGCAAAACCATCGTAGATTCGGGATGAACAATCTCATCTCCCCACTGTCTACATAAATAACATTATTCATAATTTTTAAGACATTCGTGAAGTAACATCTTTTTTCCCATCCTAAGAGGCTAATGTTTTAAGTGGATCATTTTTGGCGTACCAGATCACTTTTCAATTTTTTTATCGTTTGCTTCAATTTTAATTACATTTAGCTTAAATATAATCAATTTAATAAGTTATCGTTTCTTTTAATTTTTATATCGGAAAAGTTTACCATTGTCCATTTCTCGATAGCTCATCATTTACTTTAATTCTTATTTTTAATTGAGTAATTTAATAATAATTATAAAAAAAAGCGCACCTTGGGTGGCTAAATCTGTTCTTTGCATAGAACTTTTTAAATTTTATACTTATTATGCCTGTTATTGTGT
This sequence comes from Nephila pilipes, assembly GCA_019974015.1. Lineage (NCBI taxonomy): Eukaryota > Metazoa > Arthropoda > Arachnida > Araneae > Nephilidae > Nephila > Nephila pilipes. The sequence goes on from BMAW01003025.1 coordinate 21,154, forward strand.
ATCATTTTAAAAAGATTTAAAGTGCAAGAAATCCAGCGCATTGATAAGGCATTTATTCTTTGTAAGAGAAGGGAATAAAATATATTTCTCTCTTAATTACACCTTGTTTATAAAACTGAGAAGTATTACTAAACTTTTGAAATTTTTAGATGTTGGAAAAAGTTTTAAATGCATGCTGTCAATACTGAGATAAGCTTTTAATTGATTATTTTTAGAAAGTTCCTTTCTTTAAGATGTGGATGAAAAAAGTCATTCATTATAATAGGTATTTTTATATTAAAATAATTTAAGTACTTATAATGAAAATCTTTACTAAAATCTTATTTTATATATTTTTAAATAACATTTAGTACAATTAAAAATATGATATGCGAGCATTAATAATTTAAATGTTTATACTTTAGACGAAATATTTTAAAGAATTTTGCAAAGATTGTTCTCTAAGCACTTTCATGACAGATGTTTTGTGATAAATTTTTTTTTTAAATTCACGATTCACTTCTTGCATTATTAATTACTGTTTAAAATTTCACTCTTAAATTAAATAACTGATTAGTTCCAAATTTACCATTTCTATTTAGTACATACGATTACGAAACGTTTGCGATAATGTAACACTCGCCATTCAAGTTCATTATTTTCAATTTTTGGAAGTTACGAAACTCATTTTCCAGTTAAACGAAAAAGAAATGATTGATATAAATTGTTTTCAACAATACAGACGATTGGAAGTGATGGAACTGGAACTAAATCTGTATTATTTCCTGAGCGGATGCGACGATGACCGCGAAACTGCTGACGGATAAAACCGGTTTGATAACGTTCCCTTTCAAACAAACATGGCGATAAAGAAGGGTATTTCCCGTTTTTGGATGTTTGTTTAGGTTCGCATTTTCAAGAAGATATTTCTTTAAATAAATAAACTTATTGAGGAACGGGCTTCAGATGATTTGGAACAAAGCATTACTTACAAATTTTTATTTTAGAGATATCCTATAACAACTGGTAAGTTATTTATATTTTATGAAACTATACAATATTTTTTATTAAAAAAACATGAATTATTAATTTCTGAATGAAAACTCCATCGTTGTTATCTAATTTATTGATAAGTTTCAATACTTTAAAAAATACGAATCTTCAAAATATGTCATTGTGTTGAAATTATATTTCTATGATTTTTTGCTGTGTGTAGTGAATTAAACTTCCCAGTTAGAATATTTTTTAGTTTTTGAATTTTTTTATTATATATGACTACACATTTACCGTTTCATCATTAGCATGATATTTATAATTTAAATGATACCTATGTTTCCAGTAATTTTTAATATATATATATATTAGCTCATGCTTATCCTTAAATTGATGTTGTTCAGAATCTAAGTTTATTCTGTAATATAGTTCAGATTACAAGGTAAAGATAACTGATTTTATTATCAGTCAAAGGATTTACACTTATCGAGTGTGAAATGGAATGAATGATCGGTCCGATATTGTATAATCACTAGGTCATTAGGTTTTGTGCGGAGAGCAAATGAACAGTACATATACTTACATTGCTACTTTAAAAACTTTACAATGTAATAGTTCAGTAAATTAAGTGATTATCAAATTTATTCTTCTAAGTTTAAGAAATATATCAAATTTAACAAATGTGTATCCTATGAATGCCTATTTACATGTCCTCATTTTAACTATACATACTGGTTGTTAAACATTGCGCAAATCATTACTTTAATAATGAAATGTTTAAAAAAATTTCTTGAATTGCAATTGATATGGAGTTGTCATATTCAAAAGCTTTGTTGTATTGAACTTATGTCGAGTTTAAAATCAGTATAACACAATGCAATATATTTTTGTGTTATGCATAGAAGTTTTTGTAAAAATATAAACAGAAAAAAAAATGTACACACATACACAAACACACACACACATATATATATATATATACAGAGTAAGACATATTTAATGTTTTTTTTAAATAAACAGTAAAACCATGATTATAAATAAAGAGTATAACGTTAAGTAACATTTATAAGTGAAGAATAAGAATAGAATACATATACAACAATTATAGAGTAAGACACAGAATGTATTAAAATATTAGAGTAAGATGTAGATTATATCTAAAATAAGTAGAGTATAGAACATGGGATGCAATTTAAATAAAGAGAGATGCAGAAAACTGTTATGAAATGAAATATCATAAATGAATAATACATGTGATAGTTAATACATACGTATGGTTCTTATTTCAAGTATATGATTTTTTTTAAAAAAAATTAAATCAACAAGATTGTGCATACTATTGTCAAAAAGTGACTTCTTTGAGAACAAAATGCCTACACTTTTTAATTTTTTTTTCTTTTATATTTAAAATCACATTTCACTTTTTTTTTTTAATATTTTTTTTCCTATATCAACGGGGAATACAAAAGATGTAATTGAGGCATAATACATTTTTTTTTAAAATTAGCATCACATATACAACAATTATAGAGTCTAAATTATTCTCTATCTTTACTTTCAATTTTTTAAAAGCAATTGTTTAAAGCAAAATATATACAGGCCATATCATAATGATGCAACAATCTTATTTTTAAATTTTAGGAAATGAATTAAATTTTAAATTTTGCATTGTTAAATTTTTTTTTGTACCAAGAGAGATATCCTTTTAGCAATTAAATCTTTTTCTCCAATAATCATAAAAAAAAATTATATTTTCTGTTCAGAAGTGTGGTACTGTGTTGGATGTAGAAATGGAGCTCTGCTGGGCCTTTTACTCTAGCCAGTACAAAAATTTAGAGCTCACTTTGCTTTCAATTCTGATTGCCCAGTACAATTTAAAAGAACTGAACATTTTATTTTTGGTAGGTGTGCATGTAAAATGAATGAAAAACAGTTTTTGATTATTAAATTTTTGCATAAATATTATAAAATCTGAAGTTTGAGAAAAAAAAGTGAGTTTTTAGCTTCAAAGGCTTTTGAGGCTCCGGTTACTAACACTTACGAAATACTTCTCAAAAACCAGATAGAAGTAAAATTGAAATTGACTTTCCTTTACCTGTTTTGACTTCATCCGTTTTTAAAATCGAATTGCCTCCATAGGCCAAGTTTATTTAGAATCTAGAGAGAGAGTGAAATTTTTTGAAACCCGTTAATTAATTTGATAACTAAGCTTTGGACAGTACCAATACATGTTGACGATTTTGTCAAATGTTAATATAGTCCTACTCACATGTTTGAAGGCAAGTGGTCAAGCTCAATCAAACATTTCACCAGGCCCAGCTTCATAAGAGATGATATAGGTGCAAATATGTCACGTAGATTCTTTTAATAATACTGGAAAGTAAAAGAAGAAACCAGCAAAATGGTATTTAATAGCAGACATTTTGTTATTTGATTACATTGCACAAATTGATGTGGTATACTTTCAAATTAAAAATAATACTTATTGAAATCTCACAGAAATTCATCAAGTAAAACTACACAACGAAAAGATTATTTTTTGTACGTTTATTAACTACGCAAACTGGTATTAAACACAAAATAAAATATACTTAAACGTAATAATTAAAAAATGCAAATTCGTTTCATTTTTTTTTTTTTTTTTTTTATGTTTTATATCGAGAGAATTCGTTTGCAATATCTTCATTATTTTATTTCTTTGCCAATCCTGATCAAATAGATAAAATTACTAAGGAGGAAAATCGGTTCTTGACTAATGCTTGATCTTACTAATTATATGATCGATTTTAATTGTGGGAAACATTTTTTATGCAAGTAGAAACTGATAATTATTAACATCAGTATAAATTTTAAAACTATAAAAATATTAGGTGTATTTTACACAAATTGTTTTCCAATGAATTTCATAGCATATGTATCGAACTACAATATAAAAATTGTAATAAATATTATTGAGCTTGCTAAATAAAAAGAATAACAAAACTTAAAAATAAACGAAAAATAAAAATTAAATTTTTAAATATCTCTAGAATTGGTCCTTGTATGATCTCGGTGCCTGTTGTGACTTTACACTGTAAGCACGGACTCCAGCTGGCCGTGCATTTTACATTTAATTATCGTTCCTGATGCTAGATCAGGGGTGGGCAAACAGTGGTACGCTAAGAGTTTTTTTGTGGCCTGCCAAGACAGTTAGAAAAATCCGCCCTGAACTGAGATGTCCTTCGCGTGCTTGAAATCATTCAAAGCAAAATAAAGTCTGTTTGTAAGGCAAGCAGGTGAAGGTCATTTTTATCAATTCCCTATATAAGGAAAATAGAAAGTGCCTGAAATTGCTTCAGCAAAGATTAGGGGTTATCTGTAGAGTTTGGAGTGCGAGGTCACAAGAAGATTACATGATTTTACGAAAATTGAGCCTAAATTCAATTTACTCTTTAATCTTATCACTGCTGATACTGACACTGACCTTGAGGAGCTGTAGCTTGAACTTATTAACATGTAGTCAGATCAAATTGTGAAAGAATGTTTGATGCTGTGACATTGGTCAACTTTTACAAATTGTCTGCTGAAAAACTTTCATGTATGGAGAGATTTACTGCAAAAATGTTCTCTATATTTGGGATTACATAAATTTATGAGGAAAATTTTTCTTGCTTGAATATCTATAAGAGTAATAATAGATGCTCTTTCTCAGATATTAACCTGCAGACTGTGGTAAGAATCTCAAAAAGCAATCTCATTCCTGATTTCAAAAACAATTATAAAAATGTGTGATAGAGCACATTTGTCTCATTAAACTGATTCTAAAATAAATGCTCCTGCAGCTACATATGATATGAAATGAGCACACAAAAATTAATTGAAACTGCCATATTTTATTTAATTTATATTTATTGATTTTTATGGTTCAATTTATACCTTTCCTGAAATGCAAAGTTAACCAATGAATGAAAACATTTTAAAAATGCCATTAATTACCGCTTCTACAAAGTGACCCTTAAGCCAAAACAATTGTCCACCCCTGTACTAGATGTTATGTTGTTCTTAGTCAAGTACACGCCCACAAGGGAGCCATGAGCGCGCTAACTAAGCGATAATCGCACCAAAGTGGCGGCCGTGGCAATAGTAACGTTTTGTATCTTTGTTATTTTTTTAGATGTAATGTGATATTCGTTTCACTCAATCTGAGACAACCTTCACGAAACCCTTTTTAATCGGGGTATGTCCCACAAAACCAGTCAATCAATGCATGTATTGTAAAGCTAGGATTCACGAAGGAATTCTGAACTGTTGCAGACGCATATGATCAAGTTGGAAAAACAGTCATGTAAACTATCAGTAACTACCAGTATAAATGGCAGTAATCTTACCTCAAAATATTTATACCAATTTGACAGAGTTGTCCCTCTTAATTTTTTGAGTATTGTGTGAATTTCGAAACACAGACATTCCTGGTGTGTTGCCCCCTTAAGCGCATTACACAAAAATATCTACTTTGTCAAGAAACGAAGAATCGATGAACTCCACAGTCAAGGCGCGGTTCTGCAAGCAGAACCAGGATGGACGAATCCTGGTTCTGCTTACAGAATCATGATGGAAGTAACTTTGTGCAGAGGCACCGAGGAAAACAAACGTTTAAAGCTTTCATTCATATGGGTCCAGCATTTGGGCTAATGGCATGTGGTGCCATTGGATGCGCATCCTGGTCACCTATTGTTTGCATATTGATAATTTGGACAGTCGTTGTTACATTTTAGACGGGTTAAGGCCCGTCTATGTGCTTTATCGTCCAGGTTTTAGTGACGCCTTTTACCTACAAGATAACGCTAGACTGCATATTACTCGTCTTAATATGACTCTCCTGGATACAGCAGGTGTTCGGCTGTTGCTCTGCTCTGCGCATCCTCAAGATCCATCATGCATTGAGAACATCTGGTCAAGTGTTGCAGAGAGATCGTTACGCTACCAATCGCCAGCCACTATGATTGATGTACTCAGGTACAAAGTTCAACCCTAATATAATGTATCTATATGTGTCATCCGATTTCGGTTCGAATCGATACTCACACCGGATTAGAGGTATTATTACTGAATTCTGATTGCTGTTAACTCCAAAAGCTCTGTAAATTTATGCATATCTATTCCCATTATACTGTATATATGAGGGCTATCTTTAAAGATTAATTATTGCTAAGAAATAACCAAGATATCTGGATAAAATTTATTCTTTGTTTTAATTGATTCTTATGTACACAATGATCTAAATTATAGCTGTTAATATTGACTTTTTTTTTTATTTCAAGAAGCCGTAGACTGAAGTAACCCGCAGCATTGTAAGGTTTTAATTATCCTGGAACTCGTAAAATTCTTAAAAAAAATATTACTAAAACATTCGAGATAGAAACTTAATTTTCATTTATTATTCACTACATAATCATCCCCCAGAGTTATACATTTCTCCCAGCATTTCTTGACCTTCCGAAGGCTGTCATTGTAAAACTCAGCAAATTTAACTCTTGTCTTCTCCATACTGTGGGTTATTTCTGTCTACGGCTTCCTGAAGCCAAACAAATAAACATTAAAACTGTAATTTACAACATTATGAACATAGATTACTTACTATGCAGAATACATTTTATCTATATATCTCAGTTATTTCTTAGTAATAATTAAACCTTTAACATATCCCTAAGTATGTCGTATGAAATATGTAAGATTCTACGTATTATTTGCATTCCTTCATAGACTCATTTTAATGGCGAACATTGTAGTTAAGATTTAACATAAAAATAGTTTCTTTTCAAACAATAGTACCATGAGTCATTTCGAGATTTTAAATTAGATATTTATAGAGGATTTCTAAAAACACAAAAATGATGCTCACAAATAAATCCCATACACTGTAATATTAGTGATATAATAGTTTTTTCCCATTATAAAAAGGCAGATGCAATCATTTTAAAATGAAAAAAAAAAAAAAAAAAAAAAATGCATATACTATTTCAAAATAAACGATTGAAATGAGAATAACTTTCTGAGTTTTTGATTTATTAGTAAAGGAATACTAGAGCAATACTGAAGAGAGGATACTTGAAGAGAGAGTGCATTCTTTTATAAAAAAAAAAAAATCGCTAATCAACAAGCTGCTCTAAGATAGTAAAAAGAGCGATAAACATGTTATATCTGGCATCTATAGGCGAGAGAAAATGGAGATAACTCTCCCTCTTTATTGAGGGAGGATTGCCAATGTAATGTCATGAGAAAGAGAATGTACCTGAGAGAAAAAGGAAGTAGGAGCTAGAATGAGCTCTGAGATTTTGCTAACAAATTGTAAATAAGCCATTTTATTATTATAAGAGAACGTACCATTATTGTGACTAGCAAGAGAGGTAAAACCATAGTAAGAAAAAGGTTGGAAGTCAAATGTGTTTGAAATTCATGTGTCGACAACGGAAAGCTTGTGTTTATGTAATGGTTGCAATACTTTTGAGCAGTTAGTTTTGAGAATTAGGGTAAAAGATTAAAAGGTCTAAGGCATTTCATATGACTAGTTTTTACTTTCCTCTTTCAAATATTTCCAAACCATTGGTACTTGAATGTCACATATCCGAACGCACAGAATAGAACAAACCTGTTCATTTTGTGTTTCCTACACCAGTAATTACTATTTAACCATATATTTTCGAACAATATTGCAAATATTCACCAACTATTTTAAATTCAAAAACTGGTTTATTTATTAGATAATTTATTATGTTTCAGAAAAAGAGTCCAAAGGATTCTAATTTTTTTTAAACTATATCTTCGCAGGTCAGTCTGTCTTTATTTCAATCGAAAACTACATCTTAGCAGATATTTAGAGGAAAATAGGAACACGGTTTTCAATACGAGTTGGATAACTAAAAAAATTTATTTAAATTTATCAAGTATTGAATTATTTTTTTTTTTTATAAAAATGTAAAATTTTGATAGAGGAGCGAAGGCGGTAAACGAAGTTTTCATTCTGGACCAATCAGATAATTTAACATTCTAAAAAGATTCTAAAATACTTGAAAATAAAAGAAGTACTTCAAAAGTACTGAAAATAAAAGAAGTAC
>BMAW01003025.1:29229-112795 GCA_019974015.1 Nephila pilipes
CAAAAGTACTGAAAATAAAAGAAGTACTTCAAAAGTACTGAAAATAAAAAGTATTTGAAATAGTCGTTATTATCATTAAATCAATACTAGGTTAAATACATATGAAAAGCCATGGCGTTGATGTTGAATTTTACAGGCGCCCAGAGCGCTCTTACAGGTCCGAATCTGGAGATTTGCCATGTTACTTTGAGAAGATGGAGGTTTAAACAAGCTGTAGAGAGTGTTCTAAGAGAAAGAAAGGCTATTGGATTAGAGCTGCTGTGAAAGAGTGATTGGCTGATGAAGATGGTTGCTAAGAGATGAGCGTGTAGAACGCTGGTAAGATTTGAAGAGCTGTTTTAGGAGATGCAAAGGCGAGTTGCTATTGGCTCTCAGATGCTGGTTCCTTGGACCACTGTTAAAAATAGTAACATTTTAAAGGATGTACGACTTTTAAGTTTTGAAAAATGAACGTCAATGAAAACGATCTGTTAAGCGTAAAAACGTCACGAAAATACGAGTTGAAGAGGTCTTCTAGCGATTATTAATAGCTGAGTTGTAGCATTTCTTTTCATCTCCGAGTTTGTTAGGGACTCAAAATGTACAAAAGTTTAATAAACTCTAATGGTGTTACTTTTATTATTATAAGGAGCTAAATTTTTTTAATAATATTGGGAAAATAAATGAGTAAATATATCTGTAAAATAAATTTATTGCACCTAATATTATTACAATTATTTTTATCTTCAATCATGCTATTGTATTGGTATTTTTCGCTATTTAATCTTGACGCTATCCGGTGAAGATGAAGTTGTTCAAAATTAAAATAAGACATTTTTACTATATAAATAATTAAAATAAATTTTTAAAATTAGTCGAGGGTATGCACCATAAAGCGCGAGTAATAAATATTAAAGTCATGTTTAAAAAAAGAATGGAATTTTATAAGTAGGTTTCATATAGTTTGCTATCAATTCAATTTAAAAATCACAACGAAAGACGCTTTTTTTAATGAATAAGTTCCTTAAAATCACTAAGCAAACGATAATTTTATAATACCTGCTCTGTTTTTTAAAAATGTAACAGCCACCATGACTGTAACTTTAACGGGACTGCTAACCTTATATGTATCCCTTATAACTGTTACTGTGATGTATCCGTGTGCTGTGAACTGAACCCAATAAAAAAACATTGTTTTCTTCAGCTTCTAATCTTCATTCAAGATTCCACGCACTCATGCCATGCGCTACAAAAATTCATTTACTTTAGTAAAAATGAAGTAATAAAAACAAAAAATTTATTATTTTTAATTCACAATTTTGTCTGTAATAATATTTTAAATGATGTTGCAACGATGAAATTTTACAGAGAAAAAACATAAACAATCGAGGTTAAATTGTCTGAAATTAATATTTCTACGAAAGCTTTTTTTATTATTATTATACGAATTATAAAGTATTATCTTATTATTTTAGTTAGTTACTTATTTAATAAATTATCCAAATGTGTTTTCTTGTTTTTATTTAAATATTCAAGGTTCTATGAAGCTCCTTTTAACTGGATTTCTGAAAAATATGTATCAACTATTTGTTTAAAAATATTCTCTCTCTCTCTTGTTGTTTTATCTAAATTTTTAAGCTACATCTCTTCAATTCAAACAATGTCGGGGCAAAACAGATAATGTATAATATTTTTATTGTGCGTTTTATTATAATAAAATTACTTAAAAATATACAATGGAATAGTTATATAGCTCATCGTGATGCATTTCGCCTATTGTTCTGAAATCAAGTGTTAGAAAACTTCTTCATCAGAGATTGGTGAAATTAATATATAATTGCATAATTTAACCGTGAACACAGTAATCATTATCGGAAGAGTATATAGGCATCAACGGAATTCTTGAGCTATGGAAATAAGAATGAAGAGATGAAAAAGTCAAAGGAGTTATCTTTATGTTTAAATCCAATAAAATAGTAACACTTTCTTAAAAAGTTTATTCTTCAGAAATTGGCATGGAAAACAATAGATTTCATTTCAGATTCGATATACTTTCATAACACTAGGCCAGCCTTATTAGTTTATGTATTGAGGATCGCTTACCTCTTTTTAATTTTAACATTCAACCTCATTTATATTTTTTTAAACTGTAAACATTTGACATCTAAATACATCCATACACATTACGTGAAAAATTATGAATACAACATTTATTTAAGAACATGCAAGTGAAAATAGCCACATTTCTTCTAGTGTTATGTTTTTAAATCCCCATTTTGCCTTTTTTTTATGAAATCACTGCATATTCTTTAGCATGTGCACGATCCATTGTTTTCAAGTTCTAGAATAAACCATGGAAATCTTATAATAAAATTTATTGATTTAATTAAATTAATTTTGATGTTGTTTCTTTAAACATTGATAAAAAGTATAATTTTATTTCATGCTCTTTCGAAATTATTCAAGCCTGCTTGATTTTTAAAATTTTAAATGCTATAAGCGTCAAGCGAATTTCATTCCGAATTGAATAAATAATACTAAAAAAAATGTATTTCAGGCTATCTTCGGCAATTTTTTTTAAAATTATAAAATACTCCCAATATTAACATCACATTTTGACTCTGTTATTGTGTGAAGGCCGACGTATTTTATTATACTTCATATTTTTGTTTTTAAATCATATTTTCTAGTTTATATTCCATACATTGTGTTGCTGGACTGATATATAGTTGTTTGCAAGCATTGTAGCACTTGAAAAAAATCACGTGATTTAGCTAAAACTGATACAAAGAGCAAATTAATGGGTTTTATTAAAATTTCAGAGTCACTACGCATGCGTTGGCTGAGCAGTGCCCTCTGAGCTGTTGATTTAGCCGTATAAAATGAGAATTGTAACTGGACAGTCAAAATAGTCTGAGGTTATTTGTCAGTGATAAAAGTTTTAGAGAAATCCACAATGCCTCACAACGGCACAGGGTACCATATAAGCAAATTTCGGAGTTAAACTAGAACGTTTCGAGGGTGAATCCTGCGCGAAGGGTTCTTTTCTGATTGTGCAATATTAATAGTGCTGGTGTGGGACGCAAAGCCATGAAAGTGTAGAAGCAGTGAGGTCAAGAGATATAAATTCGAGTCGATCGGCGTTTTGCTCTCGATGCGCACGTAGTAGCTTTACTATATACTGATTTGCGTCTTGTAACAGCGATCTTTTGCTTTGTAAATTTAATTCTTAATTCGCAACAATATACATTATTTGTAGAACAAATTTCATTCAGTTCTGAGGAGTCTTTTATGATGTTACGAATTTTACAAATACGAGCGTGTTTAACTTGATCTATAAAATAAAAAAAAATTGTGTATTTATATACTAATTTAAAATCTTAAAGATGTAGTAAGTAAATGAACATTTGTGTTATAACTATTATAAGTGCAAGCTCTTTTATGGTGTCCTTTAATTAGGAGCATTCATTTCTAATCATTTTTATTACTTGATGACACTTTACAAATATAAAACACACACATAACACTGAAATTCAACATAGAATGGACTTTAGCCCTTCAGCGATCTTAACTCTCATCAGGGTGTGTTTCGCCTTCGGGGGTTACGTCGTTTCTGCCTCAGGCGCTGACAAACTCTACACAACTGGAGGACAACTGTACGAACTTATTTCAACACTAGGATATTTTTTCTAACTTCAAATGTATTCCGAGTTTGATACCTGTTGTAAGACATAAGGCAAAGACAATTAAAACGAGCATGCTATCTACCTAGTAATCCATAATTTGCATGTTCGGATTCCTTAGTTTCTGCTTAGCGCAGCTTCCGCAGCCAGTGTATATACAACATTTTAACAATTAAAAAATTGTGTGTATTTTATATTTTCATATTTCTGATAATTTTGTTCTCTTTCTTTGATAGATAAACTCTTGAGATGTTTCGGCTCATTATCGCAGTAACTTTTTTTGCAATTTCTGTTTTTGGAGGATCTTTATGTCCTCCCAGAATAGATATTTACCCATGTACTTGTGCGAATATTCATATACACAAGAAGAATATTATCACTATTGTTACTTGCCAACGGTTGGATGATTCAGATGCTTTGAACGCAATCTTTCCTGCTTTGAGATCCATGGAAATAGATAGGTTCTATCTTTATGACTCGTTCTGGAAGGCACACATGTTGGGCAGTGCTGGGGATAGTCAAAAAATGTTACCAGCCGATTGGTTCACGTTGCTTAAAATTCAAGAAGTAGAAATTATAGACAGTACACTATCATCTTGCTTCGCATGTCAATGGAAAATAAGCTGCAAAAACAGTGTCACTACAAGGTAATTTTGTTATAATTTTTCATCTAAGTAATTTATATATATTTTTTTCTTAATCATATTTTTTAGACTTTTAACTGACAATAAAAATTGCTTTTTTTCAACATTTTTTTTTTTTTTTTTTTCAAATTGCAATGAGTATATCATAAATAATTTTCATAGTGTTGATGAGGTGATGATCTTCATAAATTTGCTTAGAGAAATGTTAAAAAAAATATTTCTAGAGAGTTTAAGCAAATTTAAAATATTTATGCAAATGAGCTCACTGAAATTTTTTTTATGGTTTTTTTGAAGTTAAGCAATTACTTGAAAAATTATTTTTTAAATGTACAAATGATATATACGTATTGATATTGTCTTTTTATAGATTTATTAACATAGTCAAAGGTGTATTCATAATATCATCATATATTCGTCTCTGAAAAAGAGATTTAGCTGCAAAATGTTATTTAAACGTTTGTTTCTTTTAAATTTAATTTGTACAAATGAATAATTGAAGCAATTTTCTAACTATATTATTTATTAATTGTTATGTTTCAGTGTGTAGTGCACTTAAACCTTTTACCGTGAACAACTGACGTCTTAACACAAAATGCCACTTATAAGATAACAATGTTATTGCTCAGATGAATAGTTGTGTGTACAAAATGATCTAATTTATAGAAGAAAAGCATTTTAATTACTTCCATATTTTTAAACCTTACTATTTTTGTACACGCTACAAAAATCTAATCATCCAAATGAATAATAAAATTGTGATTGGTAAGTTTCATTTCAACCTTTTGAAACATGCTCCTCAAAGTGCAGGATATTGAACTAAGTGATTAAGCTCTCTATATCCATTCCGTAATCCGAAACTAAATTTCTTTTCTGGTTTTTTCCCCTCTTATATGTTCCAGTTTCAGAGTCACCAACAGCTCCTCATCGGATAGAGTGTGTACTCTGTGTGACTATGGCAGAGGAAGTAAACAACCTTGGACTGGCTGTATGACTAACCTGAAAGAATTTCATTTTAACTATGGAAAATTATCCTCATTAGGCCTTGATTTTTTCCCAACGTCTATGAAAGATCTGGTTACTTTGGATCTCTCCTACAACCAAATAGTCAAAGTTGATTCAAATGCTTTTAAGAATCTTCCGCAGCTGATCAGACTCGATTTGTCCCACAATGCGATTGAATTCTTCGATCATGTGTTCAATGTCCAAGATGTCCAACTGCAATATCTTGATTTAAGGTAAGGATCTCATTATCTACCATACATATTAATTCATTAAGAGTAAAAACTTACGAAATATATACTGGTAAATTAATGTACCGCTAATTAAATAAAACTAAATGATATTTGATTTGTAACTGTGAATGGTTCGAAACTACTTTTAGTGCGAAAATAAACTATTGTTTTATTATTATTATCAAAGATTTTTTTTCTGAAAAGAATCCAAAAAGACCTGTCGAGTAACGGATCTAATGAACATTAAATCTATCTGGGTTCGCAGTCCTCACGTTAGTGCGTCGTGGAAGCTTAGAGAGTAAGTACCAGTTCAGGGGTCGTCATTTGGCGTAGGTTAAAAATTACAAGGTTTATCGTCAAAATCCCTCTTATTTTTATTTTATTTGAATACCGGATTTTAAATTTTTAAAAATATTTTCATAAGGTTTATCTTTATTTTGATTATGTTTTTTTTTTTTAATTTAAACACTCTATTTTGTAATGTATCATTTTACTGTATATTTTTTATTCTATTTGATATTACTTTTCATTGTATCCTCTTTCTTGTTTAGAAATTTTTCTTCAGCTTTGTATGGCAAGGTATTCGTTATAGTATCGATTTCTTTGTCTATGATATTTTATGTATATTTGTATCGTTATTCAGATATTATATATATGTATTGTTTACCGGTAATTCCTCGTTTTCCCATTGATCCCTTTGAGGACTGGATAACGGTTTCTTTTCCCAGGGAACATATGTAGTGGTTTTAATTCTTTAGAATGAATCTGGCTCCCTTGAACGATTTAGAAAATAGCTCTCATATTGCAACTTAGGGTGACGTTAATATTTAATCAATAAAATAATCTGTAACGCCTCTTTGTTGTAATTTCGTTCACTTTTCGTTGTAAATCTTATTAATATAGTCATTAGGGGTTACTCCGATAAGTAGAAATTAACGCAAAAATAATAACATAATTATTTTATTCAGATCAAAGAATGTTCAATATTGATCCCTAATCTCATTTATTTATGGTTGTAATTTTTATACGCGTCTGATTTAAAGATTAAAATACTAAATTACTCTTTTTTTCTTACCAACCCACCAGTTTGATGCTTAGATGAAATAAAGTTGAGGTTTCGAGTCACTTCTCCAATGTAGCTAGCTGCATCTGAAATTACTTCAAAGATTCTTTGCTCAACGCAGTTTCACTACCGATGTTTCAATTGATAATTTCCGTCACTATCTGTATCACGCACTCAATTATCAATTCGGTATTATAAAAGCTCCTATGTTTATGTCACTTCTCTGATTTTGATGTGATCTACATGAGTTTCGTTTTGCTCACTGGCAGGGATTTTCTTTTCAAACAAATTAAATTAAATGTTCCCAAAATGTCTGTTGAAGGGGGGAAACGCTATCGAACCTATATCATAAATTTAAAGATCATATTTATATTTTTAAAATGCTGAAGGTTACTTTTGAATTTTAAAGATTTTTAGGTTTGACAAAAATTCTTCTTTTCAAAAAGTTCGAATTAAATATTTAGATATTCGAGAAATTTCAGCATTGAAAACATGAGTAACATTTTTCATTTTAATAAAAAAAGGAAATATTTGGATAAAATTGATTTTCAAGCTAACTAATTTTAAATCCTTTAATAATATTTATTCACACAACAAATTAATACATGTTTGATGCATACATTTTTGTCCCATGTAAAAATAAACACACAAAACATAGTCAATCAAACATACAATAAGCGTGAAAAATATTCGTATGTGAGCGTTTTTGAGAAAGAAATTATGGTTTTACAATGCTTATTAGAATAAAATTAACCCAAAAGGTGACATCTAATAAAACACTATTTTACAAATATGATTTAGGTGTAAAAAACTAAATAAATATTTAATTGTTTTCCAATTATAAAGAAAACGTAAGCTTAGTGATTTCGAAGAGTGTAAAAAATATTTGTACACTGAAACAAATGCAAATTTTTGTAAATGTTTTGTGACTGAATCAGTGAGTACTTTATGGATAAGTGACATCACTCATCTTGAGGCATATTTGAGATGATGCGGTGGAATTTAAATTTAATAAACTTTGCAGAATTTTTGACATGGGTTGTAAGTCTGAAAAAGCCTGTTATACTGGAAGAAAATTTATTACAAAGCTTTATAAGGATGATAAAACACATAATGAAATTCCAAAATTTGTTGGTAGACCACATTCAACAATACGAGTATAATTGACTATTCAGTGGTTTACAGCTTCTAAAATACTACGTAAAGTTCCTTCTTTCACGGGTCTATCATCTTTACTTACTTTTGACGACAGACTATTTTTTGCACTATCGTTGAAGAGAATTCAAAAATAAGTTCTAAGCGTACAACGAATTAAAAAAAAACAGAGGAGTAGACGTTTCGTTAGGTACAGTTCGAAATGCGTGTAGACAACAAGGTTTCTATGACCATGTTTCACTAAATATTATTTGTGAATAAGTGAAATTTGAAGTTAAGATTAAACTTCTCGGTAAAATACATAAACGAAAGTTCAGGGTTCTGGAAAACAATTGACGAAAGCAAATTTAACATTTTTGGATCGTACAGTAGACGAATGGTGAAAATGAAACACAGAAATGCATCCAAGGAATTTACTCTCTCCAATAAAATGTTGAAGTGGGAGTATGTTTGTTTGGGGTTGTATTAGTTCCTCACACACACACAGGGATTGAAAATTTTGTCCCCATTGATGTAATCATGAATCCCCAACTTTACATTGTCATTTTGAACAATATGTAGTCTATTGTGACAAAATGGGCATAATTATTACACTTTTATACATGACAATTATTCCAAGAATTCAACTTTAAATACGCTGCTTTGGATCTTATGTTCACTTCTAAATTTTTGTAAAATTTCTTCCTTAGTCAGCAGAGATCAGTCCCATTAAACATATATGGAAATTCTTGATCAGAGTGTTCGAACCATGTCAATTTCCAATGAACATGACTCGATAAACGGTCCTAAATGTGAATGGGGCTACATTTCTAACTCAGTGACATCAAATGTGGCTGAATCCATGCATAGAAGGCTCACAAAAATTATTCAAGCTAAACGATATTCAGTAAGGTATTAATTACAAAATACTAGTCTAAACATTTGAGATTGCATGCATTATACGAATGCTTTCTACACCAAAAGATGGTGCATTATTTATGTTTCACAAATTAAATATTTTTATGTGTAATTTTTCTATGCAAGTTTTACTTGAAAATGTTATAAAAACTACTACATTCATCTAAAGACTTTGCATATAATTGACTATGGATTTTTGACTGCGAGACTTCTTTAGAATATGGCTATCAATGTACGGAGATTTCCTACTCTCACTCTATGCTAAGGTAACCAGATTTTAACATTCGAAAAGCGAGACATCATTGACGGGGTGGGTGGGTGTTCTTGATTAAAAATTTGGTACCTGAAAAATACCTACCCTTTGGTACCTAAATAAATTACAAACGTAAATCATCTGAATAGCTTATTTGTTGACATCACGTGAAACTAGCACGCAGTACGATGTGTATCGTATGAAAGACAATTACAAAACTCAATATGCGAAGGCGTTACTTCGTGGTCGACTAACAAACTCCTTACACTGTAGCGACTTCTTCTACAGCAGCGTAAGAGGTTAAAATGCCCTACTAACTAGCCCAATGAGACGTCTTTTCAGCCTTGTTGGTATGAACACAGCAAAAAGCGACCGGTCAACTTTCCTTCAAATCCACTGAACCAGGGTTCGAAACAACGCTGCTGCATCAAGAACAACTCTCCCCCTCCCTCCTCGAGGTACGGGGTAGAATAACACATAGTGGTCCCCCTTGAATCTGGACAAGATCCTCATTAAATACATCTGGACTCGTACGAAAGGGGAAACAACTTTTCCGTTTCTCATGAACTTTGACCTAATAGAGTTCGATTCTCCTGTGAACCGAGAAAACCCACACATCAGGTGTCCAGTTTAGCAGATGGCAATTCTTGCCCCGGTTAGAGTGCTATTGACCACTAACTGTTTTATCACTTGCAGTTATCCAACCAAAACAAAGGAATATGTCCCGTTCCGTATTTTTGGAAGAGGCGTGGTCAATTCCATTAGACCAAAAATTTCCTAAGAGGGGAGACATTCAGAGCTCTACAAAACGTTCCACTAGAACAGGGGTGTCGAACCTTTAGGTATCAACGTGCCATTTTTTCCTTAAAAAATGTTTAATGAGGTCATAGACGTGCCGTCAAATAATTTTGACTTCGTGATTATTGGGAAAATAATAATACTAAATACTATCAACTCAAAACTCTTTATTTACTACAAAAAAATACATTTTGCAATGTCTCAGTTATATGCGTAATTCAAATTACAGTAACATTAGTGTGAATTCTGTTGTTGCAGATTAGATGACAAATAACTTATATTAAGGTTGAAAGATGTTACTTTTAGCAGAACGCGTACTGAACTGGAATCATCTGTCAAATGATTTCTAAGAGAGTCTTGAATGTTATTCATCTCTGAAAATAATGACTCACAGGCATAGGTGGATGAAAATATGGTTAAAATAGCACGAGCCAGCTTACAGTTAAATGTGTCTGGTAACGAATTCCATGTTTCCAAAATTTTGTTATTGGCATTTTTACTTATATTGTTTGTCAATCTTTCTGTTTCAATTAATTCCAACTCTTTCCTTGTTTCAATAAACTTTTGAATCCATATTGAGCTAGACTGGAAATCAATCAGCTGCATTTCAAATTCTTCAATTTCCAACCAATTGAATTGGAACAAGTTCAATGAAGTCACATCAGAGTACATAATAAACTTGAGTGTTTCCGATAATTCTTTAAACTGAGAAAATCTCGCTGAAAATTCATTGATTGAAGAATCAATTACAGAAATAAATTCTTCAGTGATTGTTTCTTCGCCTGGTTCCACATGTATACCTAAATCTTTGATATATTTTTTTCAAGTTTGGAAATTACTTGTAGTTTCTTGTAATAATATCGATCCTGAAAATATGCAGTTTAGCGTCAAAAGCGTGAATGAGATCTATCATGACGATAATTGTTTTATTTGTACCTTGAAGTTTCACGTTCACTTCATTGAAATGTTGGCATATGTCTGTAAAAAACATCAATTTTGAAAGCCACATAACATCCAACAACTGTGGGTATTGTTCAATTGCCCCCTCATTTTGCAGAAACAGTCTGATTTCTTCCAAGCAATGAACATATCTTTGAAGTACGTTCCCGCGGATCAACCAGCGAACATTATTATTCATCTCAGTAATCCATTACACACTGAAGTGACTTCAATTAACAAAACATCAAATTTTCGCTTATTTAAAGCCTGCAACGAAATGAGATTGACTATTTTTGTGACTACTGTCAGTACATTATCAAGAGATGTTGAACCACTCTTAGCACACAACGCTTGTTGGTGAATGATGCAGGGGATTTCAAGAATCGAATGTCCTACGTCTTTTTGAAATTAACTTATGAAACTTTTTTTTTGCCCACCATACTTGGAGCACCATCAGTTGGTACTGAAACAATTTTTTTCAAATCAATTTCTTTCTCAGCAAGCGAATTTTCAACAACTGTGCAAATATCTGTGCCCTTTGTAGTTGTTAGCAACGATGTTATCGCAATTAATTCTTCCTTAATGACGTTTCCCACAGAATATCGAGCAAAAACAGCTAAACGTGCAGATTCAGTGACGTCAGTGCTTGCGTCAAGACAGCGATATAAAAGGAGCGGAGTTAATGTCAATTTTTTGTTGATCTGCTACATTTCTGGCCAGTTTTAAGATTCTTTCTTTTATTGTGTTTCTATAGAGAGGAGTATCTTTGATGCGCTGAATTATCTTAGCTTTATTATTGAAATCATCACAAAGTGAGGGTGCGCATGTTAACCAGGCTTCCTTCAAAAACTCTCCCTCTTGAAAAGGCTTACTATGCCGAGCAATGACATTCACTGCCGAGTAACTTGCCGCGCTCGTATGACAATTTTTGCCAACATATTTAGTCATAGACGTCGACTGTTTATTCCTGTCTTTCATAGCACTTGCAATTGCTCTGGTTCGCTTTTTTGACTAACGAATTTGTGATTTGTTTCAAAATGCAGTTTTACAGAACGGTGTTCTACATACCAATGTTCCAGAACATAAAACGCACACCGCTTTGTCGCCTTTACAACTCATGCCATATTTCTCAGTCCACCACGTTTGAAGTTCTCAGATACACTTATTATCTTGCACTTTTTGTTTTTTTGCTGAACTAGTCATATTAAATAACAGTGAAAAATCGTAAGTAAAAAACGAATAAACTTTAAAATACATTTGTGTCAACGAAATTGACTATTATGCTACGCGTAAATAAACTATCTGTCATTAGCAATTATATTCCACGATTTAACTACAATAACAAACGAGTGCGTTTCCTGCCCGCCGACCCGTGTTATGAAACTTGATGTGTGATGGCGCCAGACGGGGAGAAAAAAAAAACATTTTTTTCTTTCTTTCT
Organism: Nephila pilipes; assembly: GCA_019974015.1. NCBI lineage: Eukaryota > Metazoa > Arthropoda > Arachnida > Araneae > Nephilidae > Nephila > Nephila pilipes. Next base: position 41,314 of record BMAW01003025.1, read on the forward strand.
GTTGGGAGTGCAGTCGAAAGTTTGTAATAGAATAAGGGTTATAACGAAAGTTTTGTAAGAGAATGTAAATTCTGATAAGTACTATGCGTGTGTATGATTTGTTAAAATGTGAAAAAGACATTCATCTCGTCATTTCGAAGTTTAGGATTTGTTTCATCGATAAGATTGAAATAGTGAAATACTCCGTAGCGTAGGATCACTCTCGTTCGTCCGTAATAGGCTTCATAGTAAACTTTGTAATAAGAGTCGTGCCCAAAATTGTGTCACGTGCCATCTGTGGCAATCATTGGTTCGCCATCCCTGCACTAGAACGTCTCGTCCAAGGACGTTCCAATACCTCTTTAGCGTGCGACATGCACCCTACTATGCGTAGAAAGTGGAAGTGTGACAAGCACCTTATTTTGTAAATATTAACTTATTATTTTAAATTAACCGTAATAAAAATAGTGTAAATATTTATCTAAGTAACACATATTTTTCATTCAACGCAACCAAATAACCAGAACGCCACAACACCCTGACCCTTCTTCCCTCTAAAATTCTCGGTTTCCAATTTTTGTATAAGATGTTATTCCTTTGCAACAATGTTCTAAGTGATGCTAGATCGCTAGCGGAACATGTCGTCATGAAAATAAAATCTGTGGAATTGTACAAAGTGTTCTCTCTTCATTTTACGGAATGTTTTCGTCGCTGCCGAAAAATGACACTGTTCATTAAGTCCAAACAATGGTGGTCGAATTCCAGCAACTGATCAAGGCAACCTTTGATAAGCAGTTCCTGATAATCGGTTCTCGACAATTATTTTTATTATTAAAGTTTAACATTATAAAATTTACAAAAATAATATAAAGCTCATATCCTGTTGAAATAGTTGCAAGGAAGCCGAAAACCGCATATTCTCTTGCTTGTCGTGCATTCTTTCTAAAAGTCGGGATTTTCTTAAGACCCCGCGGGACGCGAGATAAATTGTTAAAAATCGGGACGTCTGTTCACCTTACTCTATACGTCATTAGTTTTATACTTATTTTACCATTCATCTTTTAATTTTTCTTTCTAATTTCACATTCGATTCAGCTATGACAAATATTTATTCCAAAAAGAAAAAAAAAATAAACTTATCTCCAGATTTTAAGACTTGAAATCACATTTAACCCGCGGTTTGATACTTACGATATGTGTTGCAAATTATGAAAAGAGAAATTCTAATCACATTAGCAACCGTAAATATAACTTTTTTACGTGATATTATTTTTTTTATTTTTCAGATAGTATTTTATATCTAATAGTTCATGCGAATTTTTTTCTTCATTAGCTGGAATTTTCTTAGGACTATTGGTGCTGATCTTTTTCCTTCTTTGCCTCGTTTGAAAAATTTAAAAATTGATAATAATGCTATTGTCGAACTGAAACTCAGTGAATGGGAAAGAGCTCCAAAAAGTCTGAATCATATTGATCTTAGTAGTAAGTACAAGCATTTATTGTAACCTATTTTATTTTTTCATTTCTAATTCGAATCGTTCGACTTTTTTTTTTTTTTCCAAATCTGTCTTTCAAGTACTTTGTTATAAATTTTTGTAGAAAAATTTATTATAAAGAGTTTTTTATTTGTTGCAATTATTAAACAATAGTAATTAGCATTATTAGGTTTGAAATTTTTTTTAAGAATGTTTATATGATATGCACTCGAAGAAAATCCAAAATCATCAATGGATTAGAGAGAAGGTCCTCAAAAATAGATCCCTGTTCAGATAACTTTGTTTATAAACCCTCTAGATTAGCTGGCTACCTCAATGTGGTTAGAGTGACCTGTGTGGATTGGCCGATGTATTTAGGTAGTATATTGATATGCTTAAATTTGAACTTTGTTATCTTCCCTACGGAACAACTGATACGGCAGGAAAACCGCGTAACATAAATGAGCCCACCCGAAGAAATAATGCCGAATACATAAGTGTGACCTTGGCGACAAATTTGGTCGCCACCAAATTTGCTGCCAAGGTTGGTGACAAAAATAGTTGCCCCTGGATGAAAAGAGTTGTTTCAGAAGTAAGTGGAAGCCTGCAGGACATTCTTTGTAAGGAATGATGAGCCATTATGTGTAGCTGTTTTAATTTATAGAGTGTATGTATATTTTAATTTTAATAGCTGTGTTCAGTGATTGTGTAAACTTTCAATTTGTTCTGTTGTATAGTTTTGAGAGTGTGTGTTAATTACTCCAGTTAAAAGGGGAATGTAGTGTATTTGCTGAGGATTCTCAAAGAATCTTGCTTTTTAATTGAGTAGACATTTCTCGCATTTGAAAGACGATCTATCATATAACATTATACTCCTAGTAGGTACGTACAAATCGTGTAGGCCATTCCACTTTTCCCAGCTAAGGTCTGACGGCGTACTAGTTAATTCAGATTTTTGCTGTTCAGATTTTTTTAAGCCTTCAGAAATTGTCCATTTTCACCATTTATGATTATGTCAAAAATAATTAAAATACTTAACATGAATTTGGGTGCTTAGAATGTATAGTGATTTTTTTCCCCTAAAAAAATATGCTCAATATTTCAATATTTTGTGCGTAATTCTCTCATTAATGTAACTTGTTCAATGTTTCATTGATTATACTGTATTACGGTGTCAAATATAGATGTTTTAATAAAGTTTTTCTCAGTTATATATATATAAAAAATTCCGTGATAAAGAAAAAAAAGCATTATAATAAATTTCATTTAATTTATATTGGGTTTTTTTACAAACTGTAGAAAAATATTATTTTGTTCTGCATCCTCGATAGCTGATTTGTCATGGTTGTCATGGCCAGCATTGTTTCTGTCGAAGTGTAGAAGTTCGAGTCTTGATTACACTCTATATTCATCATGTAGTGGAACTGATTCACATTAAATTTGTTGGGGCTCAATGTCCTCACGTTGGTGTAGTGTGCAAACAAAGAGAATGGGCTTCTACCTCCAAGATGTCGTCCTTGTCAGTTCAAAATGACAATATCTATCGCCAATAGATCTCGTGTTGGCTCTAAGTTGAACGTTAATAATAACTATCAATAAATTCTGTAGGTTGTATCAAAGATAAAATTTAAGAATTAACTGTATACTCTTGATGATGATTTAATTTAAAGTGAAACATTACAAAACTGGTTGAAACTGCATGTTTTAATCGGGTATAACGTTAATAATGTTAACGTATTTTTTATCTAATGAGCTTAAGTTTCATTTCTTGCTGTAGAAATGTTAATTGGAGAATTCAGTGACATTGTTTAATGAAGTACTCGATAAGTAACTTAAATCGCAACTGCAAATGATTGTCTACTGTGAAGTTCAAATTTGAAATTTTGTTCGAGATTTTCTAAAATGCTTTATTCAACTCGGTAATTATTAATATAGTTCACATTGTATTATCATGTGTCATTGAAAAATGAGCTATTTAAATAAATACTCGTAATATGATTAGAAAAAGCTGGATACTCCTCCTTAGTACTAAATAAAAAATATTTAATTTATAAAGACATTATTAGATCTCTTAATATAATGAACACACACATTTTGTTCATCTCGCGCAGTTATTGCTGTGCTTCATATATTATATAAAGTGTCAATACTTAGGGAACAATTATCACAATAATTGTTGAAGTTGTTAAAATAATACATAAAATTTTACAGTTTAAAATGAATTTGTGTAACGAAACATTAATAACACATATCCTGTACTTTACATCATTGATCAATTAAGCATTAAATTCTTCTCGCAATAAGCATTTATTTTCAGCCAATTACTATATTTTAATAAATAATAAAAAATCCTGATATATAAAAAACCTAGAAGTTGTTAGGAAAGATAGAATTATGTATTTACAAGTAATCACTCTATACTTATCTGTTATAATACTGATTATTTACATTAATTCCTATTTTTACAGATAATCCTCTCCACTGTGATTGCAATATCAAGTGGGTTAATAGAACCTTCAGTATAAATGTTGTCATCTTGGGAACCTGTTCAACTCCTAGCGATTATGTAAATTCTCCTATACGAAGAGCGTCTCGGTTTCTCATTGAAAGATGCGATTCTGCTGGGAGATTAGGTACACGAAAGCCAACCGTTAGAACACGTGTCAATAGGAGAAGAACCTAATAAATGTCTGAGTTTCAAGAAAACAAATGCACGCACCAAGCTATCTAAATAATTTTTTACTTGTTTCTTGTGCTGGATAGACTTCAAAAGTGCTTTAGTTAATGAATGAAGACAGTCATTTTTATATGTTTATTCACTTTATTAAGATATTGTTTCTTGTTCAACAAAAAAGAATGTTTTATACATTTTCATAGTCTCATATGTATATTAATCTTTATAAACGACTTTTTTTACTTTTACCTTTCCTGTGTTACGTCATTTAACTTTATATTACACTTTATTTATTATATTCTCAAAAAGGGTTTTTTTTTTTTTTTTTCAAAAAAACTCGTGGGGAAATCAATTACAATTATTAGACTAATTGCACAGAATTTTTTTTTTATTTGTTTTACATTTACTTTTAGGTCATTTTATTATTCTGTATTACTTATGAATTCAGATAAAATCAATTTAAAAAGAATGTGAAAGTAATATTTCACTAACTTCAATTATACTTTTAATGGAATACAATCTTAAAATTAACTAACATTCTAATGAAAGTCAGACGTTTAAGAACACCAATTAAGGCCACACAACTTCTCAATCTTTAACATGTCTAATGTTATGAAATATGACTTAAAAATTCTATGTTAGTTCAAAAAATGTTAATCATCGAATACCTATGTGAAAGCTGTCTGCTAATTAATTCAACGTATAATTTGAATGAATCGTAATAATTAACATTTGCCCCATTCATCTTTGGGAAGATAGTTCGAACTCTTCCTTCTTATAAAATGCCGTGAAAAATATTTTAAGTACCACTTTTTTGCTGCTAAAATCCTGTAATGAACGGCACGATATAAAATGCGTTCTGATTGGCTAATGGGGACAATGGTATAACATGCACTTTTCGTGTATTCTAGGTGATAAAAGTGTGAGAAAGCGTCTTTTGTTTGTGTGTGTTTGAGCATTTCATTTATACCAAAATCTAATTTTTTTTTCCTGATACATTCTAGAGGTATTGGAGCTCAATTTACTTAAGATTGGTTAATGATAACAATAGCTAACAAATTAGGCGATGTTTTTGCCAATTATTGAATTAAATTATTGTTTACATTTCGATATAATAACTTTTCTGCTATTAAATAAATATTTTTTATTATAATAAATTTTGTTAACACATAAGCAATTGCAAAATTAAATAAAATTAATTTTACCTGATTCTAAAATTATCAAAACTATCTTTGATAGTTAAAATATAAAAATAATTTTAACAGATAAAATTGCTTTAAATTATAATTCGCTAATTCGAACAATTTCTGATCAAACAAATTATTGTAAGAATTTTTGTTTGGAGGAATTTTGATTCGAGTCTAACGTCTATTAAAAGTAATTGTTATATTTTATAGAGAAAGAGTAATTTACTTAATGCTGATAAAAATAAAAAAAAAAATTATGAGTAATGAGTTTTTATTAATTGTAATATAGTCAGCTAAAGCTTAAAAGTTTGATTTTGAATAGTTATAAATTTGTTTTAATTAATACTTTATAAAAGCTATGAAAAAAAATTATCTTTACGTTTGAAAATTTTCATCTTCAGATTATATGCTTAGAATATTAATTTATGAAGCACAAGAGTGAATCTACCCATATAAATTTATAATTTAATCAACACAATTTTAATAACATTTGAATAATTAATTTTACTCCTATTTCATTTCCAGTTGTTGTTCTAATATTTTAAAGAATTAAATTTGTGAATTTAAATTATATAGGGTCAGATTCCAAAATAATAATCGGGTTTAAATTTACTATTTTCAAAGAGTATTATAAATATGAAAATGAATAATACCTCATCAAAAGGAAAAACTTTTTAAAATTTTGTTTCCAAATAGCTACAAAAGTTCTCTATGATAAGAGTCTTTCTCTCATGACACGACAGACAGAAGTCCAATTCTCCCTAGAGATATTGGATCATGTTATTATCATACTGAATACGGTATAATTTCGAATGTATAATCACCGACGTAAAATCTTCCAAACAATTGGTTGTGGAGTTTACTACTTGTCGAATTTTGAGGGTTAGGGCGTAAAACAGTCTCAGAATTTTATTCTCTACATCGTGTGAATCACTTGGTCTATTGAGCCTTGTTTTTCTTACACAAACTGTGTTCTTGAATGAGCGGAACCAGAGTAGAATGCTGTAATGGGCTGGCATATGAGATCATCTGAATGCCTTCTGCAGTGAAACAAGTGGTGAAGGTTTCGTACATTTCAAAACGCAATAAGATTTCTAGTCGTTTGTCGCCATTTTGATATACTTTGAATTATTCAGTTACTTAGAACGTGGATATGATTTCACATTCACCGGTGGTGAAAAATAGAAGTATGAGAATAAAAATATAATATCCGCTTCTCTCTATCATTAGCATTGAAGAGTGCAATTAATATTTTAGTAGCTATATCATTTTAAAACCTGGTGAATATTTTGTAATCACCCTCTAATTATGTTTTACATTTTATGAAATGATTATATTCTTTTATTTCAAATGGTTTGGGGAAAAGGAGACAAAGAGAAAATCTAACAGAATCCCAGAAGAGAGATTCCAACAAAATCCCTCTTTGTCTTGCAAGATAATCTTTATTGTGTACACTTTGCGAGTGGAAGGTATTAGGCTTGTGTAATATACGTTTCTGACCTATTGTAGTAAATTTATTTCTTTTGACAATACCGAAGGCACCCAGAAAAAGTCTTGCTAATAGAATTCTCTTCACATATAACTGTGAAAAGGAAGAGTGTACTCATAAAAATCAAAATTTAGACCTACGGCTATCTCACAACATAACAATAAGCAATTGCGTCATATCAGGATAAATAGTGGCTAAAAGAAGGATGATCATTCTCGGAACATTTCTATTTTTTGATTACATCATAGTTTGATAGCTTCTTCTTTTCAACCCATATTTTATAATTTTTGACATATATGTTATATAAATTAAGCAGAAAATATTTTAATGCATTTGTTATGCAGATGGACATAAAACTGGGTGGTGCAGCTAAGAAGGATTAATCATTAAATCCAGATACATTCTGAATATATTTTCTTGAATTCTCCGATTGAAAGGTTATCCACTTAATTTCTTTCAGACTTCATTATTTTTGAAGAAAAATTAAAGTCCTAAATCACAAGTAGTTTTCAATTTATTCTTAATTAAACATTTTTTAACAATATTTTTTCTCAAAATTCTTCAAAAACAGTTGAAATTTCATTCTTGTGTGATTCTTCTATAATAAAACCAACAATAGTTTGTGAAATTTATATAATTTTTATTTTATAAAATTTTTATTGAAATAATATGTAAATAATTATTTATTTGAAATATTATTAATTAGCACACATATTTAACTAACTCTAAGTAGTTTGAATATTAATTAAATTTAATGGATATGAATTCAATTCGTTACTCTTGACAATAATTTCTTATACATTCGTGTCATGAATAAACACAAACTAAGAGGAGAAAAAAAACATGTACTATTTAACACAATAATATTCAATTGTATCTCCCTCTCCGGTAATAAAACGAGAACATGGATCAGAATGAGTCTCATAACAAGCATTTATTTAACTTTCTATGTATGCATGTATGTACACCCAACTCTTTTTTTTTTTAACAGTAGATAAGTTCTTCAGAAAAACGTGCAAAAAAAAAAATCGTTTAAAAAAATGCTTGGGACATATGGTAAATTTTGGGATATGTTCCACAACTTTAAAAAATCGTGTAAGATGAAAAAACTCTAAATATTTTCCCAAAAAACCGTGCAAAAAAAGTAATAATGAAATCCATATTACATATTTACAAAACAAAAATAATTCATTTTTATTGCAAAAAAAATAAAATTAGTACAAAGTGAAAATTCAATCTATAGGTACATACAGCATATAAAAATTCAAATTAAATTTAGGAATAAAACTACTAACTAATTGTTCATAGCTACTTGATAACAAGCGTGCACTTTTATTACTAATAGGATCAAAAATGATATCATCAGTAGATGTGTCAGATATGTCTAGCACAATTATCGGCTTCGATTCAAATGAAGAATTTCGTTCGTTATTAACGTCCTCTGTTTTTTTTTTTGTTACTAAGTCAGTTATATTAGCAGTTTTTTTTTTTTTTTTTTTTTTGGTTTCTCAAGTTACTTATTAGTTCTTGGTATCAAGCTACAAAAATCTTAAGATTACTTTGAAATTTTAATGCACGCTCTATGTCAAGGTCATGAGTATAAAAAAATGCTCCACACTTGTAGCAAATTTCAAGCCCTCTCGAATTAAATTATTAGCTCCTAATAGTTGAACTTCGACTTCGTCATTATAGACTTCTTTACTATCATAATCTGTCAAAAATTCTATCAAATCGTCCTCATCTAAAGAACTTTCTAGCATCAATTCTTCGATGTCAGCCGTATGCATGTTGTTAAAACCTTCGCCACCAATTACATTTAATAGAGTTATTATTTCAGAGCACACACCTGAGATTTTTGTTCTACAAAATTTCCACTTTTGACGCACGCTAGCAAATTTTTTTTTTCCAACAAGCATTTAAGGTCGATTGGAGCAACTGTTTAATGGCAAAAGAAGCGTTCTGTAATAAAATCCATAATCGTAAATTTCATGCTTCCACAACAGTCAAATTTCTTACTTCCACTGAATCTAAAATATATTTAAGCGTCACATGTATCACAGACATATATGTGGACGTAAACCGTTCGTCTTCTGATTACTCTGTCAAAATTACAATTAAAAAAAAAAATGGGGGGGGGGGGGGGGGGGGATAGAAAAAAAAAAACGCGGAAAAAAATATTTTGATGAACCGTGTTGTTTCAAAATCGTGTAAAAAAAGGGTTGAGTGTATTTTCTTTCAAAATTTGTACTCAAATTTTTACTCACTTCTATCACTTGATCTAGCTGAAATTTTTTCTTACATGTATAACTACATTTTAGACTAATTTTTCTTTCCTTAAATCCAGCTCTGGTTTGAAAGAGAGAGTGCTATTATGGTAATTTTTTCTAGCTTAAATATTCAATAAGACTCAATTATTCGTAATAATGACCCTATCTTTCATAAATAACAATAATTTATTTACACTTCGCCGTCTATCTCGGAGCTAGTTTCCGTTTCTAACTACCCCTCATAAGTACAGTTTTCACTTATGATCTAATTTCACTGGCAACTCCTTTCTTCTACAAAAGGGAGGGTGTACCACAATTATTTTCTCACACCATCAGGTATTATATATACTGCAAACTTCAACATATAGCAAAACAACACGGCAAATTTGAAAACAAAGTGATAAATTATAGCTCTTATTAGAGAATTTTTCCAGTCTTTTAGTGAAAACTGTTTAATAACTTCGCACCAAAGAAACAACTTACTATCGATGAAAAGCTTGAGCCTCTTCGGCGGCGACCTTCCTTTATCCAATACATCCCAAATAAAGCAGTGAAATATGGTGCCAAGATATCTACCGTAAACGATTCACGAAATGTTCACACATTGGGCATAGAGAAATTTTTCGTGAACCCACCCAACTGGATAGTACCAAGATTCTAACGTCGCTCATGGTATTGTTTTGATCGATTATTTACTCCCTACAAAAAAAATCTCACTGAAATTTGACTACTGATAAGTAGTATACCAACTAGCCACTGGCTCAAAAAAATGGTCTAACATTGATCGAAACTCTTAAAAAAAATGAGAAAGAAATTCTACAGGAATTTCTCCCGTCAAAAGAAATAGTGATTGGTGTCTCTCTATTTGGTATTCAAAAGCATATCACCTTAGTTTGTCACATGACTCTAAAAAAAAGTATGTTATATTTTTCAGCACAGTACATGAAGACACCTAAATCGATGCAGAAATTTTAAAAAAATGATTTAATTATAGAGATGGAACAAAAATAAAGCAGGAGTTCATATTGTAGACCAAGTTTGAACAGGTTTTATAACATCCGGGAAAACATATAGATATTCAATGGTTTTATTTTTTGATCTCTTAAATCTTGAGACCATAAATACTCAGGTTCCTTCTAGATTCAAAGGAGTCAGATTTCTCATCAGATATGAGAATTTTTTGAAGGATCTGTCTATTTTGCTCCCTCCGTCTTCCATCTTCAACAACAATTGGAGACGAAAAACTTTTGTCCAGGAAGCAGAGCTTGCATGTGAAAATAGCTATTCTCAAGAAAATCACCCGAAAAAATTCAAAATAAAAAAAGTAGATAAGGCATTCTTTGTGGCAGAGTTAAAAACAATTTCTCCTCACTATCACTTGTGCGAAATACCAAAACTTTTCTTGTAAAGCACATGTTGGCATTATTAAATATTCATCTCAAACATGCAGTAAAATAAAAATGAGCAATAATAAGGGTTAAAACATGAAAATATATGTACCAGTTTGATATCATGCATCCATACAAAATTTATTTACATCTTGATTCTCATATTTGTTCGTTTAGTAAGTTTGAAAATATTATTAGTTCCTATACTTAATCTCGTGCATTCGTTTACTACTTATATACAATATACTTGATTTTCAGATTTGTAAGTATAAAAGTTATATGAGCTCCTATATTTTGTAAATGTAATTTTTTTGCTCCTATATTTATTTGTGTGTGTGTGTGAGAGAGAGAGAGAGAGAGAGATTACATATCCCGAATCTACACTGGTTTGCTCTTACGCAAAGGGTTGGTTTGTTTAAGGGAGTAATTCCATTACCGGATTCTATGATGACTTCGTATCAATTCAGTGATGAGGCTTGAAGTTGTTTTATTTCGTTAATAAGAAGGAGAGATGGAGAGGAAAACTACAAAAGCTGCTATGTACAAGTTGATATATTTCTAATAACTAGTTCATCTGAGAAAGATAGATGTGAACCCAATTTTATCCCATATCGGCGATAAGTGTCGGAACGTGCTCTAGCGTTCGTAGTTCACCTTCATCGATGGAAGAGCGGAGAAGAGAAGCAGAAAGAGGGGGGGAAAGCGTGAGAACGAAACGTTGCTCAGTTTTTGTTCAGGAATAGGGGGTGCTGCGCGAGCTATCACATGGCGCTGATTCGTTGAGCCCTCTATCGTGTAATTGAGGAACTGGTTTTACAGTACATTTTAAAATACAATTAATTCTTTGATAATTAGCTGGAAAATCCTACACACACACACATACACACACATATATAAATATACTACACCAATTGCTACACCAAGGAGGCAATATACTACACACTTGAAATTTACACTACAAGAAAAAGATGCTGTGACATGCAAAGGATTTGTTTTTCAACGCATTAATACAAAGCAAGCGACGGTAGCGACACCTATAACGTGTTTAATTGAAGAAATTCTACAGCAGGTTTTTCATACACAAATAGCATTTTAACGTTGTCGCCTGATGAAAAGTTGTTGTGATGCCTCGAATAAGAAGGACAAATACTTACTTATACTTTTCTGATTTCGATAGGCACCGAATCATAGACTACTGGGATTATGGTTTATCGTATCGCAGTATTACTGTTCGCTTTGGGTGATATCACATGACTGTCTACAAAATATGGAATCAATGGGTTCAGGATGGTCATTAAAAACGACGTGCTGGATCTGAACGGCACGCTATCACTAACAGCCGAGAAGACAAACTTTACCCGCAAGGTCTCAATGGATCGTATACCCACGTCACGAACCTTGAGTAAAGAAATAGGATCGTTTGCAAGACAACAAATATCTTCAATAACAGCTTGACGAAGTTAGCAGCAGCATAGACTATCAATTCGGCGACCGTAGCTTAGGCTACCTTTGATGCTACATCACAGGCAGGAGCGCCTTCAATAATGTGATCAACGACGAACCTGGCAGCAATAGCATGACGTTGTCTTTTCAGACGAATCAAAGTTCTGATAACAGCCTCGTGATTGTCGCATCCGCGTTTGGCGGCATCGAGGTGAACGCAAATTGCCAGCATATATTTGACATCGTTATACTAGCCTATCATCATGGAGTGATGGTATGGGGTGCCATTGGATGCAAGTCTTGTTCACGTCTCGTTTGCATTGACTGTACTTTGAACAGTAGCCGTTACATTTCTGGTGTGTTACAGTCCGAGCCTTTATCCTTTCTTCAATCCCTGTGAAACACTACGTTTCAGCAGGATAATGCACAACCGCATGTTGACGGTATTTACAGGCATTCCTTGATACAAAAAAGGTTCAGCTGCTGCCTTGGCCGGTACATTCTCCATATCTCTCAGCAACAGGAAACGTCTAGCGAGCGACTGGCTCATTACTATTCGCCAGTCATTACAGCCGATGAGCTATGGCATCGTGTTGAAGCTGCATGGACAGCTGTACATATACAATACATTCAATATCTGTTTGACTCAATGCCCAGGAGAATAAGAGCTGTTATTGCTGGTTATTCTGAGTACTGATTTCTCAGGATCTAAGCTTCCAAATTTCTTGAAATTTTAATCACTTGTTATTTTCAGGATAACATATTTGACTAATGAATAGCATTTTGTTATTTGCATTTTTCTTTGTGTAGCAATTTTAATAGCTAGTAGTGTAGAGGTTGGCATCGGTAGTGTTACAAAGAACCAAACTCATTTCAAGAGGGAAAATTGTTTATTCTAAAGATAATAAATTTAAAAATAAAAGCAGAGGCATTTCTGCGCATTCACATCTCGAGATCTTATTTGCTAATCCATGTTGCATAGGGCTCTGCTGTAATTCAATGGGACAATTCCAACAATTGGCCATCGACTTTATTACCTGACTTCAGGAGAGCCAGTAAAGGTATAATCAAAACAAAAAAAATATGTACACATATTAAGAAAGACATCAAGAGAATAACAATTAAACTTTAAGTAAGAACATAATCACTTAAAGGACGATTAACAAATGGTTGAGTATTAACTATTATGAAAATTCAAAATTTAAGCTTCTTCACAGTATCCGAAAAATTGAAAAGAAAAATTAATTCACAAGAAGTACAAGTAATGCAAAAAAAAAATGATATTCATTCTAAAAGATAAAAAGTTATTGGGAAAAAAAATAATGTATCTTCAGAGTTCAAACGAAAATGTCATTGCATTAGTTCATCTGAGACTATAGTCAGTTACTTTACAATAGATTCCTCAAGGGCACAGATTTTTCCCCTACTGCCGTCTGTAACTATGGCAACAACAGTTGAGAAAGGATTATACTCCCTCCCTCTTTGTTTTATTTTCGTAAACAGACTTCTAATAAAAACGAAATTTTGAATTTCACGGTCATCATTATTCATATAACTCTTATGTTTGTAATTATTTCTTATTCGTATTCTAAATATTTTAATTATTGCCTCCTATAGATGGCGTTGCATGTACCTTTTTTTTTTTTTTTTTTTTAAGAATAACGATAAAGAGAGAGTTTGAGTCAGTTGCTATGTGCTTTTATTCCTCTTAAGTGCTCTTTTTAACTTGAGCAAATAGGCACAACTCGCTCATTGTTAGCGGTAAATCATTATTATTTTTAAATGTATTAATTTCGTAAATATCATATGTGTTATTCGTCCAGTTATATTTATGTGTGTGAATGTCGATAAATACGAAAATATCAATTGAGGACTATTTCTTGGATTACACACAAAACGGACTGTTTACAATTATTTGGTTTTTTTTTAAAATCTGCATCATGAAAAATTTGTTTAAAATCTGTATAATATTTTATAAATATTGTTAACATATGAATAAAAACATTTAATTTTCTTACACTTTTATATAACGGAACTAAACAACTCATTGAAACTTATTAAATTAAATAAATTTGTATAAGCATAAGTATTATATTAATATTTTATAAGGATATGTTATAATAATCTATATACTTTAATTTCAAAAATTTATCATTTTGAAAAAAAAAAGAAACACTTTATTTATAAATATTTAAAATGGACTTACATTTAACATAAAGCCTGTTTAAGCGCAAACGAATTCATACCTCAATTGAAGTGTTGAAAATAAATGCGGTGGCTATTTTACATTGTTGCAACCATGGTAACCGATTGAGAAGAGAAAATAAGTGGCCTTGACACGCCTATTGTAAAATAGCAGACTATAGCTTCATGAGTTCACCGTTTGAGATATTCATAACGAATACTAATTTTCGTTGTTCTTTCAAAAAAGCCGCACTTGTGAACAACGTATGCGTCACTTGGTTTTATTTTCATTATCTTGCGTAGACCAGAATATTTGGATTTATGTTTGACTCCTGGTCTCAGTTGAATACGTTTGATGGCGACAAGATCATGAAGCTTGAGAGTAATTGTTGGTTTTCGCCGGTGGTTGTAATTTCTCCTGTTTTTAACTCGAACTTTCAGGATTTGTTGTTTAGCTTGTTTCCTAACCACAATTACTTGGCTGGAAATTTCAGAAGAGCATGACTCAGCAATACTATCAGTCAACCATTTCGCCACTTGGTCATCTACAATTTTTCTTTCAGCAAAAGGTAACGTCGTGGTCTATGTATAATTAAATGATTCATTCTTTAAATTAATGGACAACTGGATATCAGCAGTTTCAGTCTTAATTGGTTTATAATTTGAACCAAATTATGGAGAATATTTGTTGATTTTTAGTAACATCTGATCCGATTTCGAGTACCAATTTATTTTTATAGCGATGTTAAAAATCGAAAATTGTTTAGAATTTTCCATTTTATTAACTGAAATTTTTATTAATTTGACTCCATCTGCGTTCATTTTGATTTCGGTTTCTGTTGAAATATCAATGCTAATATAGCATCTACCGTCATAGTCTCGTTATTAACAACACAAAAGTTTGCGATAAGTTTCTGATTATTTATTACAAATTCTTGAATACTGCAACCGATTGGTGTAATGTGCCCATTACCAAACAATGTAAGTGTTCTGTAATATCCCCATTACCAAACACTGTAAATGTTCCTTGAAAATCAGCTAAAGGTCGTGAACCAATTTTGTTATATGTACATACAACCCTTTTTTTAACACGATTTTGAAATAACACGGTTCACCAAAATATTTTTTTACTCGAATTTTTTTATATAAGTACGAATTCCAAAAAAAATTTTCCACATATTCAAATGCTATTTCTACTGCTCAATACGAAGAAAGAAATTTAACAGCTGTGGAAGTATAGAGAAAGTTTACGATTATGGATTGTATTACACATGCTTCTTTTGCCATGGACCTTAAATGCTTGTTTTGCCAGCATGCGTCAAAAGTGGAAGTTTCGTAGTACTAAAATCTCAGGTGTGTGCTCTGAAATAATAACTCTGTTAAATGCAATTGCTGGCGAAGGTTTTAACAACATGGAAACCGCTGACATCGAAGAATTGATGCTAGAAAGCCCTTTGGATGACGACGTTTTGATAGAATTTTTGACAGTTTATGATAGTAAAGAAGTCTATAATGACGAAGTCGAAGTTCAACTATTAGGAGCTAATAATTTAATTCGAGAGGGCTTGAAATTTGCTACAAGTGTGGAGCATTTTCTTATACTCATGACCTTGACATAGAGCGTGCATTACAATCTCAACGTAATCTTAAGATTTTTGTAGTTTTGTATCAACCAAGAATTAATAAGTAACCTGAGAATCCCCCCCTCCAAAAAAAAATAGCTGCTAATATAACAGACTTAGTAACAAAAAAAAGAAAAAAAAAAAACAGAGGACGTTAATAACGAACGAAATTTTTCATTTGAATCGAAGCCGACAGTTGTGCTAGACATATCTGACACATCTACGGATGAAATCATTTTTGATCCTGTTCGTAATAAAAGTGCACGCTTGTTATCAAGTAGCTATGCATAGTTAGTAGTTTATTCCTAATTTCAATTTGAATTTTTATATGTTGTATGTACCTATAGATTGAATTTTCTCTTTGTGCTAATTTTAATTTTTTTTGCAATAAAAATGAATTATTTTTGTTTTGTAAATATGTAATATGGATTTCATTATTACTATTTTTGCACGGTTTTTTGGGAAAATATTTAGAGTTTTTTCATCTTATAAGGTTTTTTAAAGCTGTGGAACATATCCCCAAATTTACCATATGCCGCATGTACTTTTTACACTATTTTTTTTTTTTTTTTTTTTGCACGATTTTCTAAGGAATGTATCCACCGAGTAAAAAAAATATTTGGGTGTATTTTTCGTTTGAATTGTTTTCTGATTGTCGGTAACGACTGATGCTGTAAAGGAAATGTCACTAATAGTAACCATTTTATACATCAAAGGAGGAAATGATGTATAGCAGGCACAGCATTATCAGTTCTATTGGGAATATGTTTATCAGCATACTTTGCAGAAATATGGCCAAAATAATTTCAAGCACAGCATTTTAAACCTTTACGTTTGTTGGGACAAAAACGAGTAAAATGTCCAGACATATTACAATTAAAAAAAGTTTTTTTTTGTTTATTAT
The DNA here is from genome assembly GCA_019974015.1 of Nephila pilipes. NCBI lineage: Eukaryota > Metazoa > Arthropoda > Arachnida > Araneae > Nephilidae > Nephila > Nephila pilipes. The sequence continues at coordinate 57,926 of BMAW01003025.1, forward strand.
ATGCATCATCTTTCTGGATTTCAGACAAATGAAAGTTTTGTTTTTGAGTTCATGTCGCGTCCTCGACTGAATTCCGAGGAAACACGACAGTTACTTTGTGGAAAGAGATTTTTATTTCTATTACTGACTATTTCATAACTACGAAGTTTCTCTTTAAATTCTGAAATAGATTTAGCACCCTATAAAATAGTTTTATTTAATAGGTAATCATATATGCCATTTATACAATATTGGAATAATGAAGATTCATCAATAATTTCTCAGGAAGTACTTGCGAGTTCTGTAATTGCTATAAAATATACGAAAAGTGATTCAGTTGGACATAATTTACGTTTACATAGCCTTCTATGAATTTCAGCAGCATTTAATTAATGGCGTAATTCTTCTAATAAAATGTTTTGAAACGAAAGCCATGTGGTAAGATTACGTTGTGTATATAGAAAACTCTTTGCCTGACCTTCAATTAAAGTTTTCACAAATATTTTATACTGTTCATTCAGCGATGGGGGGAAAAAGATTCTTAACAGTCTTGTGTAATGAATGCACTTGACATGTTATGTATTAGAACCAGTAAACTATGGATGCGAATTTCCGAGATCTTTCAAAACAAAATTGAGGAAAGGGGTGAAAGTATCATCAGATATGTTATGATTTAATGCAGGAGACATTGCAGAAGGGGAGAAAGAAAGAAGTGGGATTTTTTCGGTTGCGTCATCAGAAATTTCAGAGTCACTATTTAATGATTGAGAGTTCAAAGCTGAAATTAAAATAAATTCGATGAAGATTGAAAAAGGCGCGTGGTATGGATGTTAGGAGAGGGAGGTGCTAAAACCCAGGTGTCGTCCTCGTCACTTGACCGAGGTTCAAACACGATGTCCGTCGCCAATAGCCCTCGTGTTACTTCTGGTGCGAAGTTGATAAAACCAAACCAAAGAAATCAGAAAAATTATAATTTTTAGCAATTTCTTATTCGATGTTTAATGCAGCTAGTGCATTTTAGCTTTCTGCATACGTGCTTAACCGAAGATAATTCTTTATTAATTTTAATTATCGAAAGAGCGCTCAGTATTTGCTATAGTAACACGCAATGTGACGAAAAGTTTTAACACATTTAGAAATAACTCATTGTTTTTATTATTTAGTATATATTGCAATATGTCTTGTGCGTTGTTTGCATCGCTATTTACATTTGAGTTAATACATTTAGAAATAACTCATTTTAATTAATATTTAATATGTATTGCAATATGTCTTCTGCGGTATTTACAACGCTTTCATTCGAATTCAAATCCCGTAGCAAACAATTGCCTGGATTAGATTTTCCTCTACATCTTTGTAACAAAACTTTACTAACTAAACATTCGCTTTATCAACAACTAGTTTGAAAATTGCCGAAATTCAAGAGGTCTACAATAATAGTGTTAACGATAAAATGTACTTTTCGTCACACTGACAACGATAGGAATATTGCGAAGTTTTCATGAGCAAAAGTACATTATTTTAGTTTTTGATCATTGGGGTCCCTAGAATCGCAAGACCCGCCGCATAATTTGTTCAATCCACGTATTTAAAAAAAAAAAAGATTTTCTTTACCTAAATCTTCTAACAGTTATGAATATATGAAAGGAAAGTGGGTGGAAGAGAACTAAACAAATATTTTGAGCAAGTCAATTAATTACACCTTATATCACCAGTTACGAATGGAGCTACATTATCTAAACGAAAAATGCTATAAAATGTTCTTACGTGCACTTCTATTGTTAACAAAGTAGACACCTTTACCTTCCTTAAATAGAATTCATACTCGATTTGTGCAATACAAAGAAGATTTTCTGTATGTTTTATTTTATTTCATTTTTTCCCATTCTCCGGTAACCTGGATTTTTGATATCCCGGACCTGCACTGGCCACACGTACTCCGACTTAACATGGTTATACTGTAAGTGTACAGTGTAAGATAAAATCGGATGGTTTTTTAGTCTTTGTTTTTAACTGTACCGACTTCCGTTGCCAGTCGCACAGCTGCTTTCTAGGTCAAATTCGATGTGGTAGTGTAATTGGTGATACTCTGGTAAGAGGGGTAAGCTTTCTTGAGAAAAGAAGGATTAAAGCCTTGAACTGACCAACACAGAGATAAATTTTTCTTTTTATTGCTTGGGGTGGTAGTGAGCAAGAAGGGTGTAAAGAAAACGTCAGAAGAAAGGTCTTTTTTTTTTTTTATTTACATTCAAGCATCTGTGCATCCATGTTTCCATTCTGCAGTGGAATGTTTCTTCTGTTTAGTAATGCGAGAGAAATCGAAAAAACCATTCTCACTTCCACGTTCGCTCAGAGAAGCCGTTTAATTTATTTCCTTACTGATAGTGAAGAAGTGTTAATAAGATAAATGTGATTTTAAATTTTTTAACATGTTATATATCATGTTTGAAGAAGCTATACTTAACTTTTTTATACTTAATATTTTGTAATCGTAATGTGTCATTTCTTTTAATATTTTTTTTTATGAATTTTCTTATCTCTCCTTACTGTTTACTTTAAAGTTAAAATAATTCAGTCATTTGGATATATATTACTTTTATATCTCCTTAATTATAGAACTTTTCTTTAATCAAATACGAATGAACTTTTTAAAGAACTCATATGTTTCCCTTAGGAGAGATTTTGTTTTCAATCCTCAAAGAGTAGAGTAGAAATATTTTTAGCTGTATTATAGTCAAATAAAGAACATGGAAAAATTAATAATTTCAATTGCGGGTAATTATTTTACTTAATAGTCACGATCTTTTCTTCTTTTTTTAACATAGTTTTTTTTATCAAAAATTTTAATTTTTTTTTTTTTTTTTTTTGAAAATCAATGACGGAATCTATAATATACTTGCATTTAATTAAATATTTCTAGAATTGTTATTTATTTCGAGTTTTGTTGAGGGTAAGGAGGGGGACAGTATTTGCCAAACCTTATTCTGAATTCAAAATTAATGGTGAAATTAAAATTCTTATTTAATGTTTAATAGGTTATTTTTCAGTATCACGCCAGAATTAATTGCTTAAACTGCGCTGGATTCATATTTTAAGATGGATATGAAGCCTTAAATTTCATATAAGAATGAAATCAAAGCTAGGGGCGCTACTGCTTATGGATACCAAACATTATTGCGTAATAATATGCTTGAATTGATATTGGAGAATCCTGATTGGATAATGTTTGACGAATTACAATTTTTTTCATTTCTTTTGATGCAAATTTTTAAAACACTTTTCGTACATTAATTAAATAAATTCACTGATCATGTTTCTTCTTACATTTTTACTATACGCAACCGTAAAAAAATATTAATTCTATTCCTACATAAAAAAGAAAAAGTTGAATTAAATACTGCGATCTCAAATAGAAATTTATGTATTTTCCAAATTTAAAAAAAAAAGTTTGGGAGCTCTATTCGTGTAATATCATTATAATAAGGTATTCTTTGCAAAAATATTTTACAGATGTTTAGAAACCTACGAAAAAAATATCCGTATATATTTTAATATATTTTGTATATTAAAAAAGTTCTGATGTTGATAAAAAAAAAAAATTACTCTAAATTTTTAGCAGTAGAATAACTCAAAATTTAAAAATGCTCGCGATAAAATTATGAAATACTTAGAAAATTGTTTTGATGTAATTGTGAAAACGTAGAATGAATTCCCCATGATTTTTTAGTTTCGTTCTTTAGAAATGTTTTCGGCACAATGTACAGATGTGAGAGCAATAAGGGTGAGCCAAACTGTTACTTTAAGTAATAGGTTCCATTGTATTAGTTCCTATCTGATAATAGGTTTCAATATCCTATTACATTCAGAATATATGTTCTTATATCCTCTAACTTTTAAATTTTATTTTATTATCCTGTTAATTTCCGAATATACTCAACTACTTTAAATTTAGATTACATTGCAATCATTCATTAATTTTGGATAATATTCCACTGATGGACGGTAAAAGGAAGTAGTATCTGTTCCACGAAGTAGTGTTAGTACCGGAAGTGCTTCGAAGACTCCATAAAGTAGCCATGTCATTGTGACAGTGATACGATGCAATGATTGGGACGTAACGATGCAATTACAAAGTCTATAACATCGTGCAACTTTCATTTTATGGGAAAAAAAACTATGTTACATTTTAATTATTCAAATTTCGTAATTAAAAGTAATAAAAAGAATAAATTGCCAAAAGTAGTATCAATAAAATTTTGCATGGGGAGAACTTATTACTGTGACTGATTAGGATCCAAGTACAATATACTATTATTTATTCTATTACGGGAAATATCGCTTTCTCCAGTGAGCAGGGATTCTCAATCATGAAATTCGTTATAAATTCAATTAATGGAAGAAAATTAAGAATCTGATATCCAAATAATTAACTTCAAAGTTGAAGATCAAGAAGTTCATTACACTTGTGTAAAATTTTATCATCCGACATTCTTAAAAATATTTGTTTCTTACACAATTTTTCTGAAAATCTCTGATTTAAATACAATAAATATTGTTGTAATTATTTCTTTCTTTAACTTAATAATTAAATTAAAGTCAAATTATTGATTGTTATCAAAAGTATACATATATGCATTTTATCTAATAAAAGCATTTTCGTGAAGTTACATCTCAATATTACATTGTACTTCCTGTGACATTTTCTGCAAAGTTAGAAATGAGTTTCATGGTCACTTCGCTAATGCAACACTTCCAGCGAGCAAGTCTCATTTTCGGCCAAATTCGAAGTTCGTAGTTTTTACTGGAACAAGTCCCGAAAATTTGTCTCCCTCTGGAGGAACTTCGGTTGCCTTTCCTAGTTCCCAATAAACACTTTTCAGGTTGTCGAGTTCAGCAAATACGGCGTCTTCAGGTTTCACTGCCCTGGGATCTTTCAATTTTATTTTAGTGACCAATGATCCGAAATATTCCAACTGGAATACTTTCCTCATATGTTTCTTTCATTGATATTCATCAAAAACTCTCGTTTAGAGTTTCTCTTCATCGATTTCAAGGCATGTTATAGGTACAACTTCTATGAAATATTTGCCTGTAACAGGAGAAAAAATATTTATTTTCTTTGCTCTATTTTAACTGGTATCATTAAAAAAAAACACAGAATCTATATATTTTAACTGAACTATTTGCTACGAATCCCGTGATTGTAACGCCATTTCTAAACAATTTAATGAGTCGTGATTATTACATTGAAATGTTTCGATGCTTGCATATTTCCAGAAGCGTTGCCAAAAATTTGGAAAACTCCAATACCAGTTTTGAATGAAATGATCGAGAATTTCAAGTCAGCCTACACTCCCAAAAGGAATATATCTTTAAATGAAAATTTATTGTTGTGAAAAGGAAGACTTCGATTTCACCAATTCGTCCCAGTTAAAAGATCTCGAAATGGAATTTAAATCTATAATGTCAAAAGCCAGTAACAAGTAAGTAAACGCTGAAAAAAAAATATTTAAATGTTCTTGCCGTAATTTCGTGTATTTAGGCAACAAAGTAACGAAAACCTTCTTGCCCTAGCGAGACGCTGACGAAAAAGACAACTGGCTCTAGCTGTACGCGCGCGTTTGAGTTTGCCGTCGTGAAAGGATTAAAGAAACAGCTATTATTAAAAACCGTAAAGAATTAATTAATTCCATAGTCTGTACCCAAATCCATTCAATATATTGTATTGATTTTCAGGATCTTTTTCAATAGGTACTGAAGGTATGATTAGGATCTTTTAATTTTGCACGATAAGTATATCTTTGGGATTACAATAAAACTTAACAAATTTAAGAGACTCATTTATTTAGTTCAGCAAGAAAATTTTATTATTTTAAATTTAAAAAGATACAAACAAATTAAAGGACTGCAGACACGAGGATCAGATAGCAATTGTCTGGCTAATTATTTACCAACATTTTTAGGAATCGAACCATATTAACTACCCTTTTTTTACTTTGTACAGATGTATTGATGACTTTATTATTTTTAGTAAATATTGGGATTATAAGCCGAATATTGAATTTTATCTTGCTTATTTTACTTTATTACAAATAAATTTAAACATGTGTAAGTGAATATTTTGATTTGGAATTACAAATTGTAGATTATACCTTATACAGTAATATTTATGATAAAAGTTTAGTTTGGTGCAAATAATGTCACACTAGAAGCAACACGAGAGCTATTGGCGGCGGAATTTAAAACCTCGATCAAGAACAAGGACGACACATGAGCTGGTACCTACTCACCTAAATCCCACACCACGCCAATTGGAGGATTTGGGGCCTCGACAGCTTTAACATGTTTCTGCCCCGGCTACACGACAGGTCTTTTGTGGCATCATGGCTCGAATCCACGACTCAACAAAAACCGTCGGCCGCGACTATGACCACTAGGCTACAGCGGCCAACCACGCCTCTTGGAGAAAATCTTCTATTCTTGGTAAAGTTCTATACGATCGTCAAGCTTGGGTACTAACACAACAGGTTCAGTGTAGGAGACTCATATTTTTCGATCACCAACTTCTGCAAAAAATCGTCTATCGCTTTCTTCAAAAGTCCCTTGCTAGCAGGAAACAACCTCTAAGGCCGGACTGCTACCGTAGGGTGGATTATTTGTGTTAGTGTGATGTTATCGTATGTATGGAGTTGCCTCTTTCCCTGGTCTAAACATATTATCATGCGCGTGTTGAGTAAAAAATCCCATCTCTACTTTTGATTAGGACACAAGCCTTTTCCTTCTTCCCACAAGTGGCCGCGGTAGCCTAGTGATCATAGCCGCGGACTCGCAGCAAGCGGTTTTTGTAGAGTCGAGGTTCGAGCCTTCGTGCCACGAAAGATCCGCCGTGTAGCAGAGTCGGATGCACATAAAATCTGTCGTGGCTGAAAGTCCTCCCATTGGCGTGGTGTGGAACTTAGAGGAGGGGGTGTCGGCTCTGGTGTCGTCCTCATCACTTGACTGAGATTCATAATTACGAGGTCCGTCGCCAATAATGAATTTTTGTTCGCATTTATTTTCTTCAAAATCTCTGAAAACGAGATCCATCATAACCAGTTAATGCGACACCTTTTTTTTTATTCATTCAAAATGATGGAGCAAATAAATTAAAAATACAGCACAAGAAATCTTTATAAAATTCCCTTCTCTGATTTATCTCAACGAAAAGGAAAACATTTTCAACGAGAAATAAGGAAAGAAAAAATAATAATAAATACTTCACTGGCTTTCATTACTCATCATATTCATCGAAACAAAACTTCGCCATAAGAGTCGGAACTTTTCTAACTGCGTTATTTTAACTGGAAACCAAGGTCACTGATGTATTTAATAAACGTCGCTGCTTTCATTTAATCCAAATGCAACAGATATTCAAATTTGGTTATTCGTATAAGCCCAGATTAAAACAATATATTCGACATCAATATTGTGTTTTAAACTTGAAATTGAGCTTAGAGTTTAACAATGATACAAATACATTATCATTTTGCAATGCTTCTAAGAGTTTTCCTGTTCAAACAGTTTATTAATTTTTCCTCCATTCTTTCATTTTGTTTAAAGTAACACATGATTCGAATTCAGTAAACTGTAAATTTCGCGATCTTAACACAAAAATACATTTCAATAACTAACTGTTAAATGCAGTTAAATTAAAAGAAAATAATTTTATTTTGACAGGAACACACCAGTTTACTCACCCAAAAGAAAATAGAATTTACCTTAAACATGAACAAAAATTTCTCACCAGGGGTAGTTATCTGCTTACTATGATGTCAGCCATTCTCTATTATCCATCTTTGCTGAGGAAAAACTATTACACTCTACTTGGCAAGACCAGACATGTAATTATTTTAATTACTTTTATTTAATTATTATACATTATAATTACTGTTTTATTTAATTATTATACACTAGTTAGTTGTCGGATGCTGCATTGTAAAAATATCATGAAATTTTGGGTGTTAAAACTCTGTCAGTTTTGGGTTATTTTTAAATAATAATCACAATTAATTACAAGATGTTAAAATGGTAGATGACTCAGCCTCGAAACAATAATCTTTCCCCTCTTACATCTTTTATATTAGCCATCATCATAGTTGTTTAAAAATAAATAAAATAATTTTACTACTTAAAATATTCAGTAAAATACTTTTATTATTTTTTCACTTTAGAATCCAGAGTATATTTTTGTTAAAACCATTTTGAAAATTCAAATTCTGGAGATATATGTATGGATCAGTATAATTCCTAGTGTTTATTTAAAAAAAGATGGAGCATTGTCTTAGAATTCAAACGAAGTTTTAGGAAGAATTAAATTCGAGATATCACTACATTTTATAATTCTTTAGCATTTTAAATTTTACATATTTGATCAAAATTGACGTATTTGTATGCAAAATATTTTATACAAAATGTAAGTGAAGAGAAATCCACCAAAAACCACATAAAGCCTATTTTCTGTGAGCTGGCAAATTAGACAACAGAGAGCCAATAGACACGTTATGCCGAGTTGAGAATACACTTGCATTTTTCGAAGTGTACATTTGTTAAAAACGACTCTTTTTATGATATGTAAGAGAAACATTTCTTTCAGTTTTGATTATTAATTTACACAGTAGAAAAATAAAATGTAACATTACACGTAATAAAAATATATATCACTTCTAATCAAAAAGGCCTTTGAATAATTATTTTGGTTCAAGCAAACTAATGTTTTGCAAATTGCGTGACGGATGAGTGTTCGTTGATTTTAATTTACACTTAATTTTAGTCAAACAAGACAAGATATGAAAAGTTTCGGTTACGAAAACGTATAGTTTCGGTTACGAAAACGTATAGTTTCGAAGATAAAAAGGAAAAATGAGATAAACCCAGTTGTTTCACATAATCTATAATTACAAGCATTTTTTTCTATTTGCTTGCATCACTATAAATGCAACCTCTAACAATCACATCCAGATTACCATTTTAAGTATTAGAATAAAACAATTTTTCGTTCTGGTAATCATTTCTTGATAATACTGATAGTTTTGCTAAACTATTTTTAAAGGCTCTTTGTTTCTCATATCATGTTTTATTTCAACCACGTAAACATGATATTTTGCATAAATGACGTGACAAAAATTTTCAACAATAGAAATCTTGAAAAAACCACTACGCAATCAGCAATAAGAAAAGATGTGCATTAAATTTTCTCGCCAACATTGATTTTATGCAGGTATTCGCGAAAACGAACACAATTTTTCAAATTTCCACTGACCATAAAAAATGTTTCTTAATTTTGTATTCAGCAAACGGAAATTTCAAAATGTTGTTGAGTTAGAGTAAAGTTTTAATTATTATTAAGAAATAACTGGGATATCTGGATAAATATATTTTACATATTTTTTGATCCTTATGTATCTAACGTTATGAATTACATCTATTAATGTTGATTTGTTTGGTTTCAGGAAGCCGTAGACTCAAGTAAGCCGCGGGATCATATTTTTTTTTATCCAGGAGTATCGTAAAGCTTTAGTTATTACTTAAAATGAATAGAGACAGAAATTTAATTTTTATTTATCATTCTCGCTGGATTTCCTTACATAATCATCTTCCAGAGTTATGCATTTCTCCCAGCGTTCCTTGACCTTTCGAAGGCCGTCATTGCAGAACTCAGGCCATTATCTTCTCTATTCTGTGGGGTTATTTCTGTTTACGGCTTCCTGAAGCCAAACAAATCACTATTAAATCTATAATTTACAACATTATAAACATAGATTACTTACTATGCAGAATACATTTTATCTATATATCTCAGTTATTTCTTAGTAATAATTAAACCTTTAACATATCCCTACGTCGTATGAAATATGTAAGATTCTACGTATTATTTGCATTCCTTCATAGACGCATTTTAATGGCGAACATTGTAGTTAAGATTTAACATAAAAATAGTTTCTTTTCAAACAATAGTACTCCGAGTCATTTCGAGATTTTAAATTAGATATTTATCAAACATTTCTAAAAAAGAGAAAAAAAAAAACGATGCTCACATATAAATTCCATACACTGTAACATTAGTGATGTAATAATGTTTTCACAGTAAAAAGGCGAATATAATAATTTTAAAGTAATAATTAAAGCTTTAGGGTACCTTCTCGTATACTACAACAAGAATGCTTAGTTTGAGTTATACTAACATTTCGTAGAACATACAATGCGGTTCATTGTTATTCATAACGATATTATTTTTAAGGTATACTTATATAAAAATAATTGAAAATTAACAAGTTAAAATAACTAATTTTTGAGACACACACTTACACATATATAAACGAGTGTGAGTGCTATGTAAACTGACCACCGAAAGGAACGGATGCAGTTAAATGCACAGTTTTGTCAATATACGGAACGAGATCTTCTGTACTAATACATACGAGAACTTAGTTTTCTTTTATACTTTTCGAAGATACCAAATTAAATTATTATAAATGAAACATAATCAAAGTGTAGTAAAACTTCGTGTAAAGTAACTCAAAATTAATATAGTTAAAATTACCCCCTGAATTAATTAATATTTTTTTTAAAAGAGAATAATCGCTTTTGTTTATTTCGTATGTGAAATTTAAACTTACGTAGGTGAAGATGACTTTACCAATTATATTAGCTGTATATTTTCTCGCATGAAGTGCTTTATTTGTAATAGAAAATAATAATCTTTCTTTTCAAATGTATTTTCAATAGATTAATTTTAAGACATTCAGTTACTTTTTTTCATTTTTTAACTATGTGGAAACTCAGAAAGTTTAGGATACGAGTACGTCAGCAATTCTCATATCTGTCCCCTCTCACTGTATGAAATTTAAAATAATAGACATAGTCTAAAGAGTGTAAATAATAAATTTTATGTTTATATCTTATCAAGAAATAATATATATATATATATATATATATATAATTAAGCAACCACATGTGTACCATTAAAGACACATTATCTGCCTTTTAGTGAACTCAACTGGTTAAGTTCAAAGATTAAGCTCATCGTATGTCAATAGACTAAGTCCCACAATTAAATTGGTCAATAATAAGTGACTACTTGTCATATCCTCGTATGAGTTAACTTTATTTAAAACAAAACTGTTATAAGGGTCAATTTAATAATAAATGAGAAAAACAGACAGTATCTTTTATTATTCAGCTTATAATTAGAATTATCAAATTTCGGACATTCAATATGTTTTAAAAATGCAAGTTTAATCGATTAAAGTTATCTTAAAACTATTGTTTGTATTAATATTACTTGAAAAAAATAGTAGCACTGAAATATACGAGTATTTAATTTTTCTCATTAGTTTTATTAAACCGTTCAGTTTCTCTCTCATCGTTAAAATGCTTGAGTAAGTCGAATAAATCAGAATTTCTTTGACAGAGCTTCAAAGCTTTCACGATTGCAGAAGTTACTGTAATATCTCACTGCCCAGTAAAACAGTAAACCTTAGCTTGTTTAATCCAACAAAAATATTATATAACAGCTGTCCTAATCAAAAAGATATAATTTATCAAATATTATTGAAAAATGATTTCAATGTCGTATCTAATTGCTTGAAGATGTTTTGAGGGCAAGTACTTACACTTAATTGTGAAATGCTCTTCAAAAAATTGTGGATAAATGCTTTACATTTTGCGTGGCAATTACTATTGATTGCTCTTTTCATTTTGGGCGCATTCGCTAAGAGCATGTGGTTTATGTTAAATGTAACATTCTTGTTTTACCTCTCACCACAATATTCACTAATTTATTTAATGAAAACTGAAAGAGTGGAAAGTGCTTGTGGCTGACCCTGAACAGCTCTTGAGAGAGGGAGTTTGACCAATTGCGATTTAAAAAGATGTTAATTTATTTCTTCTTCTAAGCAAGCAAGATTTATTACAAACCAAATAGTGATCTTAGGATTCTGTTACAAGCAATCATAATTTTTGTTCTACTGGTGAAAATTTTATACACGTGCTGTTGCTAAAACCTTTTCTTCAATTATTGCAAAATTTTTTATCTGGCAATTCTAGGAGCATACTGTATATTTCCGCAGAAAAGACTATCTTCAGAAAGTCGAGGTATAAATATTTATCAAAGATTTATAGTTTTAGAATATATGTGTCGTATAGAACGACTCCCAAACTATCAAAGGCATATGAATTTAGTTCAGATCAGTGATCATCATGTGGAATTTTTTTTTATTTTCTAGCATCTGGCATTGAAGTATGCATTAGCCAATCCAGAACAAGGCTAAAAATTTAAGCAAAAGTGGGTTGGTGCAATTGTTTCACGAATAGAAAAATCTGGTAATATGACACTAAACAAAAACTGCATTGAAATTACCACAAGATCTTGACCATAAAATCACCAGTTTTCACAAGTTTGTTATCGGTACGAGGCAAGAATACTACTTTCCATTATCTACTATTGGAAATATGCATGAAACACCGATGAACTACGACATGATAAACAATAGAATTGTGGAAACAAAGTGTAAATATTGTTCAAGTCAAAAGCATAGATCAATTGTATTAACATGCATGACAGATAGAACAAAGTTAAAATCTGTGGTGATTTTCAAAAGGAAAACTGCTCCTAAAATAAAATTCCCACCTGGCATTTTCGTAGATTTTGAAAAAAAGGACTGGATGGCCGAGAATAGTGAAAAAAATGTGGATGGAAAATGCGTGGCAGAGGGGACAAGATGCTCTACGAAATTTATACAGTTTGTTGATATGGGGTATATTTCGCAGTCAAACGTAACAGGAAACATTAATTGTCGCTTAGCAGGGAACAATACTAAGATTTATGTTATACGAGTACCTGGTTGAACTTCGCTGCGACAACTTTCAGACATTTCTCTGAATAGACCAGGCCTGTCCAATCCAAAAGATTTTGTAGGCCGCTATGGAAACACATTTTATTAAGGAAGCTATGAATTCGATGCCGATTCAAATTCTCACGTTAAAAACTATTACAACTTTCACTTTTCGAGTCGAGGGAAGCGACTAATCCTTATAAGCAGAATGTTCTTGATTTCTCGCTTTAGAGAAATCAAGAACATTCTGCTATAAATTAAGAGAAATTAAATTTTATTGAATTAAATATATGTACACGATATGCAATTTAAAAAATTGTCCTGCAGTTATAACATTACCCGGGCGCAAATTATTAGGGATCAAAAGACACCGAGTAGTCAGTCTGGAACAATGCGTTTCCACGTCAAATATATAAGGACAGGCAGACAGACTGACTGCTGCTATTTCGCATGTTCCGCGAGTCGCATTCCTTCCCTACGTCTAGTGTTGCGCACTTGCGCTCTTCAGTAAGTTTGTTGGTTGGTTACGCATTGTTGTTCACGCAAGCGCAATACGCTCCCCGTGCTATAGCGGTCCCTGACCCTGGAGAGAAGTTCTTACTTTTTAGATTACTTCAGTATCTCGAAGGAAGAGGCTGTGCCCTCAATAACGGGAGCATTTTACCCTTATCATCAGTAAACTCGAGCAGGATCAATTACTCCATTGTGTTCACTGCACCTACATGGATATATGTTTATATATTCGTACTTATTGTTTTGTCTCACTAAACTGTGAAAAGACAACTGGTCCTCACTTTTTAGAGCTATCAACAGTTCAACTAAGACATACAACAAAACAATAGTGTATCACCCAATCACACCCAAAGGTCCGTGTGCTTCTTAAAACAGACTTTGTAATTTGTTTCTGAACAAGATTTTAAAAAATTGTGATAACAGTTGAGTCAGTTTGTGAGATATTCCCATGGTAGTAGGGTATGATACGAACGATTTATGGTGGAATGTTCTTAAGTATTTTTATGTACAATATAAGTTTAAATCTTTGTTCAGATGACCCAGCTCCACGGGCCGCAGGTTGACAGCTGACGTGCCGCGGGTTGGCCAGGCCTGAAATATATGATTCAAAGATCACATACATGAACAATGGAATAACAGGATGATGACTGGCTAAGGCTGTATACGAAAGGTGAAGCTATGGTTGCTACGTCACTTGAGGCGCTGTGTTATGAAGTGATCAAATCGTGGGGAAAAGTGAGTGATATCATTGATCAAATCCTTCAAAAAGTGCGATATTTCTTATGTATGGATAGCACAGAGTACGATATGTTACGGAATACGGATGAAACGGAAATCGATTCGGTAGATACAGAACAGGACCCATATTACGCGCTTCTCAACAGCGAAAGTGAGGAAGTACTTGATAGCTATTAGCCTTAGGAAACGAATGAGAAAATTTTGCAGTATTTTAAATTTATTGGTGTGTGATTTGTTTTATTTCATTATGGTTTTAATTTGTATAAATTTCAATCTAACTTCTTTCGTATCTGACCTCTAAGATGATTTCTTATTTAGGGGGCCTTTTATATGATTCAATTATTGGATTATGTGTAGAAATATACGTGTTGACACTTGTGTGGCTTAACCTTGTCAGCATTAACGGTTGTGCATAATCACTACTTCTTCGAAATTCACAATTACTTTAATTATAATCCATTTAAACCAGTTTGGGATGTGTTTGATTGTTAAGTCTTAATAAAAATAGTCTAAAAGACTTGGTTCATCAAAATTTATATATCGTGTTTCACTAACGATCATTTCTGATTTAGCTGGCCCGTGTACAGAAACCAACCGATATGGATACTATTGAAAAATTAAATGTAGCTAAAGCTTTCTTGAAGGAAAATCTTACTATGATACAAACATTTGTTGAAAAGGTGTTCGGTGATGTTGATCAAACTGACTAGGAAATGGAATTAAAGAAAATAAAGGTCAACTTCAGATGAAAAGTGACAAACTGAAGGAATTTCTACTATCCTTTGGACTAAATAGACCGGTACCCAATGAAGTCGCTGAATTTGAAGGGTATTTGGAAAATTGTGAAATACGCCTCGAAGATTTGGAAGTAGTAATTAAAAAGTTGATATTTACTCCAATAATAAATGATTGCCTGCAACTGCAGTTGAAAAAGACATATAAAAACGAAACTTGACTTGTTCTAACAAAATTTTCTCCTATGATAACTTCCAACTTTTTGGGAAAATATGAACATTTTAGTTATTTTAATTTAGTTACTTCGATTCGATGATATTAAATCATCGAATCATCAACTGACTCATTCACTGAAATTATCTTATTTGACTTCATGTCTTTCAAATAAAGTAGAAAAATTTGCCTCCACATTTGATAAATTTTCTTCATTACATGAAGCCCTTGAATCACAATATGACAATAAAGATTAATTGTTGATATCCATGTACAAATAATTTTGAATTTCAAGAAAATAAATCATGAAAATTCTTAAGAAATTCGTGGAATGATTGATAAAATCAAAGCTCCTGTCTACAGCCCATTTTGATTTCGTGGAAGTCTTGTTAATCCTGAGGAATTTCTATTATCGTCCTCAAGTGATTAATATTTTATCAATATGAATGCCAAAAAGTGCATCCGAAAGAGCAAAAAATAGTGAATGTTTCTTCGGCATTTCTCCTTCGAATTCTTAAAAATATTTTCATCCCTATTTTAATGATTCGTTTGTAGATTTTCAGGTCCTTAAAAATATTCCATCAAAAATCAGTAAAAAAATGTAATTCCTCAGAAACCTTAATTTTTTTTTTTTTTTTTTTTTTTTGCTCTTTTGGATGCATTTTTGGCACTGAAATATTTAATAAAACAGTAAAGATTTGAGAAGGGTTGTAGAAATTTCATTGGATTAAATTGCTTTCCCGAAATCAAAATGGCTGGTAGATAAGAGCCTTAAGAAAAGAAAATGACGGACTTCGAAAATACTAAAGTATGAACAATATGATTTATTTAGTGTGTTTCATTAAATAGAGTCTAAAAAAAAGATGTTCCCACATTTAACGAGTTTATAACATTTTAGAACAACGCGAAACCATTCTTTTATCCCTGGATAGAAATATGCAAATGAAACAAAAACAATAATGACAAAATCTTTTTTTTTTCCCTTTCAAAACCAAAACTCTTTTAACGAATCAAATTGTTGAGAACAAGGCTTGAATAATTGCAATGAAAAAATTCCTCACGCAATATACAAATGTAAGAAATATTCCTATGATTACCCCCCGATAAAAAGACTTGATCTTGTCAGATTAAATAAACTGATATATACTTGCGAATTATACTTGCGAAAAAAATAACAGAAAATCAAGGTGCTCTTCTACTTATGTGTGCACACGTGGCTCAAAATATTCAAAAACTATTTGTTGTAAACAAATGGTGACCTAACTAATTTGATTTTCATCGGTAGTAGAAGCATTTTGTGACTTTAACAATCCAAATGACGGAAGATTTATTTTTCATTTATGTTCTCAGGTAATTGAATAGTTAGCATTGTATTTAAGGACAAATTTGTATTCCTTGCTTGAGAAAAAAAAGGTTTTGAAGTACATTATTAATCAAAATAAAATAACATATTTTTAATATAGTGGATACAAATAAATTTCAACGCTGGATCCGTAAAGTTTTCTTTAAAAAATTTAATATTATATTGAAAAGTACATTGAAGTGCCAAAAGTCGTGTGATAGCAATATTCTAATATCCAGAGGAATGTAGCATCGCGTAAGAAATGTATAAATAGGTAGTGTGGGGTCCAGGCTTTCATTTAGGCTCAAATGATTTATGTGAAAAATTTCCTGACGTGGTTATGGCCACATGAAGGGAATTAAAAAGTTTTGAATTCGTTATATTCGTTGGAACTAGATTCATGGGACACTCCATTTTGAAAACTGTTGAGGAAGTCATAATTCTCCAAACCACAGTGAGTGTGCTGAGAATATATAATTTCATGTATTATCTTGAAATTATATATTCTCGGAACGGGTCTACTTAATGATCAAGTCTAGCGACACCTGTGTAGAGCAGTCTGTGCTACCAAACAAGCAACATTGCGTCAAATAACAGCAACAATTAATGTGGGACAAACAATGGACGTGTCTGTTAAAATAGCGCTGGGAAATTTGATGTTGATGGTATTTTGCAGAAGATCTACTCGAGTACCTTAAATAAAGACACGTCATCGTTTGCAGATCCACTGCTGGGATTATGAACGTATTAGTTGGACTCTAAGAAACGTTGCTGGGAAAAGCGTTGCTTGGCCAAATCAATCACGATTACAGTTGATAAAAGCTGATTGTAAGGTATGAGTGTAGCGCAGGCTCCCATGAGGCCATGAGCCCAAGTTGTCAACAAGGGCTGTGGAATCTGGGGGCGGTTCCGTAATGGTATGGGCTATTTCTGCATGTCACACACTAGATCCTTTGCACAAACTTAACGTATCATTGACTGGAAATAATATGTCCAGTAACATGTAGACAATTTGTAGCCATTCAAGGACGATGTGCCCAAACAATGATGAGATTTTATTGGATGACAATGCGTGATTTCATCGAGCTAAAATCATTCGTAAATGGTTTGAAGAGAATTCTGAACGATTCCAGCAAATGAATTATCTATCTAGATCATCAGATATGAATTCTAACGATCATGTATGAAACATGATCGAAATGTCTACATAGCCAACACTTTCACAATTATGAATGGTACCGAAGTAGCATGGTTAAATATTTCTTCAGATAATTTCTAGCGACTTGTTGAATCAATGTCATTTCGAGTTTCTGCCCTTCGTAGGGCAAAAGTAGATCCCACACGATATTTGTAGGTATCTCGAAACTTTTGTCACTTCAGTGTATTAATTGGTTGATAAATTATCTCTCTCTAAATAATTGTGAAAACTATCTCGCTTTAAATGGTATCAGTGTGAAAGTAATTATTTTATATGCATGTTTCATAGAGTATTTTTTTTAAATAAGAAAAACAAATTGTGACAGAATTGTATATTTTATTCCATGGGGAGGGGAAATAGAGTACTGGAAGTCATTTACACAAGAGGAGGGAACATTGACTACAATTATGCCCAAGCTTTAACCGTCCTCTAAATGTGATACAAGTCATCCAAGCCCTGATTTAACACGCGTGCGCGCGCGCACACACACACGCTGGTTTAAATGGATGTGTGTGTAATGATTTAACTTAATTCCTATTAATTTCTCACAATAATAATTTAATTTCCTAAATTTTTCCATTCTCTCCTTTAAAAGATGGTGTTCATTCTTATTTCCTGATACGATTCCTTTTAAACTTTTAATTTATGTAATCACGCATTCTTAAAATTTCGCAGAATAAGCAGTTCCCACTCTAAAGACTTGTAAAGATGATCTCAACCAGACTTAAGTCTACATTTAGACTCCATTGAAGTCCCTTCATCCATACCACGTGGTCCCTGATATTTAAAGTGAGATTTCCCTATTATATAAACAAAAAACAGCAAAAAAAAAAAAAACCCCGCTCTCTTCTTGCTCTTTTACTTGCACTCTTGCTCATATACTCTTCTCTGATGATCATCTGAGATTTTTATGTTGTTTTCGCTTCCTGACTAAAGTCTGCTAAAATCAAATACAGCTTATATATATATATATATAATCAGTGTTACTTACTTTCGAAGATGACAGTAGTTTCTAATAATAAATCATTATGTTTTCTTATTATTTTAGTGCATTTTACTAACTGATATTTTCCAAACCATGTCAAAAGTACAGATTGTGAAATGTTCGCTTCTTATGCAGTTGGTGCAAGCAGAGAAAGAGGACCGTTAGACCGAATCAAAAACTATTATATTCTAAGGAAAAAAAGAAAGTTCCCCAAAATCTTCCCAATTAGCAGTTAAATGGAGTTTGGGAGGTTTCTAGTAAAAATGAACACTCGTGCTTTTTAAAAGAAGTTATAATAGTTAGAAATGGAAGTCACAGTAGTCTTAATTTGAAAAGAGGTTTAATTTTGGATATATATATATATATATATATATCCAAAATTAAACTTCCGAATTCAGTATTTTACGTGCAAAGAGTGCAAATATGTACATTTAGATCAGAAAAACTAAAAGAAATTTTAAAATGCTTTTGGAAATCGTTGATATCTCCTTTATGCTTACAACTTTTACGAGTATTTGTTCCAACTTGCCTCCAAACTTGTTTGTCACTAGAAAGAGAAAACATACGTATAAAAAAAATTCAGTAATGTTTCTTACTAGATAGATGTATTAATTGATTGGCATCTCGTACTTAACAATCGTTGTCCGAGCTTTGTAAAATAGCCACTAATTAGCAATTGAAATAAAAATAAACTAATCGTAACAATATATTTTAATAATCATAGTGTTGCGCAAAACGTGATTGAAAGAATTATCACTTATCCTATCAATTGATAAAACTACAAGAACGTGTTCCTTTTTCACTTTCTGTTTTTAATCTCACGATTTTTTTATTATTATTATTACTACTGTTTCCTTTTGGGAGGAATGCGTCATTGAAAGTTTCGGTTCGTTTTCGATGCAATAATGACCACGTGATAACGAAAGAAGAAAAAGGAAGTGCAGAGAGCAGTGCAGTCTACTGAAAGCCTGGGCAGTTGAATCAGAATCTGTTGCAGTTTGGGAATTTCTTGAAGGTGAGCTAGCCGCTATTTGTGTGTAATAAGTATTTATCTTTTCCGAATAATGTTTTGCTGCATAATGAACATTTATGAAACTAGATATTTTGTGTAACAAGTAAGTAAATGTAATGGATTTTGTGTTTTAAAAAAAAAAAAAAATTTGAAACTTTCTGCGTGAAAAATATTATAAGCATTATTTTCCATTTTGTTTAAAATAGTGAGTTACTTTTTAAAAACACTTGAATGTGGAATAATTATGCAACACTTTACGTAATAATTTTGGTGTGAAAGCAGGTTAGCCCAACTATTGGATGTGATTTCAAAAATCGCCGCCAAATTTTTCGGTGGAACGTGAAGTACGCCAAACAGAAAAAGGAAAGAATAATATATTTTTTTTTACTTACCTTTTTATTAAGGTGGATCATTAGGGTAAAACGCTAATATCCAATGAAATATTTTCAACATAAATTATTCCTCTTATAGTCCGCCATTCTACAACAAGATCTTCATTTCGGTGTCTTTAAGCAGGAATATGTTGAAATAAATAACTCTAGTAGTGGTATAAGCAAAAAAAATTAAGATTTTTATTTTTTAAATAAATTGAACGATATATGTATATCATTTTCTAGAAATTATTTCCATTTATTTTGCGTAAATATTGATTCATATTCACAATAATGTTGAATATAATTATTTCGCTGTTGTTTATATTTTTGTATAAATTTATGCTAATACTGACTAGTGAAAATGCGTTTATTACATTTCGTTTGAATAATTTTGTAAATTTCCATTATAGTTATTCAAATTGTATTATACATTTAAATGTATTCCTAACTTCTCTAGTGAATAGAATCATGTGTATGTAATCCATTCATTTTTCTATGAGTCAAATTTTAATGTTAAAATATGTTTTTTTTCCTAGGAAATATGCAAACATTTACAATCGAAATATATTGAACTATATAACAGTTAAGTCTTCAGTTGATAATGGCTTTTTATTAATAATTTATTCGTGTGAAATTTTAGTCAGTGGTGATGAGGAAAATGAGTTATATCGAACAACATGCTTTTGTTACTAATAATTAAGGAAATAAATGCATGTTTATAGTAATTATATACTTAGCACTTACAAAGACCTGTTATGCTCTTCCATTTAACTGTAAATAAGTAAACTTATAATTAAAATGATTTCGGATTAATAATTCGAATAATAGCGAATGTATTCCTCTCAAATTTTAATAGCAATTTTTTTTTTCGTTTTTGAGTTTTCTTCAGCCAAGTATCATGAGTTATATATCGTCTTTTTGTGGAAACTATTATTTTCAATTTTTAACCCTTTCCTTAAATTTTAGCTGAGATGAAAAGTTTAAGTATATGGTTCCACTAGTTGTTTCTTTGCTGCTTGTTTCATATGAAAAGTTTGAGTTATAAAATATAATTTTTATTTAATAATTGTATCCTGATTTTTCTTTTTCTTGAAATGTTTAATTATTTTATTCCTATATGTTATAATCAATCACCACGATTAATCGAGAGAAAGAGATGTTGATTGATTATTCATTCCAATAATTATTATTATAGGAATGTTATTTTGTTTTAAATTATTCTGTTGTATTCATAAAATATTAGAAAAAATTGTGTTCTAATCTTTTAATAGTCCGATGGATGTTTTTCTTTAAAATAAAATCTCACTCTTGATAACAAATTTAGCCGGATGTTTTTATCAATTTCCGTCTTTTGTAACTGCACATCATTTGAAAACTAATACTCTGACTTTAATTAGAGCTTGATTGATTTAATTGTGAAGGTTGTGGAGCATAAAAGGGTATTATCCTGATTAAAAGTATTTTTTTTAGTATAATTATCGGAAGTATTTCATCTGCTGAAAAAAATATTGTCAATCCTACAGTTCTTCGACACTGATATTGGATTGGGAATCCATCCTGAGTATGTTTCTTTGGTAATTACTATGAGATACGTTTTATTTAAAGAATAATATAACATGTTCCATGAGTTTCTGTAATATAACATGTTCTTTTTTACAATTAGAGCAGTTCAAAGAATTCGTGCTTAGCGCTGCATGGGATATGTCATAGCTGATGCCTATTGCAGATTTTGCACAAAATCTAGTGTGGTGATAGATATTAAAACAATTATTGCACTATCTAGGTTTGAAGTTTGTTAAAAAAACGCTATATGCAGTGATCAATTTTTCAGCATTATCCTGCTGTATTAAGTTTTTGATTTCTAGACTGTTCCGTAAAACTATTCATGTTTTATAATATATCTGTATTCTGATAAAAAAGTTAAAAGTGGCTCAAAATATGGAACTGGTTGTATGGAAGATATGACCATATTCTAGAAAATTATTAAAAAAAATGATAAGACTAAGTTTTAAAAATGTGCGCGATATTAAGATAGGAAGCCTAATTTTTTTTTCTGAAACTGTAATAATTTTTTTCATCAGAATTTGTGATATTTTGGAAGCTGTTCCAATTCGTATAATTGGATTTTTTATAGTACATTGTTTGATATAAATTATATAAAATTGAAAATAAAAACTAATTATGTTACCGTCAAAATTTAATTACAAAAGGTAATATTTCAAAATCTTGCTACTATGTGTAACATAATTTTATTTGATCTGAAATATAAATATTTCCACGAAGCTTTCATTAACCAATGATGCCGAGGTAAGACGCTCATCTACAGATCGAGAGCCCCTAACTTCAAAACTCAGTGACAGGCGAAGTCGAAATTTTACGCAAAAGATTTTTAAATTTCCCTTGGTTTTTCTTTATTATTTCTAAAATTTCCAGAATATTATTTATGTTTCCAGAGTAATGTTCTGGAATATTCCTCTGTAATACATAAAGGCGAATACTCAGAGGCGACCGGCCTTCTCCACAAAGGGGGCCAGGTGCAAGAAACCATTTGGGACTCTAAATTTTTGTAAATTAAAAACTATTAACATTAATATATTTTTCTAATATATGTTTATTAAATGCATGATTTTGTTTATGCTAATGCTTTAATTACTTAAGAAAAATTGCAATTTTTTGAGAAAAAAATTTTTCGATGCTTAATATAGTAAGTACATTTAAGCATTCTGTATACATGGTTGACTAAAAAGTTCAGTTTTGGTCGGGATATATTCGGCGGTTGCTCGAATCAAATAAAAACTAAGCATTCGCAACTTCAAGAATTAGTTTGAAAATTGTCGAAATTCAGAGATCTACAAAATAATGTTAATGATAAAGTAAGAATATTGACAAGTTTTCGTGTGCAAGAATACATTATATTAGTTCTTGATCATGTTGGGGGCGTTCAATCAAGGGGTGTCTGTTACATAGAATCCGCCGCATCCTCCGAATGGCCAGTTCTGCGAGGATTCTCAGTCTAGAGGTGTTCTTAGCCAAGTGTAGCTGCTCTAATTTTGTCAATAAACCACGTTATTCGGAGATTTATTATGTCATCAATTGAACCTGCTCCCAATATTCACGAGACAGTATTTTTAAATGTGATGAAACAGAACACATTTTGAATTAGCAGAGATATTCGTTTTCTTAAAATTTTTGAAGCTTTATTATTAATCGACCCGTATTTTTTTTTTATCAGCTAACCATTTTAAGATTGATTACTAATACTAATCAATAGCATCGGAAGAAATCATGTAAAATCACTCAGTTAATTAGAATTTAGCCCTTGATCAAATCCCTAATACCTAGCTATTTTTTTCATTAATTACTCACGCTCACACATATATATGTAATGATTTAACTTTAATTTAATAACTTCTCTTAATAATAATTTAATTTTCTATCTAATTCCCTAATTCTAAAGTAAAGAGCTTATTCTTATTTCCTGATCCCCTTCCAAATGATCCTTTAATTTATTAGATCACTAGTTCATAAAACTGAGTAAATCCGCTTTCCCACGATTATAAATCTGTTGAAACAATCCCTTCAGACTTCCTGTCTATTATGATATTTCCCCAGAATCCCTAATCCTGTACCACGTGTTTCCATGACTTTTTTTTTTATATAATTTTCTCTATTATATAAGGGGATACTCTGAAAATTACAGCACTTCTTATCATATCGCAATTGTTGCATGCACTGCGGTTAAACAGCTAAAAAATTACTTGTTTCTTCGGTCCGGCCGGCTGGCCGATCTTGCGCAGCGTCTTCATAATAATAAATAAACCACCCCCTTGAACTTGAATATAACTCGCTGATCTGAAATAATTTTATAACTACTACATGATTTAATGACCTCAAGTAAATTCATTTCATATATATATATATATATATATATATGTTATGTCCAGGTATTCATAATGATGAGCACTTCTATTTATTTGAAGCTATTTATTCTTATATACAGCGATTAATTGTTCAGAAACTTTTGTATGAAATTAAGAAAAGCGTAAGTAATATCTACAAGTTCATTTCAGCCAGGTTGTGCTCCGTGCAATTATTCCGTAAAAGTGTATAGCCGCGATATCACAGACACTCCGTGTGTCTACTCCGGTTCCGTAATGGCGTCTTTCCGCGCAAAGCATCTCCTCCCGCCTAATGGAATGTTGCTTTGCCTTTAACAGCGCCCTCTGGTGGTGAGACGTTCTATTGCTGTGTTCTGGACGATAAGTCTAGTTCCGTCTCCACATTTATATGTATGTAATGTATATGTATCTATACACATAATGTAAACAAATTATTACTGAATTACAAATTAAAACCTCTAAAATATTTTTTATAAAATTTAATAAAACTAAAATATTCAGAATTAATTGAAAATATTAGTAAATTATCCAAAATATCAAATAAAAAATATTATCTAAAGTCCAAAATATACAAAATATTAAATTGAAAAAAACTATAACTGTACTGTATATATCAGGGGTGGCCAAGCTCCTTGATAGTCCGAGCCATTTTTCTAAATTTGAAATTTTTCGTGAACCGCAATTAAAAAGGTATGCAAAAAATGTATTAAAAATTTTTTTTGACAGAAATTATGTTTATTGAAAACATATAAAAATAAGTCGTTTGGAAGCTCTTCGTCCTTTAAGTCTTGAAGGAAATTTTTGAATTGTCGATGTTTTTTGCATTGGTGCGAATGTAATTTACAATGTGTAACACTGTTTTCATAACATCAGGATTTTTTAAATATTTTGTAACGAGATGTTCTCGGTGAATTATGCAGTGAATCGGTATGAATTATGGAATTTGAGAATCATCTCTTGGAAAGCCCAATAAGACCGACTTTTTTACCCAGCATTGCCGGAGCTCCATCAGTTGCAATGCTTACAAGTCAATTAAGAGGCACATCAAAAGTTTTCATTATGGAATCTAATAAATTTTTAATATAGACACCTCGGGTTGACTCTTGAAGTAATACTAAATCTAATAATTCTTTGACAACGAAGTCAGGTGAAACAAAACGTATGAAAACTGCCAATTGCGGAAGATGTGTGATATCTGTCGATTCGTCTAGGGCTAGTTTTTTAGTTTAGTTTATATTAACGTCGCACTAGTCGCTATTGGCGACGGACCTCGTAATTTTGAACCACGAAGTGACGAGGACGACACCTGAGCTGGCACCCCCTCTCCTAACATCCACATTACGCCAACGGGAGGACTTTGGGCCCCGAACAGATTTAACGTGCATCAGGCCCGGCTACACGGCGGGTCTTTGGCGGCCCAGGATCGAACCCGCGACTGTACGAAAACCGCCGGCCGCTAGTCCACGACCTTGACCACTAGGTTACCACGGCCCCCTTCGTCTAGGGCTAAGCTGAATGCAAAACAGTTCTTAAAATCATTTTTTTAAATTATATTCAAGAGATGTATTAATTGTAGTTATGCGTCGTTCGGTTGTGTGTCTCAAGATGGGAATTTGCGAAACTAATTTGAGCAATGCTGCATTATTTGAATCTAAAACTTAAAGTACATCTTCCAAGTTTTTTTTAATAAATTCTCCCTTTTCATACGGGCGTTTTTCACGAGGAATATTCCAGGCAATAACAAAATTGGCTTCAGCCACATTATTATCTTGATTGCTAAAGGTCGTCAAAATTGACTGTCGTTTATTTAAATTTGATTTTAAAGAAGCAAGTTTATCTAATCTTAATTTGGAATTTGGTGGATACTGATTAGAAAACTGAGGATGATTGGTTTCATAATGTCGACGTAAATTGCTAGCTTTATAATTTCTGACCGTAGAATTACGAATAACACTTAATGCTTTTCCGTTATTGTCAATAAAAAAGAAATTCTCCTCCCACTCATTATTAAAACTTTATTTTCTTGCTCGTTTTTTCTTTTTTTTTTTTTTTATTTCGTTCTCTATCGTCATATTTTTAAAAGAATTGGAAATAAATAAAGAAATTTAGAAAATACAGTTTTTGTTATTAAAACAATAACAACACGTGTTACGTACTAAGAAAAACAAATTATAGTTAACTTACCAAAAATTCCAGATTACAAATTATACCGTTAGCAAGAGTGATACTAATTGTTTCCTCCAGAGCAAAATGGCAACTTCCGTTGCAAAGAAAGTTTACAAATTCAAAATCGGTCTGGAGTCGGTCGATTACAGACGATAACTCTGGAAATGAAATTTGTTACTACGTTGCACTTAGTCATTCATATTTGTTGTCAGTAATTTAAAACATTTTGAAACACATACGGAATGATAATATTTTTTTAAAATGTAACAACACAAAAATGAAAAGGGAACTCATGTACATTTATCGATAGCCACAAATAATCCTTCAAACAGCCGCAGTTTGCCCCCCCCCCCCCTCCGATATATATGATAAAATTGCTTGATATTTAATTGAAATTGTTATTAGTTGTGTTCTGATATTCAATTTTTATAAAATGAAAAAGCTTTTACTTAGGTTTATTTTAGAATTTAATTGAATGTTTATAGGAATTTTTAAAAAGTATTGCATAATGTTTTATTCCAAAATTTTGAAATCATTCAATGTAAAATTTGTGTTGGTTTTTTAAATTGTGTGATATATAATAAAAAAAATGAAGACGATTTGATTTTTAATATTTGTGCTATGTTTGGAAAATGATTATAACAATGTTTTATTGTGATATGTATGGAAAAGAATTTAAAATACGTATGTTTATTAGAAATATTTTTTTATTTTACATGCTTTTGAGTCAAGTGAAACATGTTTTCGTTTATTGAAATAATTAAATGAGATGTGATAAATATTATGTTTTTATTTTGAAAGGAATGTTTAACGTCTGTTTCGTTTTGAAATGAAAGTATATTTATTAAACAGTGTAATTTTCAATGATAATTTGAGTTTTAAAAATAGTTCTGTATTACAATTAATAAATATCTGGTTTATGGGACAAAGTTTAATGGAGTGCTCAACCCGGTTGGGCTCAGACTTCTTGTCAGAATATCTGGTTTAGGTGATTTCCTGTGTGTACAGTGTTTCAAGGATAAGATGAATTAAAATAATTGATACTTAATATAAATAAATAATTAGGTGACCAACTTTTTTACAATGAAAAGGGCAACGAAAAAATTACAGCGTAAATAAATCCACTATTTTATTAATTCAAACAAAAATACACTAATTATGCTTACATCCCTTTTAGTTAAGTAAACGAGTATTTTTCCATTGAATAATTTTTTTTGTCTATATATCTTTTTCTAACAATGTATTGGAAATTTCGGAGCAAGAAATATCTCTCATGTTGAATTTCACGGTAAGTGCTGCAGCTAGAGTATCAACATTTAATCATGATTTCTCACTACTCCAAAAATCTTTACCAACAGAAAAAAATCTTTCAACTGATGCATTAGTTCCATGGCAGCACAATGTAAATTCACCAAGAATAACTAAATTTTCATATGGAATGCGTTTATTTTTGAAATGGTTAAATATTTCCAACCATTTTTTTTTATCGATTTCAACATCTTGATTTTCCCATTGTTCTAATTTATCACAATTCCAGTATACATTCAGTCTTCCAATTACTTCAAACAGACAATTGT
Organism: Nephila pilipes; assembly: GCA_019974015.1. NCBI lineage: Eukaryota > Metazoa > Arthropoda > Arachnida > Araneae > Nephilidae > Nephila > Nephila pilipes. The sequence continues at coordinate 85,529 of BMAW01003025.1, forward strand.
CATCGATTTAACTATCAGACATTTCTTTCGATAAAAACTCAAAATTTTTTCAATACTTATCTACCCAATTTACTTGTGATTAAGTAAAGAAACACTATTAAAAACTATTACCGGTAATATTTGTTTCTATTGGAAACATGAATGGTAAAAGTTCTGTACTTCTTCGGTACACTTTTTGATTATGCTCGAATTTGATTCCTCAAGTTTGAGAATTTTCATTTTGTTATTAAAGGAATAAATATTTCTTCAAATCGTGATTTATGTTAAAGGACAAAATCGTTCAAAATAAGACTAACTTCGTAACTCAATATGTTCATGTTCAATCTTTTGAATCGTTTTGTGGAAAATAGATGCCTGATTATGTACAAAATACATTAATATATCCGATAATTCATAATTTAAAAAATGATTCCAGAATGTTTGGACATTTGCTTAAACTTAAAAAATACGAACGGAGAGGCTCTAATAATTGTTAAACACACACTGTCAGGTGTTAGAGAGAGAGCCATCTAACTTTTGGATATCCTAAAAACTTTTTGTATTGAACATTTGCCAACAGTTTGTTGCGTCATCTCTGAATACAGATTAACAGATTAGTTTTAAAACATCGAAAAGGAGGACACAGAAGGATTTTCGCCGAAGGACAGACCCTATTAAAGGATGACAATTCGTCACCTTAATAATCTGCTCCCCGGAGCTTTTTTTTAAAATTTAACGTAGATTTTATGAAGTTTTATTTTTAATTACATGTACGTCGAGTCTGACGTCATAGTGTATCTTCTCCGGACGAATCATTTGATTTAGATTTATTTAATAATTTGTTCGTTCTAAAGGAATTGTTACAATTCCTTTAGTTATTTGTAAAATAATTGCGAATCGAATTAATACTCATCTCAAAAGAATATTAATTGAGAAAGCATATAAAATTCTTTTAAAAAGATGTTTTTTTTTTAATTTGGCAACAGTTTTCTGTGTTGAAACGGCGGCAAGTACAAACATTGAATTACTTTATTAATTTATGAAAACATTAAAAAATTATAATTATTCTTTTTTTTTTTTTAATTTTAGATTGCCTGTTTACTTTTTTGAGCCAACTTTCGTATATGCCCGACCGCAAACCTTCGGATTTTTTTCGCCAAATCGGGCGATTATTGTTTTTTAGTGGGGGCCTAACATTTCTGTACTTCCTACGATATTTATGGCAACTCTAGATTTTCTCTACTACTACTAAAATTAGATTGTAATCGAGCACCAGCGAAATTGCCGCTTCTGCTCAGTGTATCATATGGTAGAGATTTAAGAATTTGAATTTAAGAAATAAAAAGTTAAAATAAAACGAAAATAAAAAAAAGGGGGGGAAGTAAATTAGGAATTAAGGTAGTTGATTCTAAACTATGGGAGCGTGGTAGAAATGCTTACAGTAAATCAGCAACCATTTCCACAACCTCCACAGGTGTGTGTGGGGGGGGGGGGGAGTAAGTGATGCTTTATCCGCTATCAGCGAACTTTTGTCAGCTAAGAATTAGCACTTTATTGATAATATGAAAATACGATGGTTTGAGAGGTTGAAACCATTTCGTAGTTTTGTAGCCGAAATTTTGTTTTAGGTTTACTTCTGTAAATATTTTTTGTGCTCTGATCAAGGGATTTTGGTGATTTTCTATAGTTGTGAAAATATTTCGAGATAGTTTGGTGATGAAATTTTCAATTTTTGCAATGTGGAGGTTGTGTATGACAAAGTTCCCAACGTACCATGGAGCGTTTGTCATGATTCTAAGAATTTTGTTTTGGAGCGTTTGAATATGTTTCAGATGGGTCGGGGCTGCAGCTCCCCCTCACAGACGGGGGAGGCGTAGGTGATAACTGGGCGCAAAATCTGCTTATAGAGTAGAACTTTATTTTTGAGAGAAAGTGGTGAATGTCTTCCAATTAAGTTGATGCAGAGATGAATTATGTTCCAAAATTTATCTTTTAAATGTTTAATAATAGGTCAATTGAAAAGTCCCCTGCCTACCATAGTAAAACACATTTTTTTTGGCAAAATTAGTTTTTTTTATTCAACATAATTCCCTTCAAGGGTGATACACTGATTATAGCGACCCTCCAACTTTTCGATACCATTTTTGTAGTACGATTTGTCATTTGCTTCAAAATAGGCCTCAGTTTCGGCGATCACCTCTTCATTCAATGAAAATTTCTTCCCAGCGAGCATTCTTTTGAGATCTGAGAACAAGAAATAGTCGCTGGGGGCCAGATCTGGAGAATACGGTGGATGAGGAAGCAATTAGAGGCCCAATTCATGGCCATCGTTTTCACTGACTTGTGACACGGTGCATTGTCTTGGTGAAGCAGCACTTTCTTTTTCTTCAAATGCGGCCGTTTTTCGGCGATTTCGTCCTTCAAACGGTCCAATAACGCTATGTAATAGTCGCTGTTGATGGTCCTTCCTTTTTCAAGGTAGTCAATGAAAATTATTCCATGCGCATCCCAAAATACAGACGCCATAACCTTGCCAGCTGACTGTTGCGTTTTCCCACGCTTTGGAGCGGGTTCATCGTGTGCAGTCCACTCGGATGACTGTCGATTGGACTTCGGAGTGTAATGATGGAGCCATGTTTCATCCATTGTCACATATCGACGCAAAAACTCGGGTTTATTACGCTTGATCATCTTCAAACACTGCTCCGAATCATCAACTCGTCGTTGTTTTTGGTCAAAAGTGAGCTCGCGCGGCACCCACTTTGCACAGAGCTTTCTCATACCCAAATATTCGTGAATATGATGTACACGTTCAGTTGATATCTTTAGAGTGTCTGCTATTTCATTCAATTTCAATTTACATTCAAAATAATTTTGCGGATTTTTTTAATGTTTTCGTCGGTAACAACCTCTTTTGGGCGTCCACCGTCTTCGGTGCTCATTTCACCACGTCTAAACCTAGCATACCAATCCTTGATGGTTGATTTTCCTGGGGCAGTGTCCGGAAACTCGGCATCAAGCGAAGTTTTTGCTTCAACTGTATTTTTTCCCTTCAAAAAGCAATATTTTATCAACACGCGAAATTCCTTTTTATCCATTTTTTTTCACAATAACAAAAATTGCTTCACTCAAAATGCTATAATTCACAAACTAATGATCCGACAGCTGTCAAATTTATACACGCATCTTTTGAGGGTTAGGGCTAACTAAAAAACATATGGATTTAATTCTAGTAGCGCCATCTATGTGTCAGGCTGGGGACTTTCCAATTGACCTGTTGTGTGTGTGTATTCATTTCTTAGTACGCCATGTATGTAGTTTAAATGCACGTGTTGTGATGTACTCAAAACATTTTATTTATTGGGTTTCTTATAATTTTTTTCGTTTTAGTTATTTTAGCTTTTGGTTCTTAAGAATTTATTTTGTCATCTTGTGTTCTATTTAATTTAATTTTTCGGATATAGGTTTCCAGTTTTTTTCAATTGATATTTTTGGTTTTATTACTATTTTTTTTAAATATATTGTTGATAGGGATAGTTTGGAGAATGATTCTAGAAAAACCCAGACCTTTTCAATTGACCTGTTATGTTTAGAATAAGTTAATTTTTGATCAAGGTGCAGACCCAGATATTTAACCACCATTACCCAACTGAGTTCTTCGTCAAAGAGACTAAGGTTCTGTGGAGGGGGGTTGTTCTCCTTTGTGGAACAGTATTGCTTGTGATTTTTCAACATTTATTGCTATTCTCCAGTGTGTAAGCCATTCCTCAAAGGTGTGTAGGTAATTTTGAATAGTTTTTAATGTTAGTTTGATGTTGTATCCCTGTGCTAATATCGTAGAATCATCCACAAAAAGGCAAGTGATAAAAATGGCGTGGTGTAGGAAGTCATGCGTGTACAAATTGTACAAATGAGGCGAGAGGACTCCTCCTTGTGGAGTGCCCGCATGAATTCTTCCCATGGTAGTATGCTGTTTGTTTATCCTGACTCTGAAAGTTCTATTTATTAAAAAGTGGTAGATAATTTTGATAATGTAGTTTGGAAAATTTAGCTTAATTAATTTAAAAATAAGTCCGTCATACCACATTTTATCAAAGGCTCTTCTTAAATCTAAGAAGACCCCGATTGTATGACGTTTTAGGACAAATCCTTCGTTGATGATGTTGGTGACCCTTATGAATTGATGTGTTGTTGAGTGACCCTCCCTAAAACCTTAGGGAGACAGTTTGTGACTGAAATGTGGTTTTTAATTTTGGCTTGTAATATTCTTCCAAAAACTTTAGCAGTGTTGCAGAGCAGACTAATTGGTCTGTAACTCTGCGGGAATTTATGATTTTTCTGAGGTTTGGGGAGCATTATTACACTAGCGTTTTTCCAGCAACTGGGAAAGTAGTTATGAATTAGGCAGTTAAAAATTTTGGTGAGATGGGTTAGAACATTTAGAGGGTGGAGTTTAAGGGCGTAGTTGGGAATGTTATCCGGTTCTGAAGCCTTTTTGTTTGGAAGCTTATTGATTATTTTGCTAATTTCGTTTGGATTGGTGAGAGATGGTGGGGTGTCTAAATTTTGGTTGTTGAGGAAATTCTGAACTAAGTTTTCCACCCGTTCAATAGTATGATCGCCATATGGTTAACAATTTTCAGTAAAGGTGTCTTCAAGGATGTTTTTGAAGACTTCTGCCTTCTCAGTATTCGTGTAAACAATCCCTTGTTGACCATGAAGAGGAGGAATGTCTATTGGTCTTCTTGAAATTTTTCTTTGCATGTTATACAGAGCGTTATCCTCTGGGTATAAGTTTTTGAGCAGGTTGTTCCATGATTTATTTTTGTGGTTTTTAATTAGTTCTTAGATTTGACTTTGAAGGGCGTTCATTTCTCTTTTGAAGATAGGATCTCTAGTTGATTGGAATCTTGAGCGAAATCTATTTTTGATTTTGATAAGTTCTCTGATGTTTGGTGGGAGCCTGAGATGTGGAGTATTTATAGTTTTAGTAACACTTGCTGCGTTGATCGCTTGAGTGATTTTGCTATTGAAATTTTGGATGGCTTCATCGATACTGTTAGCATCTATTTTGGGATTTCCTTTCATGTTTCTAAAAATATCTTCTTGAAATTTAATCCAATTTGTACTTTTCATGGTTCTGAGGATGGGGGGGAGGGATTGTTGAGGAGAAGATCAATGATTACCGGGTTATGATCACTGCTAAGTTTATTAATGGAATCAATATTGTCAAGTACAAGATTTTTTGCGAATGCAATATCAAGAACTGATTTATTTGGATAATTGGTTGCGAAATGGGTCGGAGCAATGGGTGCAAATATTTCTATAGAATTATTCAGTGCCCGATCGTAGAGGATTTTACCGTTTCTGTTGGACGCTCCCACGTTCCAACTAGGGTGTTTGGCGTTGAAGTCCCCGAAAAGAGTGGCTTTGTTGTTGTTTAGGAAAAAGGTGTCGAGCTTCATGGTACTAATGGCACCGTGTGGAGGTCTGTAGATGCATGCAACGGAGATAGTGCTATTGTCGTTAAGATGCAAATTGATGGTAGTGTTTTCGAGAGTGTTGGTGGTGTTATCACAAGTATAATGATATATAGAATTTTTAATGAATATTCCTTCACCCCGATGTGTTAATCTGTCATTTCTATGGCATGTGTAATTAGTTATTTTAATGTTGTCAGAAGGTCTGAGGTGAGTTTCTTGGATCCCGATAATATCGGCGGGATCGTGCTCAGCAACCGAGTTTTTTAAGCTCGTCGAGTTTCCCTTTAACTCCGGTAGCTTTCCAGCTAAAAATTCTCAGACTTCTTATGTTATTGTTGTGTTTACCCATTTAATGTAGGTTGTATTTGGCTCTGAAGAATTTGGAACATACTACTCATCTGTGCCATCATTTGGGACATTTGAAGCATTATGGCCGATTGGTTTTGGGAATTTGTGTTTCCTGGGTTTTGAATTGTTTGCTTATTGTTTTGGGTTGCTTGTAATTTTTTTTCTCTCTTCCCAGACGTTTTTGACTGGTTTTGGTTTGTAATTTACAGGGTTATTTGGGCAACCGGAATAGTTTGCAGGATGTGACCCTTCGCAGAGCGCACATTTGGGCGGAGTTTTGGAAGATTTTTGGCAGTCTTTGGTTAGATGTTTTTCACCATATTTTAGGCATTTAGGTTCTCTATTACAGAACCTACTGTGGTGATAGAACTGCTGGCACCTGTAGCACTGGGATGGCATAGTATTTTTTTTCTGGGCTTCAATTTTGATTCTGAAGTAGCCTATATGCTCGATATTGTAAATGTCTTGCTTAACTGGATTTTTATTAAGTACGACTAGGAAGAGAGGCATGTTTGTGTTTGTGCGTCGACTTTTTAGCAGGGTGGTTTTTTACTTCAATTATTTTTTCTTGGTTATAGTCAATTGGCAGACCTCTAATTATGACTTTCAGTTTTTTCTGGTTCTGCATTTCAAATGTTTTAGTTTTTTAACGGAGATGAAATTTTGTATTTTTCGGTGAGCGTCGATTGATTCGGGAAAAACTTTTAAGTTTTCAGTTTGTCATTCTGGCCTGTATTTTCGCGCCGACAATAGCACTAATCTCGTCCTAAAAGGCTGGCGTGTTTAGTGATTCATCAATCATTATTGGTGGAACTCTTTTTTTTTTTCCCGACAAGTGTTGGTTCGTCAGTTTCCTCACGGTTTTCATTTGTTGGGGAAATAACCTTTTCATTTTGAATTTCGGGAAATTCTTCAATTTTTAATGTTTCAGTTTTTTCCTCAACTTCTAAGGCTGAAAATTTATTTGCAAGTTCGACAGGAGTTTGTAAATCGAATTTATCACCGGTTTTACTCTTTTTTTTTCCCCTGCGTTTTTTGAGGGGAGATTTTTGTTCTTTTAATTTGATTAATTTTAGCGGTGGGTGTTTTTTGAATTTCAGAATTTGTTGTTATTAATTTTTTTGAATTTTTTGTTATCAATTTTTCGAGTGCGACAAGGCGCTCTTTTAGAATTTGTACTTCGTCCTCTTTGGATTTAATATGCTGTTGCATATCTCTAAAACTGATTTTGTTAAGCTTTTTAGAGCATTTTAGGGCCAATCCTATAATCAGAGCTTTTTTTTATTTACATAGTCCGAATTTTTTTATATTAACTTCACAAATGTTAGAAACTAAGTTATCGAGAGATTCGCTCATATTAGAGCATTCGTCATATTACGTTACATTATCAATAGCAATGCTAACTTCACTGGCATTAAATTCGCTAATGCGCAATAAAACGTCACTTACCTCCTTTTCTTTGGAGTTCACTTCTTCTTCAGAATAGTCTGGTTCCATGTTGGTATCCAAGTTAGTTGTAAAATTCAAGGTAATCCCAATTTGATATCTTTACACACGTGCAAGCACACGCAAGCAAATGTAGAGATTACTCTACTTAAAAAATAATTAAACGTTTAAACCCAATAAAAAAGGGTTGGTGTTTAGTAATAACCACTGTAGAATATACTGCAGCAAAATTTCACTGTTAAATCCACTGATAATCCGCAAAATGTTGAAGGAGAACGATTCGAAAAAAATGTTCATTCGAGCGTTGCCGCCGATGTTGAAAAATATAGCCGCTGCTTAGCGTCAGTCCGCGGCCGGAGAAAGAGCACTCGTCGTAGAATATACGAAGAACAGTTGTTTTTTCCAAATTCTTTAAGAATGCATGCACCATAAAAAAAATATCACGATGAACGTATCGAAAAAAGTATCAAAAGAGCAATGACCTCGCCGTTCCGTAAAAATAATGCAGTAATTATCCTCTTCCTTTTTTTTTTTTGTGGAGTTATTTTCCAATGATTTTAGATTTATTCGTATATTTTAAAAGTATAAACACATCGCTCACTTCTCAGAAAATTCTCCGAACCGAATTTGACACAGTCATGAAACTTAAGCTCCCTAGATTTTCTTGATATCTAGACTTTTCCAGATTTTTAGAATAATTAATTCTAATTACATTTTGAATTAGTTAACCTAATTGTAATAATTAATCTAATTACTTGTTGAAATATATTAATTAGTTTTTAATTATGCTAATTAGATTAATTTTTCCAGCACAATTAAAATAATTTTTTAGATTAATTCTAATTACAATTTAATTAGTTTACTTTGTTATATTAATTAATCTAATTAATTAATTATCTAATTATATTAATTAGTTTTAATTATGCCTATTAGATTAATTCTTTCAGCACAATTAAAATAATTTTTAGATTAATTAATTCTAATTACAATTTAACTAGTTTACTTTGTTATATTAATTAATCTAATTAATTAATTATCTAATCATATTAATTAGTTTTTAATTATACTAGTTAGATTAATTAATTCAGTACAATTAAAATAATAAATGAAAATCTAGTATTTCTTTAAACCCGGCAACATTAACCAAACCTTGTGATTTACCGCGTGATTCAAAAATTTTAACCATTTCTATGCATGAATTGGAGCTGATAATGTCTTCGTAAAGATTCAAGAATTCTGTTGAAGAAACGCAGGTTGTATTATTCCATCCCTTTTAATCTTATTATTACTTATTCATTCTTATTATTACTTATATATTACCTTATTTAAACATTTATATTAAATATAAATTAATATTTATTTAAATAATCATTAGAAAACAATTTAAATTCTTAGGCCTCTTATTCCCATAAATTTCTTAATTATAATTCTTCATAAGAGAACATAAATTTTTAGGCCTCTATTATTACTTAAATTTCTTAATTAGAATTCATTAGTATAGAACTTAAAATTTTTAGGCCTCTTATTATTACTTAAATTCTTGTTCTTATTATTAGAAATGAATTCTGTTAACAGTATTCCAATGACTCAATTGGTCAAGGAATATCAGCAAAATGTATGGCAAGGTATCAGTCCCAAGAGCTTTTTCCAGTTGTAGAAAATATGGAGCTCTTATGGGAGAACCAGGAGTTGCAAAGATAATTTTTGTATACGAGTTATGCAAACCCCTGACCTTTTGCAAGAGTTTTTAAGAAAAGCGGGTTTAATAAAAAAAAAAAAAAAGGATTTAACTTGTGCAAAATGCAATAGTCCAATGAAATTAAGATCCAAAGATATTAATGAGGGTGCTGTTTGGACATGTAGAAATAGGATAAATAAGCAAGAGTGTGGTTTGTAGAAAGGTTTGGATCTTGGTTTAGCTTTAGTAAATTAAAAATTGGTGAGATATTTTTTTGACCTATCTCATTGTTAAGAGGTATGGGACCGACAAAATTATATCTGAATATTCATTCTCCTGTAAAATGACTGGTCGCCAAAAAAAACAAAGTAGCGGCTTTCGGGCATATTAGGAAAGTTGTTCCTTTTTTTTTATTTTTTGTTAACCTGCTAACATTGTTATCAATTTTATGGTTATTTTGTTGGTCAAATTTATTCCATGCTGATTCCTGCTAAGCCTAACTTTCTATCACTTGTAATTTAAATGTCTTATTTGCCATAAAGTGAATTGTTTTGCCACGGATCATCATATTTTCTATATCAATTCTGATGAAATATTTGATATGTCAATTTTAGTTAATTGTATTGCCTGAGATATACACGGAGAAAAAAGAAATACTCAAAAATGAATACCTAGACGTACTCATTTTGAAATGAGAATGTTTGTATCAGATTTGAGCGTATACCTTTATCGAATGTGAACATTACAAGTATTCAAAACCAAAAAAAAATGGGAAATCAGCATTCTCAAAAAATTATTACAGATATAAGGACTATAAAAGTTCCTTTTATATAATGACTACGTATTTTACAAAGTGGGGTTCAAAAACAAATATGGTTTGCTTTAATATTTCGAACTATATTTCGTATTTACCACGCTACACGCGGTAGAATACAGGAATATTAAAATGAGTATGTACGCATATTCATTTTCGCGTCTGTGTTTGTTTACATTTTTTTCCCCAGTGTCTGATTCCCAATTACAGAAAGATTCTTTTATTTAAGATTTAAAAATGTTGTTGAAATGTTATTGATCATGATTTTCTGATTTATGATTTGAAAATGATTTTCTGTGAGTAGTTATTTGTGCTTTGCAGGTGTTTTTTTTTGTCTGTATTCATATTACATCGTAATCGTAGCTTAGTGACTTCTTATTTTAATTTGCATTAAAATTATTTTCATGCATGTAAATATTTGTGTATGAAGCTCATATTTTATAGAATAACATTACAGTATTCAAAAAGCAGTGTTGTTAAAATTTTGAGCCATTTTGCTACGTTTTTTTATCGATGACTATACAGCGATGATGCTCGACAAGAATTCCATTTTTTTTCAGTTCATAAGTGTGTAAGGAAACTGTCTTTTTTTAATTGACAGAGAAATTATTATACATTTTTATCTTGTTTTAAGATATATATTTGTATTTAAGGTATTAAGGTTTTACTATTTTCGAAAAATTGTACATCCGTATTTTGTTCCAATAATACTGTGTGGTAATCAAAAAGTTAGAAATGATACATTCAGAATAAAATGTTGACAAAAATAGTTTTGGTTAGTTCTTATTTTGGGAGGGCCTGGCGCGCTTTAACTTTTTTTGGCGATTTATCGCCAATGTGGTTACCATGCAAGTTTGTTTCTGGTAACCCTAAAAAATCTATTAAACGGGATTCGACGCTTTGTTTTCTCCTTTTTACGCTGGATTGGATACGAACGTTGTTGATTGCTGAGGTACCGCGATTTTTGAAAATCCGTTGTACATTGAAAATGTCAACGTCCAGTGATTCGCTTCAAATAATTTTTTTTGCGGAAGGTGAAAGAAAATCCGCAGTAGTAATTCGGAAGGCTACCTTTTGGAAAAGGTTCTTTTCCTTAAAAAATTTTTCGTCGGTACAGTGAACGGCTGAACAGCGTCCGTTGGAAGCCGTTACATTGGATCATTTTGTACCATTTTCGTTCCTCCGAAATGGGAGAAAACCTGCGTTTGGATAGAATTAAATATTTGAAAGTTGTTATTTAATCCGATTACGATTGGTATGGTGAACGTGGTTTGCAGACATTCGTCCGACGAAAATGGATTGTTTTGATTAGTTTTCCCGAAAGGGAGAAAATTAGCGTTTAGAAAGCAAAAGAATTTCTAATTACGGTTTTGAAGCAGTTCGTTGAATATTAGGGAATCAACTACTGTTTTCATGTTCGTGGGTGCAGATTTATTTCCTGAATAAGGTCAGTAAATTTTATCCATTCGTTTTCGCAATGTTTCCTCTTTATGTTATGTATTTTTACTTTTATTCATTGTAACTGAAATTCCAAATGCGTTGTTTTGTCTACTAGACACGACGATTTCCGCATTTTTTTTTTCATTGAATACGTCTGCTGACTTCAGAATTTGCCTTCCAGGCACGACGCCATTTTTTTTCGCTTCTCATTTGAAATACCCGCCTTGATGTCATTCTGGTTCTTCATTTGCCTTCCAGGCACGACGCCATCTTTTTTTCTCCCTTTCGGAATCTCCGGGCTTGAAAAACCCGCTTTGGCGCGATTTAAAAAAAATCGCCAAGGGGCTACCCCAAAATAGGCTTTAGTTTTTATTCCTGATTAATTTTATTATGAATTGAAGTAAATTTCAGATGCTTTATGACAGGAGTAAGATATTTCAGAATATATATTTTGTAAAGAATATGGTTTTAATTTAAACTCAAATTTAATGTATATTTTGGAATCAAATTTTCACAATCTAATCAGGCATCCTTCCTGTTATGTCTCACTGTTCATCATATTATAAGTGATTGTCTTGTGTTTCATCACTATTGTCTCCCATTTTTTAAGTAATCCAATTTAAACTTCTATGACTTGGGGCTAGAAACTACTACTTGTTTATGTTCTAATTCAAAATTTGATTTTTATATAATTAAGGTTTATACACAGACATTTCATATCTTGGTTTCTTTTTATAACGTGGCCCAAAATTATTGCAAAATTTTGAATAAATATTTGGTGCAGTATATTCAGATTTTATTCTATTCATGGACTCCAACCTTTATGCACACTGAATAAATAAAACAATTTCTTTTGTATTCGATACATGACACAAATACTATAGATATGTATAACTAATTCATTATAAATTGTAAAAACACTTACAAATGTTCACCATAGTACAGGGCCAATCATTTTATCTAGCCCTTTTATATGTTGATACTTGTATTTTTATTTACACAATTTAACCACTTTATTCATGCATTTCTTTAAGTTAATATGCTTGTTCATCTCGGTTCTGGTGTTGGTCTTATTATACTTAAAAAAATCTTATTATATTGACATTTTTTTATAATCATAAGGAGACAAGCTCTGTACGAGTAAATTTTAATCCATTAACACCAATTAAAAATGGCTCATGTGTTTAGTAAAAAAAACCTTTAAAACTCTTTATGTAACAAATGGTTTGGGATGTAAGTATGTTAAGTTCATAATTCAAAGCAGCAAGAACTGCTATGTAGAATGGATGGTTTCATAGACCAAGCAGAAATTCTTACGTGTAATAGTTTATACTATAATGGTTCAGAATATTCCAAAAATATAGCTATATTAATTGGTTGTGTAGATAACGTGCCTCACTTTCGAAAAATTAAGAACTGTCAACATAATAAACGATGCATAAATAACATATTTATTTGAAAAGCATTTTCACTCGTATTTAGTAACCTGACAAAATGTTGTTGATTTGAAAGAAGTAAAAAATCTGTTTGTTTACCTTTACATATTAGAATTTCCTAATGATTTTAAATGATATCTCATCGTAAGCTACATTGAAACATAACATTCGTACTATGTTGTACGAATGGGGATGGAGTTGGACTATAGTATGGATTACACAGCAGTGTTTATAAGTGGTTTTTGAAACGGCATGCCTTCATCTGAGGGAGTTTACTTTATTTTTAATATTCTTGTTTCAAAATTGTGAATGCCTGATATTTTAAATGCCTGATATGAATATGTATGATATTCGGAATAAATTTTTCAAAAATATGATTTGGTTTAATTTTTTCTGTGTACAGCGAATCATTAATTTTAGGTATTACTTTGTTATGATGTTAATTCAAAAGGAAATATATATTAGATGATACAAAAATGCTGAACACTCAGTTTTTTACCATGGAAAATCTAACATTCATCATAATGTTTCCAAGATATTTCCAATAACTTATTATTAAATGACTGAACTTTCAATGAAACTCAATTTTCTGCATGTATAGGATTTTAACAGAACTATATATTGCTTTTAGAAGTATTTTCACTCATATTCAGTAATTTGACAAAATGTTGTTGATTTGAAAGAAGTGAAAAATCTGTTTACCTTTACATATGAGAACTTCCTATATTTTAAATACCTCATTGTAAGCTACATTAAAACATAAGCAATGTTGTACGAATGGGGATAGAGTTGGAATATAGCATGGATTAGATAGCAGTGTTTATAAGTGATTTTTAAAGCGACATGCCTTCATCTGTAGAAGTTAAAACATTTTACTCTTTTTTTCAATATTCTTGTTTCAAAAATGTGAATGTTTTGTTTTTAAATACCCAATATCTATGTGTATGATATTCAGAATAAATTTTTCAAAAATATGATACGGTTTTATTTTTTCTGTGTACAACGAATCATTAATTTTAGGTATTAGCTTAGTTATGATGTTAATTCAAAAGTAAATATATATTAGATGGGGGGGGGGAAATGCTGTACACATGTAAGCAATATACATGAAAAAAATGTTAAGTTTTTTATAATGGAAAATCTAATATTCATCATAATGTTTCAAGATATTTCTAATAACTTATTATTAAGTGACTGAACTTTAAATAAAACTCCATTTTTTGCACATATAGGAAACAAACTACATATTGCTTCAAAAAACATAAATATAATTCTTTATGAACTGAATTGCTTCTGTAACTAATAGCTCAGATTCCTTACACATTTGTTTTGAAAAGAATTTAACTCTTGAATCGAATCGATTTTCGTTAATTAAAGATTTATTAAACCACTCGAATTGATTTAAATTTGAGGTATAAGCTCAAATTACAGTTTATGATCACATAACAGTTGCATTTTTGTTTCTAAAAGTAACAGTTTTGTTACAGTAAATAAATGAATTTTGGGTAAAATCGAACTTTGATGGATCCCCTTAGCGATTTTTTTGAGATGGCGCCAAAGCGGGTGTTTCAAACTCGGAGCTTCCGAAAGAGAGAAAAAAAAGATGCCTGGAAGGCAAATGAAGTACCAGAATGACACCATGGCGGGTATTTCAAATGAGAAGCGAGAAAAGATGGCGTCGAATCCCCTTTTACAGATTTTAAAGGGTTACCATAAACAAACCTGCATGGTAACCACATTGGCAATTTATAGCCAAAAGAAAGTTAAAGTTCGCCAGGCCCCCTCCAACTTCGATTCAACCCTTGGAAATAAAGGAGCGCTTATTTATTTCCCTGAAAATTTTAATTGATATATTTTTCTGTTTAAAATTCATTTTCGATACAACAATATCGGAAAATAAATTCAAAACATACTCACTGGATTGTTTGATTCTCATATTTGATGCAGTAACAGATTCACAAATAAATACATGACACTCATTTTTCTATTCCACACTCATAATTGAAACAAGATTATATTCAAAAATGAGTATGTGAAGTTTCCATTTTGAGTACGTACAAAAATGAGTATGTTGGGATAGGAACTATTTTGAGTATGTGACGTATTCAAAAGTGAGTACGTGGAGTTGCCAATCTGAGTATGTGCTTGTTACTAAAAATGAGTATGTGCGAATCTCAAATTTGAATACGTTGGGATCGGAGCCATTTTGAGTATGTGAAGTATTCAAAAGTGAGCACTTTCTACTCGGTTTTGCATACCCGTTTTTCGCAGTGTACTCATACTTTCAGTTCTAAGGTATCTGATATAAATTCCTTGAATTAAGCACACTTTCTATTTCAGTTCTGAGCTGCCCGTTGAATTTCTGTTCGCTAATTGTTTTACATATTGTAAAATCACTAATTTATTTATTTTAGTTCATTATGAGAGTTAAAATGTAGTTTAGCCCCACTACTTGTCACAATTTTTAAAATCGCCGAATTATCGATTTTTTTTAAAGAAGCCGTGTATGCCTCCACATAAGGTAGGACAGAATTCGTAATAAACAGTCATTCACTGAAGACGAATCATTAAGGCTAAATAGTTTTTTTTTTATTTAACTAATAATTTATCAATTCTCAGCTTGAGAAATATGGCATAAGCCAACCTCAGATTGGTGTAAATAAGAAGATTGGGAACAAAATACAAGTTGCACATTTAATAAATTCGCGAATTTAAAAATTACATTAAATCCGATTCCAATGCATTCTGAGTTTATTCCATGTCTGCAGCAAATATTATGCTACCTCGTTTGTTGTATCTATCTCAATCTGACAATTCAGGATGGTACTTCCGTAAATAATGAATATTGACAGCGTGTATTTTTAAATATTTTTTCTTTTCAGTAACTTATTACTCATAACTCGGGTTCATTTCTGTAAGGGGAACAAACGTTAGGCGCGCAAGTATTTTTTTCATTCTAATGTGGGAGGAAAACAACCGTACCCTTACATTTCCACGCATAAAAAGCGTCCTCTACCGTTCGATTATTAACATTCGAACCTTATTGATATTACAATTGAATCTATTGCTGCGTAGTTTTGGCTGAAATGATTCAACACAAGCCGCTATTTTACACAAAAATAAATAATAAAAAATACTTCCTCATTGTCAAACAAAACTGGATAAATAAATACTGAAAAAAAATGCATTGATAATTATCAAATGATTTGTGTAAAATGTGATAACAAAAACTTCTAAATAACGTAATACGAAAGCTAACATTGAAAGTTTTTTTTTAAGTTCTAATTCAATTCTTGTGTCAGTTCAGTTCTTGTTTCAGTCTCTTATTGCCTCTTATTTCTTAGATTAAAAAAAGAAAAGTCTTACCATTCGTCATTTATTCTTAGTCCTTTGAGTCCTGATAATCATCAGGGAGTTGCCGTCTGGTTCATCATCAAAACTGGGAGCGTACCTCCTTGACTTAAGTTGATAAACTTTTGGTGGTGTAGTATTTTGTCATTTACTTGCATGTTAAAGATATGCCATTCTGTGTGTAAGTTTTCGAAACACGTTTGTTTCCTTCACAGGAACTTCATACTTGGGTTCGATCATTTGTCCTTTAGCTTTTGGTGTACCTGTCGCAATGACAAGTTATTCTGATCTGTAGATAGTTCGAATTCTTTTCCTTTCTAATCTTACTTTACGTTCATATTTAAAAAATATAGAAACATGCTACTTAATACTCATTGTTATTCGATTCAGGAATACACGTTAGATGTGCAAGCCTATCATTCCTCGAGTATGAGAGGATAACAACTAAACCTACCCGTGCGAACATAGCACCCTTTACTGTTAGACTAAAATATATTATGGATGATGTTATTTTAAATAGGAAGAAGTGCGATTCACAGCACCATCATCCGCTTGGGTCCGAGATCGCTGTTAATGAAAGGGAAAAAATCAGTTCTCTTCCATTCTTTGCAGAAATAATTTCGGAAGATTAGTATAAGTTTTCCAGAAGGAATAAATTTGATGGAACAGAATTAATAAAACAGTAAACTGAACTATAATACGTGTGCAAGTGAACGTCACAAGTTGCCTCACTGAAACCTTCACATTTTTTTTTTTATTTATTTTACATCTTTTTAACAGACATTGCATAAATATCCTTTAACTCGAGTTATTTTGTAAACGCGCAAAATAATTCATAAATAGTATTTTTTTTTATTATTATTGTTGAGTTTCTACTTGTTTATGTTGTTTGATTATTTTATCTTAATTAAAGGAACAGACGATTGATGGCAATTGATTTCGGATGAATTTATGTTAAAAACCTTATTTGTGTGTAGAATTGCTAATAAGATGTAATTAAGTTTCGGTGTAATAAAATATTTAAAATAAAACATTTTCTCTTAGTTATACTTCCTCGTTAATTTAGAATTTATTCTTTATTTAAGTGTATTTCTGAAACAATTTTGTTAGTGGGAGAAACAACAAAATGTAATTTGAATAATACCATTTTAATGGAATTTGAAATAAGTTGAAAAAAAAAAAAAAAAAAGATATAAATGTAGTTGATATCTTCATCACAATTTGATCATTTAATCATCAGCTTGTCAAAAACCCATATATAACCCCATATATGTTATGTGTTTGTGTATTCATTTCTTAGTACGCCATGTATGTAGTTTAAATGCACGTGTTGTGATGTACTGAAAACATTTTATTTATTGGGTTTCTTATAATTTTTTTCGTTTTAGTTATTTTAGCTTTTGGCTCTTAAGAATTTATTTTGTCATCTTGTGTTCTATTTAATTTAATTTTTCGGATTTAGGTTTCCAGTTTTTTTCAATTGATATTTTTGGTTTTATAACTATTTTTTTTAAAAATATATTGTTGATAGGGATAGTTTGGAGAATGATTCTAGAAAAACCCAGCTTAACTGTCTAAAGCCTGTTACAATGTAAAATGCCCATTTCCTGTTTTTCCAAGAAAATGTGCAGTCTTATAATTTTTTTAATTTTCATATTTTTTGTAATCTCTGTTTGTTGGTATATTTTTTAATCTACTTTCTGTTTCATTATAATTTTTCTTTTTCACTGAATGTGTTTATTTTCTCTCTGTACACACACACATAATATATATATATATATATATATATATATAACTCTCATCGTTAAAAAAGATCTTTGAATTTTGAATTCAATGAATGATGTTGAATGAAATGATATTTGAAAGTAAGTTAGTTCTTATTAACAACAAGGAACGATTAAAAATTAATTGTGGATATGACAAAATTTCATGGTCAAAATAGAAAATTAGTACAACTCTCAATAGGGTATTGGGCCGCCATTTTATAATTCATTCAGTTAAGCGTCGTGACATAAAGTTGTAGACACTCTTAATGATGTCTTGACTCAACTCATTTCATGCAGATTGAACTATAGTTTATAGATCTTATAAATTTTGTGGTAGCAGTAGAGTCTTAACAGAACGGCCTATAGCATCCCATAAGTTTTCTATTGGAGACATGTCAGACGATGCTGCTGGCCTCGTCATAATGTTTATTGCTTCGAGGCCATCTCTTTAAGTGGGAATTGTACGGACAGAAACGTTATTTTGTTGAAATAGAGGACAAGAATGGGCCTTCACTCTAAAAGGAATGATCACCGTTCGTAGGACCTCATTGACGTTTATTTGGGCTATCAAAGTGAAGTTAATGAATACCAACGGTGATTGAGTATCGTATGAAATCGCATTTCATACCATTACATCTTGCTGTCTGGATGGAGCAACAACAAATCGTCCATCGTGGTGTTGACCTCGTTGCCTTCTCACACGGGGGCGGTTATCATCCTCACCAAGGCAAAAGCGAGACTCATTACTAAAGAAAACGGAATGGCCATCTTCCTTCATTGAGTTCAATGTGCGACCTCTTTCAAAGGCGTCCACTAGTTCAAATGGCTGTCCTTTTCTTCTGAAAACATTCTAAACCAAAGCGATTTTTTAAACCCAAATACACAAATTAGAATCAAAATTACGAATTCAGGGAGAAACTTTTAAAGGTTTCTTAGTGGAGCGGTAAGTTACTCTTTGCTGATATCGTTAGCGCCGACGCGGCTGACATTTAAATCATTTGTTTATCTAAGAGAGATGAAACGTTTTCTGAATTTGCATTTACATTCCTTGCTTTCTTATGGATGCAACGTATTTGGTGATGAGTGTAAATGTAAATTGAACTATGAATAAGATATTAGTTGGTTCTTTGGTCCTATCTTCGTGTGTCCTGTATTCTAGATACCTTTCATGGAAATTTGGGATTCACCGTATCAACAAAGCATACATACTCTGAATAGCCTGAAACGTTTGAAGTGTATACAATAAGTAGAAGAGGAAAACAGTAATTGAGAGAGAAAGTTTCAATTAAAATGAATAATTTAGATGTAAACTGATTAACTCTACTTTGAAATTTTTTTAAAAAATTTCAGTATTAACAAATACTTGATTTAGATCAAACTTTTAATATTTATAATAAATTTCTGTATTAATTAAAATTAACATGACTTATTGAAATTATTATTTTTTGATAATAGAATACTAATTTATATCAAAATCTTATCTAATTAACTCCACACTGTAGGGCCGGCGTTGCTTTCGTCGAACTCCGATGCCACTTAGGACTCGTCGTTTAGCGGAACTGAAGCTGGTTAAATCTTGTCGGAGTCCTAAGTCCTTCCGTTGTCGTGTGAGGAAGTTAGGAAAGAGGGAGGTGCCATCTCAGGTATCTTCTTCGTCACCTGGCGAGCTCAAACTTAATAAGTCCGTTGCCAATAGCTCTCGTGTTGCTTCTTAGTGTGCTGGCTAGGTTTCTAATTAATAATATATATTTCAGATACGCTATTAACAGGAATTCAGAATTTAATGTCATTTATATGAGTAATGCTGCAGTACTTGGACCAGTAGAAAAAGTGGACAAGTCTGTATTAGATCCTTCATGTGGAACTGTGATAGCGAGAATGGTATAATGAACTTAAGAAATTCATTCTTTCTAGGGGTAAAAATAAATGGTTACAAGAAGAAATCGATATGCAGTTTGATGTTGCTTTTGATTAAATTTCAACGAAGTTATAATAATAATTGTAGAAATTATTATTTATTTTTTCAAAAACTCTTATAAAAATATATGATAATGAATAATTATATGAATATAACAACATTTTAGAGTGAAGAATATCTTTGACGCTACTATAAGGATTTCATGGGTGACTATCAAAGTATTTCAGCTGTAAAATGAAACTCCACTTCTTACCATAATTCTTGGTTTTTAGGTTGTGTGGTAAACGACAATCAAATAAATATCCTGCAGCATCCTGGATTTCTCCAATACGTTTTCGTTAATTCTCGGAACTCAATTTAAGTGAAGCCCATCATTAAAAACAATTCTGCTTCCAGTCTTGAGGTTTCTGATTGAAGTGTATGCAGAAGCAATACAAACGTAAGCTTGGACACTCATTTTTCTTGAGTCGCTTATCTATGGTGCTTTTGATCACCATTGTCTTTGTATAATTTGAATCATTGATAAAGACGAATCGAGGACTCTGTGAGAATCACTCTGACTATCACTCTTTCCACTCGTTTCGTTGTCTCTAAATTGACTTATGTCTTTTAGAAGTTGTGTTCCGCCTTAGTTCAAAAGACAACATCGCTCCAACCCAAATGATTCTTCGATTTTACAACCCAATTTGAATCAATCTCCTCCTTATATACCAAATGGAATCACAGTTGCAATGTTGTGAAGCTTCGATTATCCATTCCTGTAATACCCATCAAAATTTCATCGTTGACATGTGAGGTCGAAAAGATTTGCATACAAAATTTCGTTATATTTATACAACTAACTCTCTCTCTCTCCCTCTCTCTCTTTTTTTTTTTTTTACATTTTTGAGTAAAGTTTTGTAAGGTATTTTAGTAAGGATAAGTACAATTAATTACTGAAGAATTTATAAGAATCGATAAAAGCTTCCATAATGTAGTTAATAGGGAAATAATTTCGTTGTTATCTACTGCGTGATATAGCTTTCATTTATACTTATACTTTTTTACCTCCAAAAAATTGAGTAATATGTATAAATTTTCTTTTTTTATTATTTATTCTGTTTCATTGATTTTAATATAAAGTAATAAAAGCTTGGAGTCCAGAATATGTAATTAACTATTTCCAATTAAATATTTCAAGTTGGAAAAATTTTTGTATTGGTTGTTGGAAAATTTTATTGTGATGGTAATTTTAATCGTTTGTTTATTGCCCAGAACTATTTGCTAAAGAAAATAAATGGGAAAGATTTTGCTAGAAGAAATTTTTTTTAACGACTGTGAAATTATACCTGAATACATATTACTAGCTAAGTACTAGCAAAAGTGGGAAAATGGGATTGAAGTAAATTCCATTTTCGCCTTATATTAAAAATTTAATGAAGTTTATTTGAAGTTAAGGAACAAGATTTTTTTTTTTATAAAATTAAACCACCGTTCTTCGTTTTCTGTGTTATTAGATCTAAAGAAAGTTTTTTGTTGATAATTTGAACCTTATAAATTTGATTATTTAAACTGAATTAAAATTTTGAATTTATAAATATTTAAATACTTGTACGTACTTAATTATAATACCACGGACATAAAAAGGTCGGAAATACTATATTTAAATATTAAGAATCCAGTTATGAAATGATTGTTTTTACATGAATTAACATTTAGGAATAGGTTTTTTATGTTAATTCAATACGTGAGGCAAGAATTCTTTTTCTCTCTCTCCACAAGGTATTGCCTCTCAATTCGATATTTTATTTCGATTACTTCTCTGTCTCCGCCGGGGGGGCACGAAATTAAAACTCTAAAAAACTATAGTTTATAAATAATAAATGATTAAAATAATAAATCATATAATTTAATACTTTTCACATTGCAGATTAAAAATTTTTTTAATTTGTAATGTTATAAAAATATTAAATTATATCATCATTTTTCTAAATTATTTTCGAACATTTATTATTTTATCGATAAATATATTATATATACTACAATTTCTGAATTTTAAGTTTTCAATTCTGGTTACTTATATTTTTCTTTGATGTCTTTTTTTCTTTCAGGCGTACCAACATGGAAGAATTAAATTTTCGAATTGTATACGTTCCTACCGAAAAGTACCTTTCTGATGATGAAGCAAAAAAGAAAATTGAATCGTGTAGGAACTTTTTGAAGGAATGCGTTGAGTCTTGTGAATTGAAAAATGTCGTTATAAATTTGTTGAAGGTTAAGAAGAGCGAAGAGGAAAATTATCCGGAAATAGAAGAGTTGGTTTTCCAAGTTCAAGCTAAATTTGGTTTCAGTAGTCAAGGCCGTGGAAGAGCATATTGTTACAGAGTCTTCTGTAAAAATTGGAAAACCTGGTTTTTGTCTTCTTCGCCACCAATTTTAGTATTTTACGAAAATAATAGTTTCATAAATACACGTCGAACGTGTGATCTTTCAATTACGTATTTGCAAATAGGTTTTGGTGTTTTACCATTTAATGGTGAATTTCATGAATATGCCAGTTTATCATCCCTTGGTTACATAGATTTTTTCCATGATATTCGAAGTGTAGTAATTAAATATTTAAATAAAGAATTAAAGTTTTCATATAATAACATAAGGAACATTTTCATCAACATCGATTCTTGTGAAGTATTTTTCGATTTGTGTAATCCTCCATTAATTTTTCGGCCTCAGACTAAACGCAATAGGTATAATTCATACGTACTTAATTACCGCACTGCCGATATTGATGATGTTGATGTGTTTGGTAGATCAAATGTTTTAAGGATATTGTTCCTTAGTCCTTCTGATATTGAAGAAGTTATAGGCCGAATTCATTTTCGTTGTAGCGAGAAACCCATCCACTACGTAAATTTTAAATCGATTACTAAACCGAAACCAGTTGATAGAGGAGTAAATTTCTCACATTTTGGTTGCACTTATTTGATGACTGCAATGTTTAAACGAAACTTTACTCTGTTGGCACAAGCATCTAATATTGATATGTGGCTTAGCGAAGTACAGAAACTTTGTCAAAAAAACGGAGATTGCTTGGAGAAAGCGTTGGTTCTTGTTCTAGCAGCGATTGATTCAGGAAAAATTGTTAATTACTGGCATGCAATTGAAAGGCAGTTTCACTATTATATATCTAATAAGGATGAAATTAATTATGCTCACTATGTTGTACCCGAAAAATGTAGGCTAATACGTCGAGTCACTTTGACTCCAACTCGTCAATTGCTATGGGCTCCAGAAATAATGTTTGGAAATCGTGTCTTGAGAAATTTTGACTCCGAATATGCTTTACGGGTTTCTTTTCGAGATGACAATAATTCACGATTGAGTTTTGTTGCTGCCTATGCAGATGAAAATGTGTTTGATTATTCAATTCGAAATCCTATGCTTAAAGGAATTCAGATTGGAGACAGGTGCTATGAATTCCTTGCATGGTCTAATTCTCAAATTCGTGATCACGGAATTTGGATGTATGCTAAAGACCAAAAAGGCAACACAGTTCTGGATATTAGAAAGTGGATGGGAGATTTTTCACACATTCATTCAGTTCCAAAGTACATGGCAAGAATGGGACAATGTTTTTCACAAACAGAAGATGCTGTATCTGTACCTCTTGATTCGAACTATGTGAGAACGGAAGACGATATAAAAGGTGGAATCGATTGGACTAATGGAAAATCGTATTGTTTCTCAGATGGTGTAGGCAAAATTTCTTCAAATCTGGCAAAAAAGGTAAATATTTTTTAATGAAACTTTTTTATTATTTAAGTAATAGAAATATTTTCAGATATGGCGATAATTGATGTTAAAATTATATAAGAAGTCTTATTTCAACAATTATTTTTTCTTACGAACGTAAAATAAGTTTTGGTGTATTGAGGGATGCATTTGTGTTCCGTGAAGTATTAATGAAAACAAAGTTCGGCTATACATTTTCCAAAAATGTATTTTTTTAACTCTTTAGTGTAGCATTGATGTATATATTCCGTAGGAGAAAGTAAAATAATAAAATGATGTTGAAAAATGATTTACTTCTTTACATATTTGCAATAAATCACTTTTCTGATGAATTTCTTTTCATGTTACCTCCCCGTATCAAAGATATGGAGAATTGTTCGGCCATCCTGCATGACCCACACCATGACTCCTCCTTGACGGAAAGCGATGTCTTTCCATGATATTTCCCGCTTGAAAACGAGGTCCATGTTCTCGCCATATCGTTAGTCGATAAGAGCAGTCCTCAGACTAAAGCAAGGTTTGATCATTAGCCTACTGTCACAAACTTCAGTATTACTGTTCCAAATTTGAGCTAAAACGAGCGTGTTTGTGCATAGATGTGAGGGAGATGTTAATTGCCGTTCGTTTTTGCGTAAGAAACCAGCATGAAAGTTTGTCTGAGTACTCGTATTGTATGTCTGCTGTGAATGCGTAACCCAGTTATCTGGCACAACTGTCCCTATGATGCCGAGAAGTTGTTGCCGGGTGTCGGTCTCGACGAACTGTTGTGACTTATTCGACCTGGTACTGATCGTCGCTTAACATTTCTCCCTTTTTGAAACCTCTGACACAGGCGTCAGATCACATACTGAAGCACATTCAGAATCCAAGACACTTTGTCTGGGGATCATCTGGATTTGAGCATGTTAACGATTTTTCCTTTCGCAAACATGTCAACTTGTAATCTCTGTGCTATCATTCCTTCTATTTATTCATTAACAACGTTCCTTTGCACATGATTTGCGCGAAACCTGTCTGAAGTGCATTTGTGGAGTGAACCGGTTTATCTAAGTTCCCACGTGCGCAGATGTTAGGTGCATGAAGACATCGACTGAAATGTTTTGCATAAAGACTAAATTTCATCTTCAACTGATAATACTCCACAAGTTTTATCAGCTAAAACAAATTCTTTTCTTTGTCGAACAAATTCACTAATATTTACTTCCTATTTTTTTCGCATTTTACTAATTATGATTAATGTATGGTCATCAGTGTGTTTGCATGTTAATTATTAATATTGGATGGAGGTAACTGAAAGATGAGTTAGAGATAGTTTTCAAATCACTGCAAATGGTCCAACCGTGGTCGGCGTATGGCATGATTTATTTTGTTTAGGACGAGAGCCAGGCTTTCATAGTGTTCTTTTAAATGCACCGAGTGTACAATTGGTACAGATGCATACGGGCTTCCGTGATGAGGAAGGACAGCTTTAAGACTCCTTTTCAATGGATCTATAAACAGCCTTCATTCATCTTTATCATAGGTGATATTAATTTTCCCAACACAATCCGGAAACATCTGGTCAATAGACCTGGTTTTCGTCTTCCTCAAAGTTCTTAAATTCTTTTTCTGTATTTCTATACCAATAAAAAGAGATTCCTTTGGCCAAAAAGTTTTTTTTTCATTCAATCTTGATCTCAACAATTCAGCTGCCTCTTTTGAAAGACTCGGATCTCGGATCATTAAGTTCAACCTGAGAAAAAGGATTGATGTGAATCGGCTCCAGAGAGGTATCGGAGCCTTGAACTTGTGGATGATCCGAGCCTGAAGACTCCGAAGGGATGACTAGAAATTCAGCTGGATGCAAAGGCACTGGCACATTAAGCTCATGAGGAACGGGGCGTACGGTGAATGTAATGTTATCAGGGTAAGAGATTAGCTTTTGATTTTATCGGTTATACCCACGGATATGGCAGAAACAAAAGTAATAATCATCAGAGTAGTTTTTCGGTTCTTTACATGTCATAGGAATTCAAAATCGTAAAGCAGGTAAGTGAAACGAGATAAGGATTTGACATAAGGAGGTTATTTGTAGAGAGAGATTTCGATGAGGAGGTGTCACAGAATAGTATTCTATACGTTTCATCACGGTAGAATATAGGTCAGCCACGAGAAAGGAAGAAATTAAACGCTGAAGAGTATTTTTGGTAAATAGTCATAAAAATCCAAGTAAAATTGAATTTTTCAAGAAAATATAACGCGATAGAAAATTTTCTTTGTTAGTTTTGAAATCAGCACTAAAAAATTCAAAGTTAAACCATCAATTCTCTTGTATTTTTTCCATTACAGGTCTGTATTATTATTATTTGATAAGTTCAAATTTTACTCCTTTGCCATTCGATACCTCGGCAAATTCATTTAATTATTTTTGGCAGATTTAATTTTTAATCCTATAACCCTGGCTAAGCTGTATATGAGCCATGCAGAGGGGGAAATTGTGATGCAAAATAAATTTATCATCTTTGTTATTTTAGCGCGAAACATTTTCTTCATCTTTTAAAAATACTGTATTCTTCTTTCAAGTAACGTGATTGAGAAGAACCCCGCTTTTTTGTCGACTTAATACAATTTTAGAGGATTTTCTCGTATTCATGTCTCCTATATAAGTTACTTGTGTATATTAACGTGCTTTATCTCCTCTGTTATCTGGCTATGAGAGCCATGCCGTCACAAGCGATCTATCGTCATGGTTGGACAGTATACTAAAAAGTAATTTGCTTCTATCATCACCCAAAGTATTATCATCATAACTGAATAAATCTCTTGGACTTAAATTAAATTAAGCGACTGTCATTTTTTTTTCATTTCATCAACAACAATATGACATAATCAAAATTTTTTTATATACATTATATTATTGATAATCGAAATGTGGATATTTAAGAAATGAACAAAGTTACTTATATTAGTAGAATATATATAAAGTTGATTTTTTTTTATAACAACAGTTTTGACATCAATTTATTGTGTGCTCATAGTGTATCAGTATTACTGTCAATGATGGTTATAATATTACGTCTAAAAATAATATCCAAGAAAAACATTCAATATTTCGCTATTCGATAATATTTCTTGACTGTATTATCGTTTTGATTGAATTATCAATATTTAAAAACGGTAATTGTAGATTTTTATCTATTTGGAGATTAGTAGAATTTCCGAAATATTTTATTGTGTTTTTCAAGGTTTTTGAAAAGATGAGTGCATTGTGTTTGAGAAATGTAAGGACTTAAGTCAGATCAGTAAATTTTTTGACAGTGTTTATTTCAATTAATCATTAAGTAGTAGTTGTGTTAATGGCTGAAATATTAAATTGAGCTCTCCCTCTTCCTCAGTGATGCGAAATTTCTTACTAAAATTCTATATATTTTTTATAGGTGCGTGATGCGCTTGGACATGACAAATTATGCAGTGCCTTTCAAATTCGCTACGGTGGATACAAAGGCATGCTTGTTGTAGATCCAACTTTGAAAGGGACCGACATAATATTTCGAAACAGTATGAAAAAATTTGATTCACCTCAGAACATTAGATTGGAAATTGCTAGAACAAGTGCACCAAGTATGGAAACAAACATTTTATTTCATTTCTTATTCTCATCTCAAAATCGTATTTCAAATAAGGTGTCGAAAGTACAAGAAATTCCCAATATTTTCAACTTAAAATATTATTTATGATGTTAATTTAAATATACACATACATATAGTAATTCCTGTGTGTAAGTTTTGTTACCAGATATGATAAACGATTAATATATATATATATATATATATATATATATATATATATATATATATA
>BMAW01003025.1:113418-196910 GCA_019974015.1 Nephila pilipes
ATCACTTGGAAATTGTAACACTGGCTACTTTTAAATCACTTGGAAATTGTAACACTGGTTACCTTTAAATACGTGCTGTGTGAACTAGAGGTGACCGGGATGTGCACCCAATGGAACCCCCATCCATCACATAAACGCTGGGCACGGAAGACAATGACAAATACAAAAGAAAACGTTCGTTTTATTCGATGATTCCACACTAAATTCAATTATTATGATGCAGTGCACGAAACCGGAATTCATCTAAAAAGGCGACCTGACGGAATCCTTTTGTTCATGATCATCACATCATTTCTAATCGTTACTGTATCTACCGTTTCGTCAAGGGAAGCTACAAGTACCGTGAGGATGCTAGTCGCTCTACAAACAGGTTAGGTTCCTGATTCAGGTTTCGGCATGTAACTTTACGATCCTAAAAGGCCTTTCGAGCATTCCTATAGTCTCGGGCGTTGCAGGAAGGATTGTCGTCGAGATCTGCATGTCTCTTCATTATAACTCTCTTGGATCCATCGATTCCATAGTCGCATGATAGTCATGGGATCACTGTAACGCGAGCAGCAATATCATGGAATATTAAACCGAGGTCTCAGTCGGCCACGTTTCTAGTAGCAGTCAAATACCGATTAGTGCTAGTAGGAATTCCACCTTCTCACTCAGGGAATAACAGGGCCTTTATACTGTTAAGCAGTGTTCGAATGCGATTTCTTCATGAAAATCAACTGCTACGACTATAATTGGCTTAATTTCTACTTACATTGTTCGAATTATAATTATTTGCGAATTCCAGGATGTAGCACATTTCGCATTATTTGCTGTGTGCCATCTTCATGGTGTAATAACTGTAATAGCTATTTGTACGCCCCCCTATAATATATATATATATATATATATATATTGTTACTGAGTTGGTCGATCGTAATAGTGGCGTTTTTTAAACAGTTCAGTCATTGAGTGACTTCTTCAAATTCAAAAAATCAATATACATAAAAACACACCTCACACACAATATGATTGAATGGAAGTACAAAGTTAATTCTTGACTTTATTTTTAAAATTTATCTACATTATTAAATCATTTCAGAGCGGAGTCAGGTCTTAATTACATAAGAGGAATTTAAATTGAAAAGTACTATTAATTGATAACTTACATCTTTAGATAAAGGGGGGATAGTGGCAGGTCACCTCACTTGTGTAGAACAGCAGAGCAACTAACTTCTTTTGCCATAATAACCCTGCTTTATCGCCAACACAGGGCTGCTCTACAGTTCAATCTCAAGGTACGTCCGCCACATTTGGCGTAGTGCCTAAAGTGTGAAATCTTCCCTAAAAAGAAGATCCTTTTTTTTAAGTTGTAACAACTCTTCCTCTCCTATTAAGTTTTATAATAAATACCAAATAAATTAATTCAATGTGTGTGTGTATAAAAATGCCTGACTCCCTGCTAATTACATAAATCGCAACTATATGTACAAGTATATGTAGAAATGTACAAAGTATATGTTTCAATATACATGGAATGTGCCCATAGTAATAATGTTAAACAATAAGTATCTTGATTGCAATGTCTGGGTAGATGACCATAAAAGTAATATTGCTGAGAAAAAATTTTATACACAAAAAGTATCAATGCTATTTTGAAAAAAAAATTCACCATGGACGTCTTCATTTGAAATTTGAGAAAAATTTGTTGCAACCAAGAAAGAGAGTTGTGGAGTTGTTGATCAGGCAACTCCCCAACTTCCCCCACAAAGTTACGCATTCATATCTAAGCTGAAAATTGAAATAATAAATTAAAGTAGGACTACTTAGTCATATTTCTTTTGTATAATAGTGCAATGAGTTGCCCTCTGATATTTATCAGAATAGTCAACCTGCTCAAAGAATATTAAAAGAAAAGTAATAAATTTTGATAAGAAAATGTTCAATTAATTCAAAATATGATTTGCAATATCTAAGATTTTTGACTTACATGTCTTAAAGATACAAATGAGAAAGTGATACCTACCATCTCCTCCTCATTTCAGTTTACCATAAGTAATACAAAATATAAAACTGAATAAATATAGGTCACCCCTATTCATACAATGTGTATAAAAGTATATGCATAAAATATAATAAATGAGAATAAAATAGGAACTAACTAATGTAAATTTAACTGAATACTAAATTTACAGATGTAAAGAAGTTGACAATTACAATAATCTTGGACGTAGAACTGGACCCTGGTGAGCAGTTTGAACATCAGACTGATTTGGACCATTTGTTTTTAAATAATCAATTCTCCTACAGGAGAGTTTAAGTTTGTAGGTATTGACTTTTAATTCAGGAGCCTGTGGATTGTCTAGTTCCCTGATGATGCATGTATGTTTATTTGGTTTTTTGATTACCTCAAACGGTCCATCAAATTTGGGTCTAAACTAGTTGCCACTTAGTGTGTACACAACATCACCAACTTTTGGTGCTCTTTGTGTTGTATTGCTATTCAGTCTTGCCTGTTTCTTATCTTGCTGTTTTTCTAAGTTTGTTCTTATTTGTTTTTGCAATACCAGAAGGGAAGATAGCAAAGTGTTCGTATACCCTTCTTCAGTGAGCAGTGGAGCTTCTATTGGAGCTGTGATAGTGTCAAATATTAGGCTGAGAATGCGACCAAAATGCGCTATGTCAGGTGTAAAGCCATGGCTGCTATGCTTAGTGCTAGTGTAGAAAGATTTGTGTACCGCAAATGCAAGATAAAAATCAACTTAATTGTCTGTTAAGCGTAGGATGGTGGTCTTTGAAGATTGTCCATTGGCTTTTGGATTTCTACTGGTTGTGTTATGATGAAGAGCAATGCCAGTCATACTGGTTATTTGTTTGAAGATGTTAGCAGTGAACTGTGTACCGAGATCACTCAGGATCATTCCTGGTCTTCCAAACGTCGTGATGTACTGAATGATTTTTCTTGCTTTTGTTGGTGCTTGGATGGGAAATAGTTCAGCATGTTTACTGAAGTGATCCAGTTCTGTGAGGATATAATTGTTGGATCTAACAGGACCAATAATGTCAATAGAAATGAACTCACCCGGTCTTTTTGGGAGGGGTGTTTGTTCATATGCTTGTTTTTGATGAGGCTTTCTCTTGTATTGGCAACAGGATATACAGGATGTGACATAGTTGACGTTGTCAGAGTACATTCCGTCCCAAAAAAAATCTTTCCTTCAGAATGAAGTACGTTTTGTCTATTCCCAT
Source organism: Nephila pilipes (assembly GCA_019974015.1). Taxonomy (NCBI): domain Eukaryota; kingdom Metazoa; phylum Arthropoda; class Arachnida; order Araneae; family Nephilidae; genus Nephila; species Nephila pilipes. The sequence goes on from BMAW01003025.1 coordinate 116,647, forward strand.
ATGTGGAAGGTGGGCTTGCTGGAGAGCGGGTTTATAAAGTCAAGAATTAACTTTGTACTTCCATTCAATCACATTGTGTGTGACGTGTGTTTTTATGTATGAATATGTCTGAATATGAAAAAGTTACTCAATGACTCTACTGTTTAAAGAACGCCACTATTACGATCGGCCAACTCCATATATACAGGGGGTGGACAAAAATATGGAAACACCTTGTAAAATGCATGTTTGAAAAGTAAGATTGATTTTAATGAAATATGTAGGTGGCGCTGGCGTTTTTGACTACTAACGCCACCTATACAACTTCGTAAATGTGCTAAACAGTTCAGTTGTTGTCGGAGTACTGTTATGTGAGGTTGTCATTGCATTATGTCAGAGTTAACAGACTTCGAACGTGGGCAAATTGTTGGAGCACGTATGGTAGGTGCTTCCGTAAGCAAGGTAGCCGAGGTGTTTAGTGTTTCAAGAGGTACTGTATCGAAGATTTATTCCGCATATTTGAAAAGCGGAAAAACATCATCTGCTAAATCACAGCGCGGACGAAAGTGTGTGCTGAGTGATCGTGACAGACGATCATTAAGGACAATTGTGACGAAAAATAAGAAGATCACAGCTGCAAAAGTTACTGCTGAAATGAATGTTGTGTTACAGAACCCTGTGAGTACCAAAACAATTAGAAGGGAGCTTCATAAACAGGGAATTTCTGGCCGTGCTGCAATTGAGAAGCCACTCATCAGTGATGCTAATGCCCGTAACAGGAAAAGGTGGTGTTTAAGTCATAAAGCCTGGACTATAGGGCAGTATAAGCGTGTAATATGGTCTGACGAGTCTTCTTTCACATTGTTTCCCACTTCTGTCCAAGTTTACGTCTGGAGAACGCCATCTCAAGCCTATAATACAGACTGCTTGTTGCCAAGAGTGAAACATGGCGGGGGTTCTGTTATGGTTTGGGCAGCCATATCGTGGTTCTCTGCTGGCCCCATGATAACTGTGTCAGGGCACATGACTGCCAAGACTTATGTGAACATTTTGGCAGATCAAGTTCATCCCATGGTACAAACTTTGTTCCCCGATGGTGATGGTTTCTTCCAAGACGACAAAGCCCCTGTTCACACAGCTCACATTGTCCAGGAATGGTTTTCTGAGCACGAGGAGGATTTGTCCCATCTCCCCTGGCCACCACAGTCACCAGACCTGAATATTATCGAACCTTTGTGGTCTACATTGGAACGGAAAGTGCGTTCTCGTTATCCACCGCCAACATCGTTATCTGAACTTGCCACCGTTTTGCAGGAAGAATGGTATAATATTCCCTAGGCACACATAGAGGAACTGTATTTATCCATTCCGAGAAGACTGCAAGCTGTTTTGGGTGCCAACGGGTTTCCTACACCATACTATCAAAGAAACATGTTTTTTAAAAGGTGTTTCCATATTTTTGTCCAACCCCTGTATATATACCGGTGTGAAAAACTTAAGCAACAATGTAAACTTTAAGTAGATAGCTTTGAAATTGTAGGAAAGGGGCTATTGCGATGGTCAGTACAATGAACACGCAATTCAGTGGAAAGGTGATGCTTATGCAAATATCGGAAACAAAACATCTTAGGCGACGTGAGTGTACGCAAATCCGGCTCAAGACTTCAATAAAAGGAAGAATGGATGCGCAGTTAAAGATATTCGCTGTAAGTGCAAGTGAGTTATTTCGTGAAGAAATCAACTGGCCGATTTAACACGCGGAAGAAGATCGGAAAGCTGGGGGAGAGGCGTAGTTCTACCAGAGTAGGTAAAGAGTTCGGTATCGATAAAAGTGTCGTTCCTTGCTCGGAAAGTCTTCCAATCCATAGGTACAGCTGTTCAAAAGGTTGATGGTGGCCGACCTAAGAAAAAATGCAGTGGATTACCGATATATCATTCTGCAGGCGAAAAGAGCCCGATACCAGTCAACAAGAGCCATTGCTCAGCAACCATGTACAGCAATAGGGCGAGAAGTGTCATAGTATATTGCGGCCAGATGCCTACATAAAGGTAACCTATTCACCTGCCGTCCTGAACGCTACATCCCTTGAAAGTTGGTCATCGGCAGCACCGTTTAGAGTGGTGCAAGGAGCACTAAAACTGGACCACTCATCAATAGAGTCGTGTACACTTTACGGAGATGAAAGTCGTTTTAGTGCCACAAGCGATTCTCAGCGCCAGTTGATTTGAACCAGTTAATTTGAACAGGGAACCAGAGTTATGAACACGGTTTCATCCCAGTAAGATCACGGAAAAAGACCTTTGCGGTGGTCCTTGAGTTGTTGTCTGGGGAAGGAATTGCGCTGAACGGGCGGACTGAGCTCAACGTTTTCGACAGAGGTTTTGTAACCGGGGATCGTTATTGTAAGATGATGATCCTTCCCCTTGTGCGTCTGTTCCGAGGTGCTATTGGACCAGACTTCATTTTTATGGATGACAATGCATTGTCACACCGAACTGATGTTCAGCAGCTACTGGAAAGTGAAAACAGCACTGGAATAGATTGGTCAGCGTTCTTCTCTAACTTTTATCCCATAGAACATATGTAAGTTGTTTTGGAGAGACGCCTTGCGGCACGATTACATCCGGGGAAACCCAACACCTGAAACGGATGCTGATTGAGGAATGGACACTCTTACCTCAAGAACTATTGAACAATCTGGTGCTGGGTATGGAAAGACAGAGCGAAGCAACCACTGCAGTAAGGGGAGGGAATGTCCCATGCTAAGGAACAACTGCTTGTCGTTCTTCCTCTTTTACAGACAATCATGTGTAGCGATACCATCAGTAAAGCCTTGTTTTTGTTTGATTCCATACTATATGCATTATATTGATTTTTGCGCAACTTTCGTCACCGTTTAAGCACAAAATGCTATCTCTCATTTCTGAATTTCATGTCTCTCGGGTGGTGCATATATATATATATATATACACTAAGTGGGGCTATAAAATAACGAGAATGACACAGTAAAACATTTAACTTTGATGTTATACATATTTACTTATTATCACCTCATGCCCCCTCCTCTATCCCTACAACGCTCCATGCGAATCTTCCATTGTTTGAAACAGTGCTGCAAGTCTTCCTTTGCCAACCCTTATTGAACGCGTGCCGCTTTCTCTTTCACAGCTTTAATGGACTCGAATTTCGTTCCTTTAAATGCAGATTTCACGTTAGGAAACAGAAGCCGCATGGACGCGAATAAGGCGGACGGTCTAAACTGGGATGGTACTTGACAGAAACTTCTTGACATGCAATGTGGAATGACTTGTCCTTCCATATGTCGGGACTTCAACCCCCCCCCTTTTTATCTTTCACAGAGTTCAGAAAAAATTCGAAGGTAGTAATGTAGATTAATAGTTTGATCTTCAGGAACCTAGTGAAGGTACTCAATCCCATGCATATGAAGCAAACTAATCATCATTACTTTGAATTTTGGTTGCTCATTCGAGCTTTTTGGGGCTCTTCCAGTGCATGGTTTAGCGCTTCGTTTCAGGATCATAAGTAAAACACCACAATTCGTCGCACGTTATTATATTTTCCAATAAGTTTGGTTCATTTTCAAAGTGTTAGTACAAACATCTTTTCGAATTTCTTGTTGTTTAAACGTGAGAATGTTAGACACCATTTTGGCACACATTATTCGCATGTTACAATTGTTTTGTAAAATTTACCTTTCGATTTCATTACCTTACCTTTCGGTTTACCTTTGTTAATTCATTCAGTCTCAACAATCGCATGAATACTTAACCGATGGTCAAATCAAACCAGATTACCGATTTTTCATAATTGTCATCTATTTTTTACTTGGAAGGGTGACCCGGGCGTAAATCCCTTCAGCGTCTTCTCGGCCATCTTGAAAACGCTTAAACCTCTCAAAAACATGTGCATGCTACGAGGCATGTTCTTTAAGTAAGTACTGTTTTGAAATTAAAAAAAGACGTGCAAAGATATCGCAATAATTTTATTTTTACATGAAAGCCTGTACCTTAATCTACTTTTCTACATAATTTCTGTGAATATTGAGGCACTTGTCATAACGTGGCACCAGTTTTTGAATAAACTCCTCATAAAATTCTGCCGCCTGACTTGTTAACCACTGTATCACAAATGTTTTGACTTCGTTATCGTCTTGAAGACGCTGACCGCCCAGGTGTTTCTTCAAGGGCAGGAACAAATGGTAGTCGCTGGGCGCCAGATCAGGGCTGTATGGAGGATGATCTAGAGTTTCTCATTTAAAAGATTTGATGAGATCTTTGGTCCGATTAGCCACATGTGGACGGGCATTGTCATGCAGCAAAACGATACCCTTACTCAACTTGCCACGTCTTTTGTTCTGGATTGCACGACGCAGATTGTTCAATGTCTCACAATAAGACGCTGCATTGATTGTCTCATTACGAGGCAGAAACTCCACTAGCAATACTCCTTTTCTGTCCCAAAAAACTGTGCACATGATTTTCCGGGCAGAAATTGTTTGCTTAAACTTCACTCTTTTGGGTGATGAAGAATGTCGCCATTCCATGGATTGTTGTTTCGATTCTGGTGTGACGTAGGCCACCTATGTTTCGTCACCAGTAACAATTTGGTCTAAAAAATCTTCACCTTCATTGCGGTACCGCTCAAGGAAAGTCAATGCACTGCCTAAACGTTGGGTTTTGTGCAAATCCTTCAACATTTTTGGAACCCAACGTGAACACAATTTCCGGTAATTCAAGTTCTCAGTCACAATGCGATACAAAACACTACGAGAACATTGAGGAAAGCAGTCGGACAATAATGAAATTGTAAAGCGTCTGTTTTCTCTCACCTTTTCGTCCACTTTCTGCACCAAATCTTCATTAACGACCGAAGGACGCCCACTCCGTTCTTCATCATGCACATTTGTGCGGCCATCTTTAAATGCTCTCGCCCATTTCCTTACCATTCCATCACTCATAATGTTTTGTCCGTAAACTTCACAGATCTCACGATGAATATCGATCGGTTTTACGCCTTTAGCACTAAGAAATCGTATAACAGCCCGTACTTCACAATGAGCGGGACTCACGATTGTCGGAGGCATCTTAAACACTCAGTAAACAACGTATACAATGAAGAATCAGACTGTAATGGCGTCAGTGCGTAGACAAGAGATGTAGGTAACCAGCGAGCATGCGCGGAACGCCGACCGGAGCGCTGCGGCGGCGGAATCGCAAAACGGTACTTACTTAAAAAACATGCCTCGTATAAACATTGATTGCCATACACTTCTTTCAATAAACCATAAGTTTCAGTAGTGGCGTTTTCAAGTTTCACGTTTACAGAAGTAAAAGGCACTGCAAAGGCACTGCAACCGAACGAGAAGGCTTCACACTAGACAACTGTTGGTCTCAGGCGTTTGGCGCATGTGTAATTCTTCTGTTGCAGTGCCAGTCTCGTTATTTAATATCCACTCATCGTTTGCATTAATACATTTTAAAAATACATTTTTTTTGTTAATACATTTTAAAAAGCCTAGAGAATCAAACTGAATTAAAACCAACTCATAAAACTTTTTCTAAAAATACTAGTAAATTATTTTTATGGATATCCGTAGTTACCCATATTCACATCAAATCCTTAGTTTTTAAAATGACACCATTTGGCTTATTTTTGTTTTATATCGGAAATATAATTATCTTTTATTATTATAATAAAAATATTAATGTTATTGAAAATTCTATTTAAAAAATTTCAAATTTAAAAAAAGAAATCATTTGATATCTTGAGGGGGAAACAATATAAATAAACTTAAAACAATTTTGCCAAGAACAGATTTAGAAAACCAAGGTGCATTTTATTTGTAATTATTATTAAATTACTCAATTAAATGTGAGAATTAAAGTAAAAGATGAAATATCGAGAGATGGTCAGTAGTAAACTTTTTCGATATTAAAATTAAAGGAAACGATAAATTATTAAATTAAATATATTTAAGCTAAATGTAATTAAAATTGAAGCAAACGATAAAAAATTGAAAAGTGATGTGGTGTGCTAAAAGTGAACCAACTTAAAACAATAGCTCCTTGGGTGGCTAATTAGTGAATTCATCAATTATAATAAAATTGCTATCTTCATTTATTGATCCCAAGATGAAATAGTTAATTGAAAGAAGTCATTTTTTAGGAAGTAAACCTCAGAATCTAACTTATTTTTTTAAATTTGAAATACTCTTTGACTGTATAATATAATTCAAGAGCATATTAGACAAAAATTAATTACTTATATATTTATGAAGCTTTAAGTGCTGTTTTAAAAAATTAATTTGATATTCATATTTTTGCAGCTATCATAAATTTTCTGAAAGTAAGAAAAAAAATTATTTCTCATTTTTTTAAGCTAAATTATTATTAAGTAGAATGTAATTGATATTAACATTTCTATAGATGAATATGTGTGTGTGTGTATTATTATTCCAGGTTGGGACTTTATCCTCTTTTAGTTTTAAAGAATCTCTATTATCATAGATATTGTTATGTGTGTAAAATTTATCCATAATTTCCAGGTTTTTTTTTATAAATATTCCGATTTGTTTTTATTAATATTTGTTGAAATGAAATTTTAATATGTAGGATAATAACATAAGTTAAGGTTATCTTCTGAATTATTATTATATTGAAAAGATTAGGTCAATAAATCTTTTGATAAAAAATTAATTTCATCTATATAGTTTTGTTTACAAAAATATATTTGTATATTGGCTAAACTATTACTAGCTGGTTTCCCTTGCGGTATGCCTTTTATTTATATATATTTTTATTATTAAATTTAATGAAATTTTCTTTAAGCACAAGATTAACTAAAGAATTAAATTTATTATATGAGAGAACGTTATTTAAGTTATTTTGCTTAAAATTATTAACAGAATTTTATGAGATTTTCTATACAGAGGGAATAAAAAAGATCTTTTAAATCATAATTATATAGTAATTTTTTTTATTTAAATTTTTTGTCTCCTTCTCTCTCCCTCCCTCTCTTTATCTATTTGAGGATGTGTTGTTTGTTTAGTTTGGCTTGCAGATAATCCAAATGTTAAAAAGTAATAATTAATTATCTTCCTTTTCAGTCAGTTTGCAACTTAATAGACCCTTCATCACCATTTTGAATGACATGGGAGTTCGACATCGAACATTTCTGAAGCTTCAAGAAAATATGCTTCGCACTTTAACCGATATACTTTTTGATGAGAATAAAGCTGCAGAATTTCTGGAATCTAAAACACCGAACCAGATATTCAGTTACAAGGATTTGTCCGAATCGGGAATTTTCTTAACCACTGAACCTTTCTTTCGTTCTTTGCTGCTGGCACTTCATAGACATCATGTTGGTAAGTTACATGCATATATTCTGTAATGGTCCTATTTCCACGAAAATGGAAGACTATTCAGTGAAGAAAGACTTCTCACAATCTGTAAATTTCCTGAACACAGTTTTTGAAAATTTTTGAGCATAGAGTTATGTGAATGATATCCGTCGCACAAAAATATATTCGCGAGCCTAAATACGTTTATGAATTGTTGCGTTGAAGCTTTCTTGCAGCTATTCCCAAGAATAAACTTTGAGCATTGATTGAAAAAAAACTTTAATTAGTTCTATCAGCTATATCTTTGATAAATGGAATGACAAAAACATTATGACTTATTATATTTTGTTTTAAAATATTTTAATCGACTGAAATAAAATTTTATAATCGATATTTAAAACACCGAAATCTCTAATGTACAGAATTATATTTAAATAATACGGTAAATGTAATAGCAAATGAAAGAAAATCACAAATCACTTTCCTGTAACCATGTAAATGAATTAATTTATGTCCGTTAAATTACTTTATTATATTACCTAATATAGAATACATATAATAAAAAGTTAAAACTTATAATGGAAATTAAAATAATTTTTGTATGTTTTTGAGATTCGAACTCCCCATTTAAAGGACGGAACTAACTTAAAAAAATTCAATTTTTATTCTTTGTCTGAATATTATCACAAAATATATTTCTGTATATTTCTTTTGCAATTTTATTTAACAGCTTAAACCGAAAAGTATTTTTATTATGTAAAAAAAAAATGTTTCATATCATTCAGAACAATATTGGATGTTGTAAAATTCTATAATGAATCTTCAAATTCATAACATGAAATTATTATTATTTTTTTTTCAGAAAAAATCAAATCCAAAGCTAATATTGCTATTGACCCTAATGAGGGAAGAAATATGCTAGGAGTAATGGATGAAACTGGATTGTTACAGTACAACGAAGTATTTGTTCAATACACTAAAAATATATCATATGGTGAAACCACCAAAGAAACTGTTGTATTACAAAGTAAATTCATTATGAGATTAACTCTTATTTAATATTACTTTAAAATAATGAAAAATATCATTATATTACAAAGTATACCACAAAATTGACTTTTAATATATATTAAATATCTACCAGATTTTTTTTAAAAAATGTCATTCATAATTTTATTTGTTTAAAATAATTTAGTTGAATTGTGTGCTAAAATAATGTGTTCGCATTTCCACACACTTGAAATGCAAAGAAAAATCATATTTTTAGTGTTTTTTATCAATGTTTTTACTTTTTTTTTCTCATAGCTTACACATTTTTTGAGAATAAAAGAAGAATTTTTGATTTCTAAATTTTTATTAATAAAGTAATGGAACATTTGTCTTCAGCTTTGGTTACACTAATCAAATTGTATGGAAATTTTCTTACGGGGAAAAAAATCGTTTTAAATATATTAATTTGTTTAAGATGTACTAATTTACTCGACATTTAATCTCAATTCGAATAATTTTAAGCTATTCAGTTTTCCAATTTATCCAATAATTCAGTTTAAGTTATCCAATAATTTAAACCAAAAACTCGTGGTAAATAATTAACTGTTGGACTGATATAACGTTTGAATATAACTAAATGTATGAGAAGAATTTATAATTTAAGGGGGAAAGTTAAACTAATCTTCGCAACTAGTTTAAATTATTTGTACTAAAATGAGTCTTTATCGCGTATTTTTAATCACAATTGTAAAACAGCACTTGTATAAATTGTTGAATAATAGTAAATAAACTAAAGTCTTCTGAACAGTTGACAATGTCTATCATTAAGTTAGTTATCATGTTAACTAATGTAGGATTTTAAAGTACAAAATTGTGTCGCAAAAAAAAATTAGAATGTAACCTCTCAACTTTTCCGATATTTCAAATTCACCAGTTTTAACTTTTGATTGAAACTATTTAATTAAACCTGTTTCACTTGTGTTTAACTTTTGGTTCAAAATGTGTAATAATAAAATCGTTTAATGTTTGACATAGGAGAAGTACTCGTTACAAAGAACCCGTGCCTTTTACCAGGAGACGTGAGAAAATTCCAAGCTGTAGACATTCCTCAACTCCATCATATTGTTGATTGTATTGTATTTCCTCAAAAAGGTCATAGACCACACCCGAATGAAATGGCAGGTGAGTATTTTTGTGGGGAAATTTATTGAATGCGATTTTTTTTTCCTGGTCTTAATTAAGTTGTTAGTCAACTCCTGTTAATCTAGGGACTCTTGCCATCTATTTTATCGACACTGAGATATTTGATACAATAATTTGTGCAGCAAAATGAATTAGAAATAATTTTGATGGCGGCAAGTTGCTTATTTTAACGTATGATATTTTTATGGGTGATTCTTTTTTCTTATAGAAAGTAAGAAACGAAAGTTCAAATTATTAAAAAGAGTATTGCGAAAAACGTTTGAAATGTGCAGATAATTAGAAATGTCTGAAAAAAAATTATAAAATTGTTACAAACGGTAAGTGATATTTGCAGGATTCTTAACACAAAATTCGATGCAGTTGTTGTTAATATATTTTGAATTGTATATTAGATATGTAATTTGTTTCTAAGTAGGAATATTTAAAACAATAATTCTTATTTGAAGCAACTTTAAAACTATAACAAATTTGTATAGAAATCGCCTGATAATGTAATATTTAATTTTGTTAGAAAAAGTTTCACGTTATTTTAAAGAATAAACCACGATATTTGTAATTTATGCAATATGTTATATCTTATTCTAAATGTTCTAAAACTCTCACAAATGTGCCACATTTAGATTTTATTATAATGTTAATATAAGAAAGTGAAATTCTGCCGTTCTTTTCGAATGATTGTATGAGTGAGGAAATTTTTTTAAAATCGGATAAAAACATCGTTAGTTTTATAATGCAATACTAACATAAAATTTAAAAAAATGTACTTAGGTTATTATGGTATAAAGACAGTTTTCCTAGGTGGTATAAAAGATGTTATTTTTTTGTTATAGGGATTAACAGAATTGTTGTCTTTTTTTTCATAGACACATTGTTAAACTGTAAATAGATCTAATGAAAAAATTATCTCCGTTTATTTCAAATAGAATCCTCTTATTCAGATCGAAAATAACGATTTCTGGCGATATAAACGAATTGAGCTCAGAAATCGATGTTTCGTGTAGGCACCATGAGCAGTAATAATTGCTGCTGCATGGTTTGCAGGACATAGAGGGAAATAGGCTCTATATTTCAATTTATATTACGATACGAAAGGCTTCGATTCGAAACAGAATTCATGAAGCATCAAAGGAATTTGACTGTATGTTATCGTATAAGAAAGGACTTAGTTAATAACTTCCTCAATTCTCATCAGATAAATGGATGAAATTGGTATTACTGTTAATGGCCTAAAAGAAACTTAAATTACGGTGTTAATGCACGGATTAATTTTGTAAAGAAATTTAATTAACTTTACAAATATTTCCTCTCTGTTTCATTTTATTTAATTTTTGAAAAATTGAAGAAATTTTTATTCTCAAAATTACTTACTTTCGAAATCTCATTCGAATGCGGCCATAAGAGTAGGTTAAGGCCAGTTAAGAGTAATTTGAAACGAACGTTAGGAGTCATATATTAGTTAACTTGGCTCTAAGGTTTAATAATATTTTCTTGTTTCAGATCATTGTGTAATAAGTGAATCGGTTATTAAAATGCTAAAACTAAAATATGGCCCTTTAATGTAAGTTGAATATTTAGGAAACTATTGGTAAGAATTTTGAATTAAGGGAGTTTACTATATGAGGAATTCAAACATAGATAAATTTTGGTATATTTCAGTTCATTTTTTTTCATAACTCTATCAATATTTCATTTTTCTCAAAACAGCTTTACTCTTTATATATATATACAGAGAGAGAGTTATGAAAACAGCTAAACGGCCCTTACCCGGTTAGGCATGGAATCTAACTGGGATTGGATGACTGAAACAGGCAATTCATTCCGTGCTGCTTCAAGTCCATGCTACACTTCATCAACCATATCAGCTGGAGATGGGTGGCGGTCCAGTCTCTCAGCAACCATAACCAGATGTTTTCATTGGGTGACAGATCTGGAGACCATGCCTTCTAGGACATCAATCGAATGCCGCGTGTATCGAGGAAGGTCGGAACACGATGAGCAACATGTGGTCTTGCATTATCTTGTTGGAAGCTGGCATTTGGCTAGTCTCGGAAGATAGGGCCACAGCCACTGGACGTAAGATGACAAAAATATACCTACCTGCTTTCAAATTACCTTCGATTTGAACTAGAGATGTGCGTGTCGTGTATTCAATGGCTTCCCAAACCATCACATCAGGTGCAGGGCTTCTATGCCGATATCGAATGCAAATAGGCGACGAGAGATCACTTAGGAGTATCCAGACACGTATACGAAAACCATAATACTGCTCGCAGAATCGGAACTCTTCTGAAAAGAAGACATTGTGCCACTCCTGAATCCAGATTTGTCGTTCGGCGCACTAGATTCGCCGTCTCACTCTATGCTGATCTGAAGCCGAAGGAATGGTCACCGTGCTGACAATCCATACTGATGTAAACGACGTCGCACCGTGCTAGAGGATACTGGGCGTGCTGCAAACAGGCCCATTTTCTGACTAATGGTCCGTGATGTGGTTGTACGGTTCTGCAGGTCCGATCGCATTATTCGTGGGAGGGCGTAGTGATCCTGCATGTCATGCAGTATAATCCTCAGCAACGCATTGATTCCATATTCGCATGACTGTGATTGAATTTCGACCAGAGCGACGGGCAATATCACGGAACTATAATCCTCACTCTCGATAGGCGATGATCCTACCTCTTTCGAATTACGACACTTACTGGTTAGTATTTCTTCTTATTCGAGGCATTACACGATATTCTGAGTGAATTCGGACCTTACAAAGCGCTTTTCGAATGAGAAATCCGCTACACAATTGTACTTTTATGTAGTGCTTCAGATGTCGTTTCTCCCTCCTGTTGTTCATAGGTGCTCACAGGTCTCTCAAATAAGATAACTGTGGTACTAAATTTGAGTTCGTCTAACTGACGGTAAGTTCTGGAAATAGAGATGACCTCTGAGATAGAATAATATAAATTATTTTAAAAACAATTACAAGTTAAACGAAACAGGTTAAATTAATTTAAAAGGGTTGTAGGAGTCAAGTACACAAAAGATAAAAAATCAGTTCCCAGCTATGAAAGTCAGATGAGAAAATTCCAATTACAGTGGTTTATACCATTTCTTCTGTAAAATATCTCTCAGTTCTGCTGGTAATGAAGGTGGTGGAAATCGCCCTCCTACTTGTCGTTCAATATATTTCATTGAAAGTTCAATAGTGGGAAAGTCTGCTGATTTTGACACTGAGACAATGTTTCACTTCATCCTCGTATTCATTAAACCAACTTGTGATGCATTTTGTTACTTGGAAGGGATCTCAAAACAAGAGATAACCACTAAGGTAATAAGACCTACATCATTCAATGAATTTGATTCTAGAGTACATTCAAATAGATTTGAAAAGAGTTTTCAGAATTGCGATTAGTCTTCAATGAATCCAAGAAACAACAGCTCATTCCATCAAAGATACAGTTGGAACCAAACAGTCAAAATGGAATGCATCTGAGGGAAGATGACAAATAAATAACAAAGTAAAAGACCATATTATATTTTTCTAGTCATCAATTCCAGTTTTGATTTATATCACTGTGTGCATTTTTTTTCCAATAATATCAGGCGGTTTGCATTTCGCAACATGGTCGTAAAATCCAATATTTGAAGGTCCGACGAAATATTCTGCTGGAAATAGGATCTTCTCGACCAATATTTAAATCTGCTATTATATTCTTAGCTTGATGATTTACTTTTTTGGCTAATAATTCGCTAATCTATATAACAATTCCCGATTTCTTCATCAGGGCCAGCCATCTATGGGTGCGGCGGATGCTATGCACCTGGGCCCCGCGAATGAGGGGGCCCCCACCATGAAAAATAACTAGAATAATGTACTCTTGTATATGAAAACTTGACAATATTCCTATCGTTGTCAGTATGACGTAAAATTCATTTTATCGTAAACATAATTATAGTAGATCTATGAATTTCGACAGTCTTCTCCTAGACTAATTCTTGATGATGCGCAGGGTTAGTTTTTGTTATTTGATTCGGGGAACTCGGAGTATCCTTACCTAAACTGAATTTTTTAGTCTGACATGTGTGCAGAACGCTTAAATGCACTTGCTATGTAAGCATTGAAAAAGAAATTGCAAAACATTATATTTTTTCTGAAGTAATTAATGTATTAGCAAAAATAAAAATCACCCATTAAATGAATATACATTAGTTATATATATGTTCGTGTTTGCATTTTTTTTTTTTTTTTACTTTACAAAAATTTAGGTCCCCAAATGGTTTTTTGCACTTCAGTCTTTTTATAGAGAAAGCCGACTCTGTTCACAGTTATCACGTTCAGAAATAATAAATTGTACTTTTGATATTTTGTTATAATATTAGATTTAGTTTCTCTTACCACATCTTTTATTTCGACTATTTTTGACACTGAAATGCCTATTAGGCTTACACCACTGAGACATCAGATCTTTCTATCAATCCCCGAGATTTTAAAATAATATCACACAGATTCTGTCTTATTTGTTAGTGTACCACTTATATATATAAATCCCAGCAACGTCTAAATCACATTAAAAATTTTCATAGGAGCTTCCTTTGCGCTTTTTCTTTAGTAGATTTTCCATGAACTTCTGTTATTGACCTCGAACGTTTTTTAAGCAATATAAATGTTTTTCTACACAACTGTAGATTTTTACCCGATAGCAAAATAAGTCTTAACTGAGAAATTCACGATATCCGCATAAATTGGAAGGATTTATTGTACACCTTTATTTATTATGTTGTGACAAAACATTTTGTAAAAGAAATGATTTTTTTTTTTGCAATAGGTTCAGATTTAGATGGAGATGAATATGCTGTGTTATGGAATGATGACCTGATCTTCTATAGGTCCAATGAATCTCCTGGACATTTTCCTAGCGCCCCAGAAGAAATTAATTATAATATAAAAGTGGGTAATATGGATGCTTAGTTTTTTTAATCTACATCAATACACAATAAAAATTCTGTATTTCGAAAGAGGCCTGTGGCTTTGATTGTATAATATTAACCTGAAGAGTTATGAGTTCAAAAGCCGAAGTCTTCGTTCAGAAAAACTGAGGCATTCTGTATTAATCACGATTATTAAATCCTTATAATTACTTTATTTAAAAATTTAATGAGAGGAGTACGCTATGTTTCTTTTTCTTTATAGCTCACTGTATAATTCAAAGAATTAAGGGCTGCGCTAATCTTAATTTGATTCATTTACAGTCTGAGTTCTCTCAATAAGTAGTGCTAAAAATGTAGTTGAAGAAGTAGGTAAAATATCGTTCTTGAGTTGTATCATTTTCAATGTGTATTAGTAAATATCTACATGAGCAAAATTGAATGGAAATATTAAATGAAATGGATTACATATGAATTATTAAAAAATTAATTCATGAATAAAGTTATTCGAATGTTATTGATAAGTTAAACTCGTAAATTTAAAGGATATTAACACCTGTTTGGGATTTGAAATCAACCGTATATAAATCCATGACCGATTCGGACTTAATGAAATTTATGCTAAACGATTATATTGAATTATTTCTTTACTTAAAGGAAGTTAATGTGTTAGACGCATTTGAAGAACTCTTTTACTTCCTATGAAAAATGATGTGAAACAATTTTATAAAAATAATATTTTTGTTCTTTAAAAGAGATGAATTTTATGCAGCCATTATTTTATTTTAATGCCTATGAAAAGGAAGCTGTGAAAAGTATTTGATAGAATTATATTTTTTATTAAAATTAAACGTGTGATTAAATGTATTTTTATAATTGTCGAAAAAAAGTACGACCTTTAACAATACCTTAATTTTGCCTCATCTAGATAAAGAGAGAATTGCTATTAATGGCATAAAGTAAATTAAATTATGTTAAAGGAGTAATTTATAAAATGAAGTGGTAATTGAAGCTCTAAAAAGTTTCATTGCTGCTCATTTTAATATGTTTTTGATACGTTGTTTAAGAATGTTTAAAATAGCGTACGCGTTTCAAATTTCATTCTAATACAACCTTAAGACCGAGAGATATAGCAAAAATTGTATTAAATAGCAATATACTAGACAGTTACATCCAAAAAATATACTGAAAAATAATTATGTCTAACTTTCTGTTTCTGATTTTTTCCCAAAAAAAGTATATTTGAATATTTTATGTCAATCCTGATTTCGAGGTCTCACAAAAGTGATAATTAAATGAAAAAAAAAAAAAAAATTACAAGTTTTTGAAAACGAATATCTTAATTGCATTCATGCGTTACAATAGATTTTGTCGAGTTTAACTTATATCAAACGTATTGGAGCCTACGTCATAGATTAATTAAATTTACCTACTTGACTAAGGTTTTAAAATATGATTTTTATATATAATTATTTGGAAAAAGCTAACCTGTGGAATTGATTAATGTATTTTATCAAATTTATATAAATAATTCAGTTCAGAAGGCAATTTTTATGTACTGAATGATTTGCGAAGGATAAATTCGTCTGTCATATTTTTCGTGTAAAAAGATATATATATATATATATATATATATTATAAGTATTTCTTCCGTGAGTATTTTCAACATATTTATTCTGTTGGACACATTTTTGAAATCATTTTGTCGTAAATTAATCCCATATTATTGTTTAATCTTTTAAAATAAACTATGATTTCGACGTGTCTTGTATTTTGTGTTTCGATTAAATAAATTCTAATAAGCATATTAAATTATAGTTAAAATAACTGTAGCTGGTATATTAGTTTGACTTTTATTTCAATATACAGATCTTTTATAAGTAACTATTCTTTAAAAATAGACAAAAAACCCAACATAACATGTACTGATCAATAGAATAAACGAAAATAAAAATTTATTCTAGCAGGTACTTAATGAAATCATTAGCAGATTTTTTTTCCGGCCTTTTTAAATACGCATTATAATTGTTAATGACATTTTCTATGTTGACAACAGACTCTGCCCAATTGTCAGAGGACTTTCAATGGCCACGCATTTCCTTGGACTAACTCTATCTCTGTGTAGTTTCTATGAATTTTAGTTGAATGGCGGCTTCATTTTTTAAAAATGCGCTCCACCATTGATTAATGGGAGAGAAGCTTCACCGCTTACATATATCCTAAAAGATTAATTCTGATTTGAAAAAAAATATATATCTTAATGAAAATTCTCTGCACTTAAAGTACTTATTTTCACGCAATATGTTTAATATTCTTAGAAATTTGATATTATATATAGTAAAACTTAGTTAAGTAGGATTAATTGGGACCAAAGCCGGTCCGAGATATCGAAAATATCTTTATGCTGAACTAATAGAGTGTGAATGAATGATATTTGCAGAAGAAAAAAAAAAAAACATATACTGTTAACATCTACTTTAAGAAAACAGAAGTTGTCTTAGAGCTGTTATTTTACATTTAAACTTTGTAACACCTATTCAATTGATCATTGGTGTTAAAGAGATGTAATAAAGATTTTGTTGTCTTTGCACAAAATATTTGCATTCCTCCCGTATTCCTTTCATACATACATAGCTGTTAGAAGATTTCAAAAAAAAAACGATCCGGACCCCCCACCCCGAATATCCGTGTCAAAGAGGTCTCACATAACGAGGTTCTCCTGTGAAATGGTGAAGCTGCCATTTAGAGTCTCTATAGTTAATCGTCGTTTTACAGAAGCATTTTTATTTCAAGAATAATCGTTTTTGAAAGAAAAAAAAAAGTAGCAGATTCTCCATTAATAATGTCCGATTCGAAGATCAGATTATGTATTTTGATCGCGCTATGACAACTTTAAAACTTAACTGTTACAATTATGTGTATGCGAGTATAACGTAATAAAAATAAATCCTGATATACTGAAATAAATTTTAAAAAAAATGATTATAAACAACGATTTCTTCCCATTTTTCGTTTATAATGTTATTGCACAAAATAAATTTAAAATTCGTGAAGTATTTCGCATTATATTTAAAAAAGCAATTGAAATTAATAATATTAATTGTGTGCGCAAACTCGTGTGTCCGGAATTTAAATTAAACCCTTTGTAAACTCGGGCCTGATTTTAGATTATATTTTTATGTAGAGAAAATGGATTTAATTTTTTAAGCGTTTTTCAAATGCTTTTTTTAACATCTTTTAGACAAAGAAAATATGCGTATTTTTAAAGTTAAATGCTTGGATTTTTTAATATTAATTTTAAAAAATATTCTTTGAATTTTTTCATGCTATATAATATGAAAATTTCCAATAGATTCCATTAATTTGTATTATTCTATTTTTTTTATTATAATTATTTTAGGAGATCTTAGTTTCTTTGTTATTGAAGTATTTTTTTTTCAAAAAAAAGTGACTCAACTGATTTTTGTTATTTCTGCATGATTTCATTTCGGAAGTATTTATGTAGTATCGAAAAAAATTTCTGTTGCATAAACTCTTCTCCTCGAAGTTAGATGGTTCTTTTTTTTTTTTTTTTTTTTTTTTGAGA
This sequence comes from Nephila pilipes, assembly GCA_019974015.1. NCBI lineage: Eukaryota > Metazoa > Arthropoda > Arachnida > Araneae > Nephilidae > Nephila > Nephila pilipes. The sequence continues at coordinate 134,686 of BMAW01003025.1, forward strand.
AATCTTAATGTATCGATCAAAAAAAAAAAAAAAAATGTAACAAGTTATAGAAAAATTTCTCTCTTAATTTCAGCAATCAGTTATGTCGAATTATTTATTTTTCTTATTTGTTTTACCGGATCCTGTCTATAAACCATTTTAAATAACATAATGTTAATCCTACCATAATGTATTCTTTTCTCCTCCACAAATATAGACTTGCATTTATTTAGATGCATTCGAGCGCATTCGAGAAAGTATAAGATAATGAAGGTCTCAGCAAAATGATTTTTGAAAATATTTTATATCTATTTTAATTATTTGCTTGTAGGTTTTGAAATCTTAAAAAACGCATAGCAAATACTAGCTTAAATCATTGGAAAAAGTTATTCCACCGGATCCTTCATTATTTCATACTTTTTCTGTGCTTTCATCGCATTCAAATTAATACCCGTCTCGATTTGAGGAGTAAAATAAAAATTGCGTAGAATTAACATAACATTTCCAAATTATAAAAGTATGTTAGATGGGAACCTTAAAAGTAAAAAAAAAATAAATAAATAAAGACGAAATGCTAATGACTCGTGCGTATTTAACCTTCGGATTACTAGGTGGAAATTTGAAAATTGTAAGGCAATGTAGGATCTTCCGGTAACCCCATTGTTAGAAAATACATCTTTATTTACTTATATCAAATAAAACCCAAAACATAGCTTTTAAAACAAAATTATTAGTGTCTATAAGAGTTGCAGCCTTAAAAAAATAGAAATGCAATATAGTTCAACAAAATACTTTAAAATGATTAATTCTCCTTAAGATTAGGATTTCGAATACAAAATGTTCTATTGAACTTAAATGATCCTTTTAATAATTGGGAGCTCGTGATTTATATTTGTTATGATAGTGATATTATTAAAAACAATATATTGCACTTATTACGCTTGACAGAAAATTCTGTTCCGTCACGTTTTTCTACTTGGTCTTCTGCATTTTCTAGATCAACCTTATGATTAGTATGGTATAATTTGGTAGTCTTACAGTTTTTCTGAGTAACAATTAGTGGTTTTTCAATTGTCGTTCTCCTAAATCTCTGAAGAAATGCTAATCATTGAAAAGATTTACAGTAGCCTAGTGATCATGGTCGCGGACTGGTAGCCGGCGTTTCATCGAGTCGTAAGGTTTGAACCCTGATGCCTCTTAAGACCCGTTGTGAAGAGGGGCTGATGCACGTTAAATCTGGTGGAGGTTCCAAGTCTATCCGTTAGCGTATAGTGTAAGTTTTCAGCTTGTGTATTGCCGTGTCGCTTGATCGATGCTCAAATTTACGAGGTCTGTCGCAAGTAGCCCTCGTGTTGCTTCTAGTGCGACATTATTAAAATCAATCTATTGAAAAGATTTAGCTTTATCGCAGTTTTCAAATAATCGTGTAAATTATATATTAAAAAAAATATTAGTGTCCATTGTATATTATTACGGGAACATTAATACGCCTATCATTCGGTTCAAGCTGTCCACTCTCTTCTTGTAATGCAAGTATCGCGGGATTTGAAGTGACGTTCTTTGTCAGATAAATATAAATTAAAATTCTTCTTAATAGCATGACTACTGCTTTGTTACGCATAGGCACAAATGAAACCCCTCATAGATTCTTTAGGTAATTGCTTTCGGTGGAAAGCAGGGAAATGCTTTCTATATAGTTTTGTAAAATTAACGACCAGATGGAGTCGTATAGTGACCCCAAATCAAAATGTTTTTTTTTTTCCTAAATTTATTTTTTCATAATTTAAATTTTTTTAATTGAAGTTGGAGCGTTTTTTTCTGAGAAGGAAATATTAATGCTTATAAAAAAAAATTTGTCTCGGTTTCAGTGTTCCATTAATACCAAAATATTTTTGTGATCCGTTTCCCTAGACCATGTCTAGGGAAATTATTGAAAAAGAATAAAATGTGCGATGGTGTATAAAACCGAAATAGCACTTGAATGATTTGAAGTACTTTACTTCCAAATTTAGAATTTTCAGTGACCTAAAAGGAAGTTTAAAACTAATTGAACAACAAATCGCTTGGGTATTTTATACTGTTGAAATTGCAGATTCCGTAAAAACAACAGCAAAAAAAAAAAAAAAAGAGAAGAAGAAGACAGAGCACCATTTCAATTATTTAACTGAATGAATTCATGTGTATAGTATTCAGATTCACCAATTTTTCATTTCAGAATTTCTATTTTACTTTTGAGTAATAAATCAATATTTTGATTAAGAAATTAAAGTCTCATTTTTTTAAAATAATGCTCATTACTTTGAGTTTGTATGTGTGTGTATTTTTAAAATTAAGAAAAATAATTTTCGATTAATTCGTGTAAAAATTTAAAAAAAAAAAGTTTAAAAAGTTCTATGCAAAGTTTTGATTAGAGCAGATTTAGCTACCCAAGGTGCGCTTTTTTTTTTTAAAAAAAAATAATTGTTATTAAATTATTCAATTAAATATAAGAATTAAAGTAAGCGATAGAATATCGAAAAATGGACAGTAGTACACATTTCCGATGCTAGGAAACAACGATAAATTATTAAATTGAATATATTTAAGCTAAATGTAATTAAAATTGAAGCAAACGATAAAAAAAATGAAAAGTGATCGAACTAAAACAATAGCCCCTTGGGTGGCTAATAATTTCATTTTGTCAATTGTTTGAAACACTCATTTAACATTATAAAGGATACATTTTTTTAAACCTTCCTAGCTCAAAATAGCAAACAGAATTTTGCGAAAATGTAAAATCTAGCTAATTTTTTAATGAAAATTCTGTTCTGTGTGAGAAAAAAAACAGCACAAGAATTCGTGAAAATTATATACAGTCATTATTTACTGGTATTAATCAATTTGTTAATTCATTAACAACATTATTTGGTTCTCTTTGATCATTGAACTATAATATCAATTTTTTCTTACTGCAGTGAGTTTCACGTGTGTATTTATGTGTGTTCATATTTATATGGCTCACAACTAGAAATTTTATTAGTTTTGTTTCTTTTAATTATAGTATTTATACATCGTATTATTAATTATTTTCATTAAAGCTCTTAAAATTGAACCTTTGATGCATATTTAGGCCGCACACTTTTTAATTCATGAAGAATTTTTTTCTCTTAATTTTTCAAAGTATGCTTTAATCGTAACAACTTTCATCAAAATAAAACTGGAAAATAACCACATGATTTGAATATATTTATCATTATATATTACGGATTGGGAGGTTCAAATATACAATATTAACTTAATTTTCGTTTAAAAAAATGTAATTTTTTTTTAATAATATTGTAATGTAATTTCAATATGTGGTCAAAATAGCTCCTGAAGAAGAAATTACTTGGATTAATATCTACGATGTAAGGTAGCCACGTTCTCTAAAAGTTTAAAATAATTGCATCTTTTTAAAAATTTCAAAAATATACATAGAATAAATTTCCTATTTATTTTTAGAATTGTATTAGTATTGTGGTTGAAGAGAAAGTAATAAGTCTGATACAATTTTTTTCAATTTTTTTTTTTTTTTTTTCGTCCTATTCTTTGATTCAATCTTTGACGTAATTTCATTTTATGATTCAGTTATAAGACTGACTGGCACAGGATTATCTATGAAAAAGTTATATACATGTGTGCTTATCAAGAAATATATTTTCATTATTTATAGGATTCCGATATGGTTGACTTCCTAGTGAAATACATTAAAAACGATCAAGTTGGAGCCATAGCTAATGCACATTTAGCCCACGCTGACTCAAAAGGAATCTTCTCAGCTAAGTGTATTGCTATAGCAAAGAAATTTTCAGTTGCCGTAGATTACGCTAAAACCGGAGTCAGTCGTCATCTTGAACCTTCTGAAAGACCAGAAGAATTTCCTGATTTTATGGAAAAGAACTACAAAGAGACATACAATTCTAAAAAAGCTTTGGGAAAGATGTTCAGAGTTGCACATGATTACGAATCTGAAAATGAGGATGCAAGCATTGTTTATCAAGACATAAAAGTGAGAGTTTTTAGTTGTTCTTCATTTTTTTAATCCAAAATAAACCATAGAAAATATGCCTGCAGATATTAACTAGGTATTTAATATTAAAGCAATCCATACATATTTTCATGAATGTTTTAAATTTGACTATTAAATATGTAATGAATCAAAAGTAAGTTGAACTTTATTTTTCAATAATTTTACAAATTAATATGTTTTTAAATGAAAAAAAAATTAAAGAAAAGAAAAATTCAGGGAATTCATTTCTAAATTCTTCAAACATGTAATGTTAAACTGGATTCAACTTTGATATTGTGTTAAAAACAAAAAATAATTATAAGTGAAAGTGTTGATTTTTTCGTTGCTAAAATATGGAACATTATCAAAAATTATCATTAAGAACTTTAGTATGATATTTCGACTGCTGTAAAATTTACAAATGCTATTATTCATTAAAAGAACTTTTCCGGTACAAAGGCAACCATTGGGTTAGAGGTATTTTAGTTCAAAAATTTTTTCGATTGCCCCTGCATTCAATAAAATGTTTGATCTAATCAATATTTCATTATTACTCGTATATTTTATCAGTATTTTAAACAGCCTTTTGCTGGTATTGCAATTTTGAACAAAGGACAAATGACGAGAACGATCATGAACTGACATCTTAAGCTTACACTTTACCAAACCTTTTTTTTTTTTTTTCTAAAATGAAACTGCATTCAATTTTAAATTTTTAATGTTTCAAATTACCTCCCTTTTTTACTAACTCCTCTGCCTCTGCAATTGTAGCACTGTTATAACATTATCTTCATTTTTAATATTTTCTTTCATCATAAGCAGTTTTTTTTTTTAAATTTTCAATTTGTTTTTTAAAAATCTTACGTAATATTACTAGACTAGTAAATGGCTTTAAATGTTAAGATTTTACATGTTACATCCATTCAAGCATACCTAAAAATTATTTATTGTTCTGGTTAAAAAAAGAAACTTCATTTTGTTAGATTTATAATAAAATATGTAACTGAAGTTATACTTACGAAGGTCGTTCAATAAGTCCTAAGAAAATCCAAGAGATGGCGCTCCTATCATGGAAAATAGTTTGTTTTTAGTAAGCATCGTAATTCACTAGATCGCTGGCTAAATCTCAGTTATGTTATTTCCATCACATGGTTTCATTTTTATTATCGATTACAGCAAGAAACTTGTGCCTATTTAGAAAAATGGGGGAAAGTGGGTTTTGATTAAACACTTAAAATTTAGAAGGCTTCTAAAGAAATCCAAAGTAAGTGGATAAAAAAGTTCGTGGCACATCTGCTCAAATGTTTGCTACCGTTTACAATTGGGTAAATGAGTTTAAACATGGCCGTTCATCCTCATAAGATGAACGTCGTTTGGGACATCCAGTGTAAGTGACTACTCTCAGAATGATTGACAAAATCCAGTATACGGTTTTGAGTGATTGACGAATCAAAATGAGCAAAATAGTTGATGCCACTGGCATATGCGACTATATAGTGTTTTCAGTTTTTCATGAAAAATTGGGTATGAAAAAATCTCGGGAAGATGGTGCCGCGTTTTCTCTCAGTGAAAAATAAACGCAATCTTGTGATCAACTCTGAGGCTATTTTTGGCATTTTTTCGTTTCAATCCTGAAGAGTTTATACCTCGATATTCTTATAAAAACTGTGCACGAAACGTGGATACACTGCTACATTCCAGAGACAAGTGAACAAACAAAATATGTTTTAAAGACGAACGGGCTCCGAAGAAAGCAAAGACGAAGAAATCGGCCGCAAGGTGATGGTCACATTTTTTTGGGATACACGCTGTTTGGTTTGGTTTTATTAACGTCGCACTAGAAGCAACACAAAGGCTATTGGCGATGGACCTCATAATTTTGAGCCTCGATCAAGTGACGAGGACGACACCTGAGCTGGCCCTCTCCTAACTTACACACCACGCCACGGAAGGACTTCGGGCCCCGACAGATTTAACATGCATCAGCTCTGGCGACACAGCGGGTTTTAAGTGGCCAAGGCTCGAACCAGCGACTCAACGAAAACCGCCGGCCACGAGTCCGAAACCATGACCACTAGGCTACCGCGGCCACTGGGATGTACGCGGAATGATCTACACCAATTTCTTAGAAAAAGGGAAAACAATATCTGGAATGTATTATGTGTCGTTATTGCACTGGTTGAGTGAAGAAATAAAGAAAAAACGTCCTTATTTGTGAAAAAGATCCTCTTCCATCAAGACAATGCACGGGTTCACACCTGCGCTGTTTCGATGGTCAAAATCATGGCATAAAAGTTCAAATTATTTCTACATCAACCGTATTCACCGGATTTGGCTCCCAGAGACATTTTTAATTTCAAAACTTAAAAAAAAATTACTCAGTGGACAATGGCTCACGTCGAACGAAAAGATCCTCTCCCAAACAAATGCTTACTTTGAGGACTTTCCGAAATCCTACTTTTTAGATGGCTTTAAAAAGTTGGGGAAACGCTTTTAAAAGTGTATAGAGCTGAGAAAAAAAGATAAAAATAAAATAATAAAACGTTTAATTTTTTTTTTTTATTTATTTCATGTCAATTCATTTATTACAAAATAGGGTGAAAATTTAATATTTTGTTAACTGTCAATTGTGCTAGGTCATTACATCCCTTTACTGTATTTTTATTTATTTAATTTTTAATATTATTCATTGTTAGTAAAATTCGGCTTAAGAAAATGAAGCTTAAATGAAAAGATGGTATTTATTATTATTTTTGATAACAAGGAAAATTAACTTTTTAAATAATCATTGTTGAATGTTTAATTATTAATACTAAAATACTTATTTTTATTTATTTATTTACTCTTCTTCATCTGCAATTTTTTTTATATATACAGTGGTGTCTTTTATTCATATTAACTATTAAATGGAAGACAGTCATGGAGTAGAAATAAAATGCCGAATTTATTCTAGAATACAGGTTTCTCTTTTAATTCGCACTTATTCTAAATATCCGTCAGTAGTACACTTTTGCTCTCAAAATCTCGAATTGTAATTGCTTATCAGTTCTTATCAATATTAATGACACATGCTAACTATTTTTAGATAAAGTTTTTTTTTTTTTTTTATTAAAATATCAATTTTTATATGTTCTACTTCTTCAAAAATGGACATTTTACTCGTATATTTAAAATTGAAGAATATATAACGTATATTTTATTAAAAAATTTCTTTTTTTGAGAGGACCATAAAAGATCTGAAATTTTCTGAATTTTGATTAAAAAAAAAAAACTTCTATCAAATAGAAACAAAATTATCAAAATACTTCATACTATTTTTAGTATCAATTATATGCTTAAAATATTTAAAAATAAGCACATCTTCTATTTCTTGTAAACACATCTTTTCCATGTTTCAATTTGTTTTCAGTCAGAGGTCAGGAATGTTTATTTGAATGCAGTTGAAATATTTTCTCACATTCATTTTTTTTTATTTAGGTGGATTCAGATCTGGAATATCCTGGTTGGGAACAATATAAAGAGGACGCCATAAAATCAAGAAATAAGTTTAATGCATTGCTCAAAACTATCCTGAGAAATTATGGTATTCAACATGAAGCTGAAGTATTTTCTGGAGCATTCACAAATTTGCATTGTCGCTTCCACGAAAGAAAGGATCGTGATGAAATAGAAAAAGTTGTTGTACGTTGCATTAAAAGACTTTCTAAGAGCATGAACGAGGAGTTTCTTGAAGAATTCAAAAATTCGTTTGATGCCAAAAAGTTCGATGACCGTATTTTAAAGAAGGCTTCAGCATGGTACATCGTTACTTACAGAGACAGTAATGCTAAATTTCTGAGCTTTCCATGGACTGTCTCAAAGTTCTTAGCAAATATCAAACTCAGAAAGAATGGTAATCGGCCTTTGCTTTTCTCACCAATTGTTGAAAAACTGAATGAGCAGATCAAACTCTGCGAGTCAAAAGATCTCTTGCCATATTTAAAGGAATCAAATCTGTGGCTAGAATACGATTTCACTCTCGATCCTGCTCTTGTACAGTTGGCCTTTCGTGTACTACTATTTTGGGCTCAGGACGAAAGGGTAATAGGAAAGGATGGACAACAAGGTCTGATGTCATTCAATACATTTCTCAGACTTTTTCTTCATGTTGCTGAAATAACAAATTGTGTAGTGAGAAAAGATAGAAGTCCCCAAATAATCCCCCAAAATAAGCCTTCATTTTCTGCTGCTTCTCTTTGCGTAGAATTTTTCAGATTTTGTTTAACATTACGTTTCTACAACCTAAATGATATTGCAGAAATAATTCCATTTCATGTTAATAAATATAGCGCATTGTCAAAGCGAGCTGTTGTTGCATTTCATCAATTTGCTCTCTTGGGCAAGTTTCAAACTCTCGAGTTTGATGAACGTGTGGAAGAAAGAGGCATTCAAATGAAACCTTTTCGAATCGATAGCAAAATATTCCCCCGCATACCTGTAGAGAAGAGCGTATTACAGAAAGCCACAGAGGCTCTTAGGAAATATTCTGGAGTAGAAGAAGTCAATCTTCGCGAAATATTACAAATTAAAAAAATTGTCGTTAGTGCTACTGGAACTGAGCAATCTTTGAAAGCATTAAAAGCTATTTTAAACAAGAAACATGAATATTTGAGGAAGCTGTTCACAACTGGTATTTTACCTGAGGCTTAAATATTAGTTTGAAGTGCAGAATAAAGTACCAAAAGTATGATTCTGAAAATAAAGATAATGCCGAAAAAGTTAAATTTTTCGTTACAGAAATACTTTAATTTCTTTCAATATTCAAAAATGTATTCATGTTGCTACTCATTGCAGCATGAAATAATTCTTTCGTTGATATACTTAATTTGATAAAGTTTTGTGTAATTCTAAATTGAGTAATAATATATGAGAGCTATTTGTGTACAATATTTTTCATAAATTGTACTTGATTAATTTCTAATAGTAAATATTTTATTTTTTTCATCAAACAAATATCATTTATGTATTATGCAATTTACTCATATTATAATAAAGTTAATTAATAAGTTCATTTTGTTTTCTTTGAAATTGAATGTTGTGCTAAAAATCGATTGCTATACTCACCATCAACTACTTTGTTGTCTTTAAACTCAAAATGCATTTTTTTTTATCTCACATTAAAGTAATATCATCTAGAATTTCATAATGAGCATTTATTTTGATCTACAATGAAATACATCGTTATCATTTTACTATTATAATATAGGCGAATCATAAATTCAAAATGTAATTTTTTTTATCTCACATTAAAGTAATATGATCTAGAATTTCATAATGAGCATTTATTTTGATCTACAATGAAATACATCGTTATCATTTTACTATTATAATGTAGGCGAATCATCCTTTTGGTATCTCACTCTCTTCTAACTTCCACGTTATGTAATGTACAAGCTTAAAATATTGAGTAATGTTTTATATGCAACTGTACACAAACTTTTTTACTGTCTAGAGAGTATTAATTATATAAATGCTGCTCTAATTTTTTCTTTATTTTTCTTATAAAAGCGTGACTAATTCAACGTACCTTTTTTACAATAACTACCTCTCTCTCATATTTCTCTTGTTAAACTTCCCTCATTAATCGTAGAAAATATCTATATTTTCAAAAATAAATAGCACAGAATGGGTAAAAAATAAATGCCAAGGGAAAATATAGAAGTTTTTTTTTAAATAAGTGTTTGATGTAACTTCCTTAATTTACACGTATAATGACTATTCGATGTGTGAATTCCTGTCAAACACGTTGTAAAGTGTCAGTAATAGCAGCATCAGAAATCCGCTGTTCTTCACAACTGTTCTGCTGTTCTTAGTTGTATTCACATCTAAGAAAATTTCAAAGAATTCTCTTACCTGTCAGATAAATGGTCTTTCATCGTTTCTGTTTTTGATGAATCCGACTGGCACTTAACTCGATGATAGTCTTGTTAACATTACTAATAAATTTATTTTCAACGATGTCACGTAACAATTAACATAAGTCATGTAACTAAAAGGCAGAAAATGCAAGGTTTCGCTTAAAAATCTTAACGTTCTATAAAGTTGACTTTCACTGAGCATGTCCAAAGCATAACTGACGTTTGAAAGGTCTATGCTAAGAATCTTGCTTGACGCATATCGTCCTCTATTTTTTTTTCTTGAGTTTTATTTGCTACTCTTAAAATGGAACTGAATCTCGAGATTCTCACGCGACGTTGTCTTGGAATGAAGAAAAAAATGACACGCCTTCTCAGATGTTTTCCTCTCTTCTCGGTGATTGAAAATTACGAGTTCTGTCCCCGTTAGTTTTGTGCAGCAATATGAACTCAAACCATAACAATAAATTGTTATCTAATTATCTTACATAAAAGTCAATTTAATAATTTGGTGCTGTCGTAAAAATACTTATTACTTATAAAATTCATTTTGCGCATTTGACTACACTGCATGTTGCAACATGCAGTAATTTTCATATTTTCGGCACTTTTATCAATTGATAGGTTGATTTCGTTGGCCAATAGATTTTTATTGACATTGTTGTTATACCTCTGACAAATAAAGCCGTATTCGAGCCCTTAGTGGGGAAAACACACAAAAATAAGTTGGGATGAGAAGTGCGCTAAGTACCCCTGCACCAACAATAATTAAAATATTGTTTTCATTCTAAATGCAGGAATCTGGATATCCTTTCCAAAAAGGAAGTCTATTTACGTTATTGATATAAGAAGATATATAATCTCTATTATAGTCATAGATTTGTAACTATGTATAAAACTTTATTATAGTCATACATTTGTAATTTATTCGCAGAATTTTAGTTTTTTGAGTAAAGCTCATCTGTTATCTAGTAGATTTTTCAAAATTGTATGTTGTAACTATTTTAAGTTGTGGAACTCCAATTTTCGTGAAGAAGTATCTAAACTCGCATATTAACAGGTTCTTAAAGAACTAAAATACAAACTCGGTATTTGTATTAATCAGATTTTTATCTTGAGAAGTATAACAAAGCTTTTTAGGTTGTAGTAAATATAATAATTAAGCAACTTGAAAGGAAATATTAAGAGTATGGCAACTGAATAAATCGCGAAGCTAGGAAATATCCTATGCGTTCAAATTTTAATTATTTTAACAGGTGCAACGTTAATTGGTACGTTTCAGTAAATAATGCGGTTTAAAATATCAATATCCCTTTTAACTGATTCTAAGAACATTTATATATACTAAGAAAAGGCAATTCACTTCAGTTATTTGATTTAAACAACTTCAGGAATATACGTGGGTTCATGCAAGAAGCATAATTCACAAAATAGAATAAAATCACGTGTGTAAAATTACAATAAAAATGACAGCTACCCACTCAATGCCAATGCGCCTCCTGTAATTTAAGAAGCTCTTCTTTATACCTGGGATATTGTACTCATATCCACTCAAGTGTCATTTTCTAACAAAATAATAGCAAGAAGCTTGTAGCTATTGTGGTATTCATTTCGATTTTAAAGTCTTGGAGCTTTTTGAATATATGCTTAAAGAAATGTAAAATTAATTGTTTCACTATTGAGGAACTATAATTAATTCAAATCGCAGAATGCTTATAAACGTTGCTCTTAGAAGCAGTACAAAGAATTTCGGCGACGGACCTCGTAATTCTGAACCTTGGTCTTGAAACGAGAACGACAACTGAGCTGGCACCTGGATTTCCAAGCTTCTTAACCACACCAACAAGAGCAATAGGAACCTCTATAGATTTAACGTGTATCAAACCCGCTGCACGGCGGGCCTTTAATGACATCAGGACCCGACAGAAACAACGAATAAAGAATGTACATCAAAAAGTAATCAAAAGAAAATACATACAAAAATAGTATAATAATCATACACTCATATTATTATTCATTCACTTTATTGATTGACTGGTAAAAATCTGAAGTAGAAATTATAACATTTTTGCAAATATTTATTTAACTTACTTAATAATATTTAACTTACTTTTAACATCGAGCTATTTCTCAGGATTTGGACGTGATGATTGTATTCATATGATCTTCGTTTTAGCGGAAAGAGATCTGCTCTCCATACTTGTTGGTGAATGTCTTATCCACCAAGTCCAAAAAATGGGGAGAGCAGTTATTTCAATTACACATTTATTTTAGGACTCCACGTGCCAATCACACATAAACAAATATTTACATTATTTACAACTACACAAGGCTTCCAAATAGCCCAGATTACAATTTAACCCGCTTTTGCGGTCAAGAGAAATAACCCGCTTATGCGGTCAGGAGAAATAACCCGCTTTACGCGGTCAAGAGAAATAACCCGCTTTACGCGGTCAAGAGAAATACAAAGGCTCCTCCTGGCGGGATCCGGGTATTTTATTTCCAACAATACTTGACTTGTGGGCTATTTAATTGAGCACTTGGAAACGGTTTGATTGCGAGGTGATTTTGTCCTGAACATGATTTTTTTTTTTCTATTTAAGAAAACATGAAGTCTATGGTAACGAAATCGGGGGTGGGGGGGCGAAAGATGCTGCACCGAGGTTGAAGGTTACTTTTACGACTATAGTATATTTCTGCTGACCAGTTGATAACCGAAAATCACATACCGAGAAAAATACTTTTTTTGTGTTCAACAATTCCATTGATGTCAAAGAAAATATTTACAAAGCCCCGTTTCCAGGAATAAAAATAATTTTCATTCAGGGCTGATGTAACGATTATTTGATTACATATTTTCAATGTTAAGAATATCATCTAGAGTAACAATTGAAAATAATTCACTGCGCCTTTTAAAAAGTACAGTATGTTTGAAAACAGTTAGGAGCCCAACAACTAAAGGATGTTGTTAAGAGTATTGTTGTTCAACAACTAAATGATATTGTTTACTTTAAATATATGAATTATGTTAAACCGCGAAAAAGAGGTTAATAAGTAAAATAATACCTGCCTCGATATCAGCGTGGTCTGGAGAAGAATTGAAAAGCCACATCTTGCTTACCATTAGATACATATTTTCTCTATCTAGACGTTTTAAGCTTTAGTTTACTTGCATATGGATGTTTTCATTCTCATAAATTTTACCTGTGCACGAAATATAACGTGAAAAACAGAAAAATTATTTTCTTAAAAAAAATACTGTGTATTCAATTCCTGATAAAATTTTTAGGGCTCTAGAATTTATTCATGCAATTCATATTATAAGAAGCTATACTCTTAAACACGGGTTAATAAACTACTTTTACACTATTGCATTCTTATTACATGTTTGTGACATTGGGCTATTCGCGATTTCTCTCCACTAACCTTGGGGACTTTTAATTAAGATTGATTACTTTTGCTAAACAACCTTTGCCCAACCAAAAATGAAATGTGATTTTGGTTAAACAAATAGAAATAAAGTGAAGCGGGAGAGTTTGGAAATATATAAACTCCGACTGAGAGTCGCGATAGAGAGGTTGAAGTAGGTGGTTGGATTAAAAGTTGAGTGATTCAAGAGATTTAGTTATTCCAGTGTTCAACAATTGTTCCAGAGTCTGAGTTGCAGTCGAGGAAGGTTTAGTGGTAAGAGTCTGTTAGATTATTATTGGTAGATTGAGTTAAGGTAGTAAAACCCTTGCCCGGGAGAGCATTCATAATTGCTGTTATATTAACTAGAAGTTAATAAATTGCGTAATTATTGTTCTAGTGTCTCTTTGATTGAGTCTTAGTGTTTAATCATTGAGTTTATCTATGGCACAAGAAGCAGCCCGGAATGGGCAGCCGTTACAAGTTTAAAAACAAAAAAGATAATAATTGAATAGAAAAGACAATTTTTAATTTCGTATTTTGATTAAGATGCTTATCATTAAAAAAAACACTTGGACAGTCTATAATTGGTTATTATGCTTGCTATACTCTAAATTAATTACATGTGTACCCCTCCGATGTTGTTATTACTTCAGAACAAAATAATGAACAGCCGAGATGGTTTCAGGAACAAATATTATTTAATACTCGATACGTTCCTCAACACAAGACAGGATACAAAACATTTATAAAACACAGATTCATGAATATCACTCCATCATTCTACTAACAATTCTCTCGCCTTCCATCGAGCTTGCGCTTCTTGAGCTTGCACTCATCGTGCTGGCGCTTATAACCAAAAGAACATGTGGCGCCGTCTGGCAACTGTTTAATAGTACATGGAAGGTAGTGCTAAATTACGGTGTTACACATGTGTATAACACGGTATTGTTATCACTTCATATTTTATTGGTGGAATAATTTATTAAATTTTGAGTTTTTTGTATTAAAGTTTTTCTAGTTTGTGTATTAATACATGTTATTGTGAACTTTTTCGAAAATTGAAATTTTCTTTTCGCGTATTATATGCATTTTTAATAAATCATAAATTTTTAAAAATAATTATATAGTTTAAAAACATATGTAAAATAAAAACATTAATGACACCATTTTAACTTAATCTTTCTGATTTCTTTATATTCACAAAATCCCAAATAAAACTTATTTGGTCTAATTAATGATTAAATTCGTGTTCATTTAGTGTGACGAAACTTTCCTGTCGAGTCCTGTTTCTTTTCCTTAGCAGAGTACATCAGTGGTAATGAAGTAGTAGACCCAAGAAATTGAAGAAAATTTTAATAATATATTGATTGAAGTCTCTAATTTACGCGATTACATTCTTGACAGCTTTTTAATTTATAGTTAAATCGATATGAGAGTGGTTCAAAAAATATTTGCACTTGAATACAGATGGCATCATTAAGGTAAATTGTTGTTACCATTGGGTACTGCTGTCTGTTAAACGGAGTCGAAACAAATTTAATATTGATTCATATGTTAGTATTGATTTGGTAGTAGTCATTTATTGCAAATAAAAAATTGATTGCGGTCGAGTCGAGTTGTCGCCATCTGTGAGACATGGGTTCCTCGTTAGGCACTGGAAAACAAGCAAAAAGAAAAACTTTGGGTTGCTTCCGGTGAATCTATTCCAAAAAGGCGAAGATGGTCTCATGAGCCGGAAAAGTTATAAAGACTCAGACTTAGACAGTTGTCTACTGAGAGATAATGCTCTCTAAAAACAAACTATTTTCGATGCTACGAGCACCATTTTTTGGAACATCTGATGACCTATTGAACGACCCTCGTATCTTCGATCCAATTAACTTCTAAGTATAGGAGGTAAAGTGAAACAAAGAATGTAGAAGCAATTATTTTATTGCAATGATTTTGTATAGTATTAACAAAGATATTACATAATAATTATCAATAATATTTCTTAAGATATCGTTATCCTCAGGAAAAACCGATTTTAATTAATGATTTGATTCTCTAACACTGTCGATAGTTTCAATAGTTTGTTCTTCGAAATGATGTCGATTTCCATGATATAAAAATTTATTATCAGGAACTATGCTATATATATAGAAAAATAACAGATATTCCAGATGGTAAATCGGCAGTTAACCGAAGTATAATAGTTAGTGTCTCATATTATGCGACAACCTTGTAATGAGAGTTTGAGATAGAAACCAAACGTCCTAGTTGTGTATGTCACAATATTCCAAAATTTGAAGCTATTAGTTTTGTTAGCCATCAAAGTAGTTTTTTTTTTTTTTTTGTATAACCACAGAATATTGTTCCTGATCACACTTTTCAAAATAATATGGGAAATGCACGGCACTTGTTTAATTTAATTTGATTTCTTTAAACTGGTTCATAATAGTTTCAGTTTAGATTATAGTTGCCTCATTGAAATATTAATGTAAATACATTAATACCTAAATATTTATTAGTCACCCACGGAGCTATTGTTTTAGTGGGACCACTTTTTGCGTGTCAGATTACTTTCCAATTTTTTTATCGTTTGCTTTAATATTAATTACATTAAGCTTCAATTTAATAATTTGTCGTTTCCTTTAATTTTAATTACACTTAGCTTAGATGTATTCAATTTAAAAATTATTTATTATTTGCTTTAATTTTAATTACATTTAGCTTAAATATATTCAGTTTAATAATTTATCGTTTCATTTAATTTTAATATCGGAAAAGTGTACTATTGTCCATTTCTCGATATTTCATCGTTTACTTTAATTTTTATATTTAACTGAGTAATTAAATTAAAATGCGCTTTTCTATATAATTATTAAATTTTAATAATTATATAGAAAAACGCACCTTGGGTGGCTAGATCTGCTATTTGCAAAAGTTTGCACATAACTTTTTCATTTTTTTATTTTAATTTTACGGCAAGAATAATTACATTTAGCTTAAAATGTAACAATTGAATAATTTTGTAATTCATTTGAATGATCGATCATTTGCTTCAATTGTAATATCTGAAAAGCATATACTTCAATATTTTATCGTTTCCTTTTATTCTAATATTTTATCGAATAATTTAATAATTATTTTTAAAAAGTTCGCTCCTTTGATGGCTTAGTGTTTTCTTTGCAAAACTTTGTATAGAAATAGTTTCTATTTGATTATGTTTATGGCTGTGATGATATGGTTGTGATATATTTTGGTTGTATGTAGTCGAGGCATCAATTGCTAGATCATGTTAGGGCTGAAAAGATTCATTAATCACCAAAATTATAGATAAAGAACTCTTTATTCAGATATTTCAGGCAAAATTCAAAATATTGTCATTGACTGAATTGCACTAATGTCAAGCAATAGTATTTACGGGTAAATAATAAGTAAATTAACTATATAACTATTCGATATTATCGCGGCTTGCATTGCTGTCGTTATTAATATTAATTTTTTAACACTAAAAATGCTGTCATCAGTTAAATCTATTGAAATGCCTTGATATTAACAATCAAAATTATTGGAAGTTATTGGAACACTTTCTCACAGATTCTCATTTTGTTTGACGTAAAATGGGATAACCTTGTTTCTAGAGAAAGTATTGCTTACGAAAAATCAGCTGTATTCTTAACAACAATTAATCTTAGGCTTTTTTTAACGAATCTCTCAGCTTACATCAATCTTTCATCCCAGGTCAACTTTTTTTCGCTATCAATGATGGAAAGCAATGAGACAAATTTTATCTGCTCACTCTTTCAAAACTTTTACTTATATTCGTTTTTCCACTTGAAGTGAGTAAAAGTAGAGGTTCATAGCGCGAGACCCAAATCTGACTATGCTTCGCCAAACAAGTGTATCTAGACGTTAGCGAAAGAATATGAAAATAATAATAATAATAAAAACTGCTAAGCAAGAAGGATTGAAAATACAGATGGATCGCTAAGTTATCTCGGGGGCGCGTCACCCGTGTTTACCAAAGACATTAAGCCCCATGGGAAAGAAAATATTACTGGGGTTCTTCGGGTCGTGATTCCCGAACTTCCCTAAAAAAGATGTCCCTGAGGGGTCTCCACATGGAGAGAAGGAGCAATAAATTAAATCCTAATATTTTTCCCCACGGAAATTTCCGTGGGAGACTTGAAGAAATGAATGTGACGAAATCGATCAGTTAGTGAATAGATACTAGTTGTTCAAAGCATTAAATGACTGAAAAAATGTAGTGTTTTAATTATTTTGTTAATGATAGATAATCGTTTACAGTATTTTTTCAATCAAATTTTTCCCCACAAATTTGGTGTGTGTTACTAAATCACTGAACAAATTTTAAAGATGTTCTTATACTTTATTTAGTATATAAATTTAAAAATGAAGACATTTTATACTCCAAGTGATTAACTTCTAAATTATTGATAAATATAAATATTTCAGAATATACTTAATAAAATGTTTCTTGAGAAAAACGGATTAATATTTTTAAAAAAATTATATATAAGTCATATTGCTACAATTGTAAATATTTACAAACATAGATATTAAATTTTTTGTTCTATTCAATAAGAAACTGTTTTCTAAATTAGATAAAATAAATTTTATTAAATTTCTAAAACTGGGCATTGAAACTATATGAAAATTTATATTAGAAATCAAATGTAATAATTTTTCTATTAAATTTTCAATATGTATGTTTTTTAAATTATCCCAATATTCGTAATTTGCGACTTTCTTGCATTGTTGTCATCAAACGTCACAAACTGTAACTTACAAAAAAAATCAAATTTTCTACATTTAAGTAAAAATAGTTATTTGATTATTTTTGCCAATAACTTAATCACGCTAGAAAATATTGTATTATTTAGAATAGAAAATTTCAATAAAAGCTACCATCAAAACTTTCTTAAATGATCATATTTTAGCTAATTTTTTCTAATGTGACATAATTTTGTGATCTGAAGTATCAGCACTTATAAGATAACATATTTTGTATTATTAAACACTTACCCTCTTTTGAAGTTTATTTAAATATTTATGTTATTAATCAGCATTTTTTAAAATTTTATCTTCTGGTAATCTAAAGATCCAGCAAATTAATAATCAAAAACAATAATTCATGCTTTTATAATAATCTATTTTTAACCCTTGTTTAAGTTATTCGCCATTGTCATTTTGACTTACTTAAAACATAGCAACGAAAAGCAAGATAAAACTCTTTAAAACCGTGGTTTGAAGCGACTGCTGGACACTATTTTGAATTTCGTGTAACCTTCTTTGAATGAAATTGAGAATATTTATATTTTCCGATTTGAGATTGAAATTGAGCTTGGCTATTGATAGTTGGATTGCTATGGCTTTAAATGTTGTAGTGAAATGAAGATGCTAAATATGCGATTCGGGTGGGGAGTGTTACCTTACTTGGCGGATAGCAGAAGGAATTGAATTCACTTCAGCTGGTTTGCATTGCCAGAATGAGCGGCTCGTTTTCTCATAGTGGTGGAATGACGGGGACATGAACTTTGAGTGATCACAAGTCGCCACAGGACAATTGCTACAGGGGTAGACTTGCTACATTTTTCGGAGTCCAACCCAGAACATATTTTTGAAATTACTTTAAGTCTTAATAGTTCGCTGAAACATTAAACTTGATTTATTCAGGTGTATTTTTCACAATACATGGCGTTTTTCAGAAATGGTTTATTTACTCTAATTACATTATAAAATTCACAAGAAAATTCTGAATTAATTTTAACATTAGCAGATGTTTTTCAAAAGATACTGAAAGCTATTCCTTTCTGCAGACAAAATGTTCCCCATAACTGAAAAAACTCTCTCAACTGCTGCAGATGTCCCCGGCAAAGACGTCGCAAACTCAACCATTTTAGAAATATTGCAACTATGAAATATCAGTCTTTTGAGAAAACGGAAAAATTGCTTTCCACTTCTCTTTAATAGTATCTGATGCTTGTTCCAAGGTCGGAAGAGAGATACACGGCCGTAAGATAATGTTTAAAAACACGACGTCGGACATATGTCTAAAATTTTAAAATAAACTTGCCGATGGTATAATTTTTAAACCCCAGACAGTACTAAATTTCGGGACTGTCCTGGCTAATCCCGAATGTATGGTATACCTATATAGGGGACAATTGATAAGAAGCTTTTCGGTTCGACATCATTGCGTAATTTTACTGGAAATTAACACCAAAAATCGGAAAAGCTGTTGCAATATTGGAAGGAACAAGAGCGAAAAGCATTATTTGGGCATTCTGCAAAATTATTTGATTACTATTCCAACGACCAAGATGAAAGGAGCGGGCGTTCTAGTCGTCTGTCAATTCGTAGTTAAAATAAGATCGAGACTTAATTATATATATTTATATGTAAATTCATTACATCTTCTACGAGCACATTTAAAGCCAAAAATAAAAACGTGAATTTTTTGATAGCTTTCGAATATTTTATAGCTCTCAATATCATGCAGATGCGTTATCACGCTTAGTGTGAATGTTATCAATTATTGCTGAACGCAAGGATATTATTTTGATTTCTTTATATGTATACTGTGCTATTGTGTGGGTTCTTACAATTCTTTAGCACTTAGAATATCTTACTAATTTGAGTCATTTTAAAATCCAAATTTTAATTAGCGCTATGGTTTGTGAGATTAGAAGCGCAGTTCAACTTAGCAAAAAATATCTAATGATACCACTAAATTTATTATGTTCTGTTTGCTGTTGAGTCAGACATATTAAATTCTGTTAGCGATTTAGTTCTAAAACCACCTGAAAACAGAAAGTACGAAATCTTAAAAAAAACGTCAAATCGAGGTACACTCGGAAAGTGAGGCTTCTAAAATTCGAACTCTCCTTCAAGGTTCAGAATTAGTGGACCAGAGGCCATCACAGCTTCTTACTCGCATGCAATCCCTCGCCGGCGATAATGTTGACGAGCCACTCTTAAAATCGCTGTGACTCGGACGTCTACCTAATGGAATTCAAACAATTCTAGCTGCTCTCAACGAAGGCTTAGATCAACTAGCTACTGTTGCTGATAAAATCAACGACCTGGCTTTTCCCCAGGGAATTAATTCAGTTCCAGCAACATCTGATCAAAAAACTGCACAATTAGAGCAACAAATTGCTCAACTTGCACAGTAAGTAAGCGAATTAATTAGTTTCGTGAACCGCTCCCGTAGCCGAGCCCGCAACTCAAACCATTTCCGCAATCGCAGTAATTCGCGAAATCGTTTTAAAAGGTACCAAGAACCCACAAATGGATATTGTTTTTACCATACAAATTTTGGCAACAAGGCGAAAAAGTATGCCACTCTATGCTCTTTTCGTTCGGAAAACTAGAATGGCGATCGTCACCTGGCCTCATTGACGATCGCGTGCTTAACCGTATTTTATTGGCCGATTCTACATCTAAAATAACTTTTTTGATCGATAAAAGTGCGGATATTTTTGTTATTCCGAAATCTTTCGCGCTTCATACTAAAGTTCAACGTGATTTAACTTTGTACGCTGCAAACGGCACAAAAATACCGACTTATGACACAAAACAAATTTCACTTGATTTAAGTTTACGACGCCAATTTACTTGGTATTTCGTAATAGCAGATGTACGCCAATCAATCATTGGAGTCAGTTTTCTGAAACACTTTAATTTGCTTGTTGATGCTAAACATCATAGAATTATCGACTCCAACACTAAACTTTCTTCAAACGGCCAACTTCCAAAAATTAAGTCTGTAGCATCTAATCTAGCAATATTAGTCGGCAATACTAAGTTTGATAAAATTTTAAAACAATATCCCGAATTAATTAACCCTTCACAACCGATAAATGTTGATACTTCAAATCAAGTTTATCATCACATAGAAACGAAAGGCCCGCCAGTATTTTTAAAATCTTGTCACCTCGCAGCCACAATTTTAAAAGCTGTTAAGAAAGAATTCGAATACCTTATGGCGCGAGGTATAATTCGTCCTTCAAAGAGTCCTTGGGCAAGCCCACTGCATGTTGTTAAAAAATCTAATGGAGAGTATCTCCCCTGTGATGATTACCGTAGACTTAATTCAGTTACCCTGCCCGACCGCTATCTAGTCCCTCACATTCAAGACTGCACTCAAAATCTGTATGGATAAACTATAATCTCTACTTTAGATTTAGCCCGAACGTATCATCAAATAGCAATAAACCCACCCGATATTCCTAAAATAGCAGTAACTACCCCATTTAGCCTATTTGAGTACACTTCTATGCCTTTCGGACTTTGAAATTCTGCACAAACATTTCAGAGACATATGCATCAAGTCTTAGCTAATCTAGATTTTTTATCCCATACTTTGATGACTTACTCATAGCATCTTCTTCCGAGAATGAACACCTAGACCACTTACATCAAATCTTTCTCGTTGAAGAGATTACAGCCTTAAGTTAAACCCTGATAAATGTGTCTTAGGCAAAATATCTGTAAAATTTCTAGGATGCCTCATAATAGCTGAGGGTGTTAAACCACTTCCCGATAAGGTCGAAGCCATTGCAAATTTTCCGAATCCAGATACTATTTCACAACTAATGCGTTTTTTGGCCATGTTAAATTTTTATAGACATTTTTTACCCCATGCAGCCGAAGCGCAAGCACCTCTTAACAATTTGCTTACTAATTGTAAAAAAAATGATAAACGCCCCGTTCCTTGGAACGAGGAAGCAGAGTCTGCATTAATGCAATGCAAATCATGATTGGCTAACGTTGCAATTCTGACTTATCCTACCCCCGACCAACAGTTGATGCCTCCAACACCACAGTTGGGGCAGCATTAAATTGCTTGACTGAAAATGGCCCTCAAACTATCGCGTTTTTCTCCCATAATCTGAGTGCAACAGAAACAAAATACAGCACGTATGACAGGAAATTTCTTGCTAAGTACTTAGCAATAAAACATTTTCGGCAACAGCTGGAAGGACATAATTTTATATTATTTACAGATCATCGCGCTTCAACTTTTGTATTTAATAAAATCTCGGACTCATGTTCTCCCCGTCTTTTCAAGCATCTCGATTTCATATCGCAGTTCAGCACAGATATCAGACATGTTTCAGGATCTGATAACTCCGTGGCAGAGGCTCTTTCAAGAATTAATGCCCTTAATTTTTCAACCACTGATCTCCAACATTTAGCCGATAGTCAAACCAAAGATGAGAAACTTAAAACTTTAATTTTTTCCAATGATTTATCCATTAAATTAAAACCTTTAAAATGGGAAATGCTCTTGAAATCTTCTGTGATGTCAGTAGAGAAAAAGTACGGCCTTATGTGCCGGAGGAACTTCGCTTTGAAGTGTTTCGCTCTCTCCATAATCTCTCCCATCCAGGTATTCGTGCCACAAAGCGCCTCATCCAAGACTGCTTCATCTGGCCGTCTATGCCGAAGGACATCACTAAATGGACACGATGCTGCATCGCATGCCAACGATCCAAAGTTCAGAGGTATACCGTGAGCCCCATACAACCTTTTGCTCCAACCATTGAAAGATTTTAGCACTTCCATGTCGATCTGGTCGGGCCATTTCCATCATCTGACGGTTTCACCCTCCTGTTGACTTGCATCGATTGCTACACCCGATGGCCGGGGGTCATTCCTCTCAGTTATATCTCTGCTGAAGCCGTGGCAAAAAGAGCTTCATCGCTAACTGGATATCGCGCTTTGAAGTACCTGCTATCATAACCACAGACCAAGGAGGCCAGTTCTAGTCTCGTCTTCTCCACAGCCTGAAATCCATGTTGGGAATACAGCGTATCCGAACTACTCCGTACCACCCTTCTTCGAATGGTATGGTTGAACGGCTCCATCGTACCCTCAAGCAATGCCACGACACCAAATGGAGAGAATCGTTGCCAGTGGTTCTGCTGGGTTTGCTAGCGCACATCAAGGAGGACCTCAATGCATCCTGCGCTGAAATGGTATTTGGAAAAACCATTGTGCTTCCAGGAGAATTTTTTGAACCACCAAGTCAGGCTCCGATTGATCTCTCTGAGTTTCTCTTAAGACTGAGAGAAACTTTCCTGACTCTTAAGCCAACTCCTGCTTCCTGTCATCCATCCACCTCATGTTTCGTGCACACAGCCCTCAAAACATGCTCTCATGTTTTTGTCGAGGTTGAGGGATTAAAACCATCATTGACAGCCCCCTATCAAGGACCATTTGAAGTTCTGAGTTGAACCGACAAACATTTTACAATCAATATAAATGACAGGACATCCACGATCAGCATTGATCGGCTTAAGCCAGCTTTTCTGTTGAATGACACAAACTCGACAAAGGAACCCTTCCCAGTGCAGAAAGGGAACCGGCCGGTTGTGCATCCTCCTAGACTTGATCACAATCTGCCCGTACCTGCCACGACTCGCTTTGGTAGAAAGGTCAGATTCAACCCGAGGTACCGGTGAATTTCCATAAACTTTGTGAATAAAAGGACCTTTCACCATATAAAAACTCTGACTGCTGTACTATTGGTACTTGAGGGGGGGAGTACTGTGGCGTGCCTCAGCATCCACCTAAACTTCCCTTAACTGGAATCAGCCTGCGAGCAGAGAGAAGTGAACTGAGAGGAACAAGCATTCAAAAACCTGTCTTTACCTTGGACAATCACTCACACTCCTCTATCTGACTCGCACTAGACAACAACACGCGCTCTTCCCTTTATTTAATTTTCATGCATTAGCCGATGTAGTTTTTAGTAATTTTTATAATGTTCTATAATGTAAAAATGTAATTAAAAATATGATTAACCTTTTTTATCATAAATTATTACTATTTTTATGGCGTGGATTAAACATTAACTAGATTCCCACATCACGCCATAGAGAACAAATTAGCTTTCGAGAAGGCCAAAATTTTTTCAAGCCTAATGAATTAGGTAGGGAGTGTGATTTATTTTTTTCATCTCAGGGAAAATCCTTAAACGAAACTCGTATCGCGCGAATTCAAAAAGCAGAGAACAAACGATCTAGTTTTAATAAACATCAGCGATTTGTCAACAGTAGGTGGGAGAGGCAATTTCCCCCCTAAATGTGTTTAGAGTTATTACCAAATTCACTCAAAATTGGCTCCAGGGAGTATACTATTGCGTAATGTAACTCTTCCCTCCTAGGCGAAAGTTTATTTTTTTATTTCAGTGGATATGACTGAAGAGATAGAGTTATAGCACATTTTGAGAAGGGATTACGTAATATTGTTACTGATTTGATCATGAATTATTGCCCGAGTAAAACACCACGTAGCACTGAAATAAAAATGAATATTGAATTGGTAGACGAAATCGCTGCTTCGCAGCGATCCATGATTTTTTTTTTTTTTTTTTTTGCAGAAAAAAAAAAATCGCTGTTAATCAGATTGTCGAGTGGTTAAAAAATGGAATAAAACATGTTCCAACTATGCGTCACCGATTGTTTAGACTAAAAAAAAAGACGATTCTTCGCGTTTGAGTTTGGATTTTAGTCAGTTGAATAAAGAAGTTATTAAAAAATCATTTACTATGCCTAAAATAGACGAAGTTTCAGATTATTTGAGTGAAGCTAAAGTCTTCATAACGATTGACTTAAAAAACGGATTTTTCCATGTTCCCGTTGAGGAAAAATGTACAAAATGTTTAGCTTTTATTACACATTCCGGTTTATATGAATTTTTGAGAGCTCCTTTCGGACTTTCAACACCGCCAAGTGCATTTCAGAGATTTATTTATCATATATTAGGGATTTAATACAAGAGAATATTGTTGTAATTTATGTAGATGACTTTATTATACTGGCCCTTAATGATGAAGAAGGTGTAGAGAAATTTAAACGTGTTTTAGAAGTAACCAAGAAAAATAGGTTAGAGATTAATTTTAAGAAATACCAATTCTTAAAAAGAAAAATAGAATTTTTGGGATATGTTATAGATGATGGTACGATTCGCCCTTCTCTGAATAAAACCCTAGCAGTTCAAAATTTCCCAGAGCCCCAAAATCTTAAAGAAATTCAGTTTCTTGGGTCTGATGGAATACTTCAGAAAGTTTATCGTCAATTATTCAAAAATAGCTAAGCCATTAAGTGATCTTCTCTGCAATGAAGCTGAATTTATATTTGGATCGGAACAAAAACGATCCTTTAAGAAACTCTGTGCTAAGAGATTGGAGGTGGTCAATTACACCCTATTAATTTCATGAGAAAGAAGACGATTCCTCAACAAGAAAAATTATGTAGCTAAGAACTTGAAGTCTTTGCTATAGAAGAAGCTCTCAAGAAATTTATAAACTACCTTTTAGGATCTAAAGTTAAAATAGTTACGGACTGTGATGCCTTCCAAAAGACGATGTTTAAGAAAGATCTGACCCCTAAAGTTGCGAGATGGGCCCTACTCCTAGAAGAATTCCAATATGAAGTAGTTCATAGACCTGGTCAACAAATGAAGCACATCGACGCATTGAGTAGAAATGTTACGATGGTTACCTGTTCTCAAGGAGAAATTACCGCGAAAATTGTAGCAGCGCAAAATAGTGATGAACGTCTCAGATTACTCAAACTACTAGTCGAGCAAGGACTGAAGGAAGAGTACGTGATAAAGAACGACATACTGTAAAAATGTGACGGTGGTCGAGAATTACTTGTAGTACCGGAGGCACTGGAATTTGAAATCATTCGTGATGTGCATAGCAAAGGTCACTTCGCAGTGTCTAAAACGGAGGATCTGTTGAAGAGGGACTTTTATATTCCTAACCTCAATAAGCAAATAGAAAAAAATCATCATAAACTGTGTACAATGCATTTTATGTGAAAGAAAATTGGGGGAAATGAAGATTTACTTAACCATATACCTAAAGAGAATATACCTTTAAGTACGTATCATGTTGACTTTATTGGACCGTTGACGTCCTCGAACAAAAATTGTAATCACGTTTTAACTATCGTCGATGCATTTACAAAATTTGGTTGTATCCAGTAAAGTCAACTTCAACACAAAATGCATTGCAGAATCTGAGAATACCGCAAGTAACTTTCGAAAATCGCTCCAGAGTGATAACCGATAGAGGTTCGGCTTTCATCTCTAAAGAATTCGAAGAGTACTGCATTCCATCATGAATTGATCACAGCTGGTGTTCCGAGAAGAAAGGGATAGGTTGAAAGAATCCACAAGACTTTGATTCCAGTACTGGAAAAATTGCCGTTGGAAGATCCAACAAAGTGATACATGTATGTTGCAGATGTACAAAGGATATTAAGCAGTACTTAATGCAGAAGTACTAAGAATACACTTTTCGAGCTCCTCAATGGTGCCAAAATATGAAATCGAGAGGATCTGAAGATTATAGAAATTCTCGAGAAAGAAGAAACAGATATGTTGATGAAGGATCGAGATGAAATCAGTGAAGAAGCAAGAAAGAATATCCTAAGAATAGAAGAGAACAGAAAGTCATACAAAAAGAAAAGAGAAAAAACAAGAGTGTACAATGTAAATGACTTAGTAGCCATACAACGCACTCAATTTGCAAGTGATCTAAAGCTTGACCCAAGATTTTTGGTCCATACTGAATTACGGCAACCAAGAAAAAGTACAGGTACGAAGCTGGAAAAGTGGAACACCTCGAAAGGCTTAGTCACACCTCTTCAGCTGCCGACCTAAGACTGTAAAAATTTTATGTGCCCTGTTATGTTTTTCAGTGTTTTTCTTTTCTTTTTTTTTTATTGAAGGTAATATCTAATATTGAAAGAGCGAGGGAAGTTTTGAGGTCAAAACCAATGTCAGAATAGCGGATTGAAAGATTGGAGCGAGCACCGACCACCTGATGGCGCTGCGGTCAGAAGCGATCAGCTGTGGATTTTACCTGCTAAAAGAGAAGAGAGTTCTGTGACAGCAGCGACAAGGAGGTCTTGTTCGACCGCGCCGAGGTAGAATTCAAAATCGCGAAAAAGTTGTTGTAGTGGCAAATTAATAGTGCTGTTACTGCGTGAAGGCAGTACAATTTACCTTTAATATATGTTGATATCATATTTTCTACATCAGTTTGTGTTTGCCCTACCTGCATCGATCCAGTTAATGTGTTCGTGGGTACATTAAAAATTATGTCAAAATTACTGTTAATCATTTGTGTGCAAAACGTTTTCTTCCTGTAAGCACTACACACACATATATATATTCCAAAGGAGAGATAGTCTTTCCACATGTTGAAGATCACAAAGATTTTGTTAGCCGAATTGAGACTTCAATAAAGAATTACTACATGCCAGATCCCTTCAACTTGTCTGCCACAGGTCAAGTTCAAAAGCAGAGGTCAAGTTCGTGGCACCCTCTAGTGTAAGAAGGCGTCGCAAAATGTAAAAATCCTACACCTCGGCCAGTCCTGAACGTCGATGATCTCAGCGACATTTGGTAATAACTTAACAATCTGATAGAACTCAATTTATAAGTGAACCAAGATATACAATATATATATATATATATATATATATATATATATATATATATATATATAAACATTACAAAACTTCAAAAAAAAATCAAAAAGGATTTGTTGTTGAGAACATAAGGTTATCTGATTTTATCTACCCTGAGGAGAAATATTTCATTAGATCAGCAGAGATGTTAATTACATTTGGGCCTGAGTGATCGCCTACTTTCTCAATCACATATCTATCTCTGGGCATAATTTTAGCAAATCGATATGGTCTGAAAAATTTATGTCTGAGTTTGAGGCATGCACCAAATTGCGTACGTGGGACTACTACTAAATCATCAATCTGATACTGGGTAGACTTCTTTCTTTTCTTATTATATGTTCTCTGGTTTTCAGACTTAATTTCTAGAATACTTCCTTTTGTTTCAGGACAAATGCTTTCTTTTTAATCTTGATAATTTTTTCCCTCATATTTGTGGAACTCGACATCATCTTCGGTGAAATTTAAAGAAGCTTGTTCCAAAATGTCTGTGCCTATGACGGCTTTGAAGTTAAGATGCTTAATCGGCACAATCTACCTTGTTAATACCATGCCATAGCATACAATGCTACTTCTTTTATTTTAACATTGTGATATGCGTGTCTTCTTAGAAAACCTATCAGTCATTCTTCACTTGCATTAAATTCCAGTTTCTTCGTTGCCTGAAGACTTGTTGAGAGTTCTGATTCATGAAGTTGTTTGAATATTCTAAGTGATTCCTGTTTTATAATTTTCTCAACAATCTATAGGTATTTTTTTTTTCAGTAAATCTTTTATCCAAAACACCATGTGTCTTCCCATTTCACCTAAGATACGATTCGACTGTAAGAAGTTGTTTTGCAACTGAGTTTCGATTCAGAAATTATTGGTTGTCGAATGGAATCCTCACAGTTTTCTAATTGTACTTATAGTTCTGATTACACTGTCAATATTAGAATTTTAAGAAAATTGGGGGGGGGGGATTCATGCCAGATCCAAAAAAAATCGCGTAAAGAAGTATATTGGTGAACCGTGTTATTTCAAAATCGTGTAAAAAAGAGTTGGGTACGTATATATATATATATATGTGTGTGTGTGTTTAAGATAAAGCAATGAATTTATCATTGAAAAACATAAAAGTAAAAGAACAATTAAAATCCAAAATCAACAACAAAAAAACATTTATAAAATTAAGTAAAAAAGATGAAATTGAATCAAATTTGAGACTAAAAGATGAATAAAAATTGAATCAAATTTGAAACTAATTTGAACCAAAGAATAAATTGAATACCCAACAAAACAAAACATGCATATTCAGACTGGGGACTGAATTGTGGAGTTAAACTAGTTGTATGATACCAACCCTCCTACAATGCATCTTGTTGGGTAAAAAAGGATTACTCCAAAATTCAATTTGTAATTTAAAGAAAAGAAACAATAAAAGGTGAGATATCTCAATTACTAATTAATTTCAAGAACAATTATTTTCCAAACTAATAAAATATATTTTTCACCTAAAATCCTTCCAATTAAAATTTTTTTAAACATCTATTAAATTATCCAATTATTAATTATCCAATTAAAACTTATCCATTTAATAATATCCAAACAAAAATTATCCATTAAAAATATCCAATTAAAGTTTTCCAATTAAAAATTTAAGATTTTTTTCGAAACAATAAAACATTATAATTAAATATTTCCAGTTAAAGATTTAAAACTTTAAGAACTACATACCCGAATCCATGTTTTTCATGAACAATGAATTCAAATTTCACAATTGTAAAGGCAAAAATTAAAAAAATCATATCTTTGACAAGTGATCATAAACATCAGTGCAATAGGCTAAGGAACTTTTTAAATGATGATGTCCACCACCATGCACTGTTGCCAGATAAAATTTGGAAGTCAACAGTACTTAACTAATTTAAGAGTAAAAAGTTTCAATATAGAATATTTAATAAAAATCTACCATTAAACTAATCATGACCAGAAATCATAATGATACATGAATGAGAATTTTATTTGTTATAATTATTTGAAATTCAATTGAGTGAAATATGTGTGTGTAAATGTGTAATAATACAAAAATGTTTCAAAATATCTTCACAACTAGACCACTGACTAGCTGTCTTTGTAATCCTAATGCTGTGTGTTGTATTTGTTTTGAAATGAAAGTTTAAAAATTCATGAATGTCCTGAAAGGTAATAGCCCTTATATATAAGATTACCTTTTTGAATAAATCACCAATCCAAAAGATATTTAAGTTAGCTCTTACTCCAAGATGTAAATATTAAAAATACTTATAAATCAATTCATGAAACAAAGATTCTATTGAGAAACCATTATAATGTAAATTTTTTTTTTAGATGTCAGATACAATTTACATAATGATACCTCAATATCTTCCAGAGTCCCGTAAGAAGTCCTCATAAGAAATCTTAATAACACATCAAAATAATATATATATATATATATATATATATATATATATATATATATATATATATATTTATATAAATCTTCGACATTATTAGCTCTAAAATACATGTTGACAATCAAAAATGTTCTTTAGGATACTTATGCAAAAAAAATTTGTTCATTATCATAATAATATTAATGTATTTTACGCTTTCTAATTAATATATCTAATAAAAATGCGAGAATTTTAGAATGGATTCATACATTTAAGAATAAAAAAATAAATTAGTTTGAAAATAAAAACTACAGTTAAATGGAAAACCATTCAGTCTTTGATTCCATTTGTTAGTGGAAATTGAGTTAGTTCGTTAGCTCAGTCTCGTTCTTTCGTTCTTATTGCATTCACGCCTTTGTAGGCGCAATCGAGACTTGTCCTTGTGCTCGTTGGTAAATGGCTCTATTGGGGGAGCTGTGGGAGAGGGGGCTTAGAGAGCTACCCCATTCATCGATAGAGGGATTTGCTGGTGGACGGGTATTTTCGATAACATTTTCTTGCTTCCAGTATGAGAACGGGCCGCCGAATACGAGGGGGCTTTGCCGGCAATATTTTCGGGCTTCTCTGGTGGTATGTAGCCTTTCGTAAAACATCGTGTTACAGAAGTTTATACACCTGGGAAGACAGAGGAGGGGGGGGGGGGAGAAACTCTGAACAATTCAGAACAACAAAGAACAGGTTTCTGGCTGACCGCTGACTTAGGCGTTCTTGCTCCTTTAGATGAAATGTTTCGAAAGAACAGGTCGGTTTTTTTTTAATCCCCAACCCTAGGTAGAATTCATTGTCATAATTTAACTGTGCGACGATATCGTAAAAGAACTTGAAATGATTTGCAGTTTATTTTTGATGGTTTTCATATCTACTTTCCTAAAATAGGAATAAGTTTTAAGACGAATATAGATGAGGACTATAAAGTTATTTCTCCACGACTAGCGAAGAAACAAACTCATCATTCTAGCATTTCAATAGAATCACTCGAATCTTATTACGGGATAAGAATTTAAGTCAATTTTAACAATATTAATGTAATTTAAATCTTAAGGAAAGATTCTGGAAATACAAAGCAATTTTGAGCTCATTAAATATTTTAATCATATCGCAGAATGATTTCATATCTGCAGGTGAAAATTAATTAGAAATGCTGAAAGAAAAATATTCTTCAGATTTTTGAGATTATAATATAAGTATTTTGAGTGCAGAATATCTGCTAAGGAAAAAGAAGTTGTTTGATAAACTGATTAGATTTACTGTTAAAGACGCTTTACAAGACAGTAACGTAGATATTTTCCTGAATATCCATGAAGTCTCAAAAATTTTAGCCACCTTGCCTGTTACAACATATAATGTTGAAAGATCATTTTTATCTATGAAATATTAAAAAAAAAAAAAAAAACTACATAAGAGAGAGAGAAACAATGCATCTCAAATGTGTTTAAGAAAACTCTTTTTGTTGTACATAAATAAAAACATATATGAGAGTGAAAAAGCAATTTTAAATACTTTGCAAAAACAAAAACAGAAAATAGATATAACTTGTAAAAACTAATATGATATAATTTTTCATTTCTTTATTCTCGTATTTTTTAACCTCTTTCTACCGTTTTTTCCATTATTAAATGATGCTTATCAATTTTTCAATGCTATTGGATTCCACCAATGCTGGTAAGAAGGGAATTTTTATTCTCATGGTATCTTTATTATTTTTTAAATGATGTTTCTTATTTTTTTTAAAAAATTTTATAACTTGAAAATTATATCAATCTTTGAACGGTTTTAAGTATGAGAAATAAGACTGATAAGCATATTTTTTAGTTTTTACCGGATGGTAATTTTAATCTTTAGAAATCACTTCTGTCATGATAATGATAATAAGTACCACCAAAACAGATTTTTGGGTAACCCACTGATCATAGTGTCACAAAAAACTATTTCCTGATTAACCCTATCATCTTTGTATGATGTATCGTTTGCTAAAGTGATACTATTGTTGGATTTAAAATGGGTTTCTTGAATCAAAATTAGGGAATACCTTTGTACGAATTCTGGTCGTTTCAACGATGCGAGATAAAACTTCGTTTGCATTTTTAGAACACAAATTGAAGCCAAGACACTTAAGACTCATGTTCAGCATCGTTTTCTTCATCAAAAGTGCTGCTTCTAAGACTTAGGTTTATTAAATCGGCTTTTAATGGTCTTAATTTCAAGAAGATACGTTAATATTCCAAATAATCGATAAAAATTTCTTCCTGGCTTACGAAAAAGTCTAGTATTTTGTTAAAATTAGTATTGGAAGAATACTATGAAAAGTCAGTGTCTCTATACTTTGTAGACTTTTTCATTACCATTATTAAACTCCGTTTTGATTTGTTCATATTTTTTTCATCACTTTTTTTGCATTTAGACGGATTTCTTAAACATCAAAATTATAAGAACGCAACCTAACAAACTATATATATCTTGAAAATCTGTTTACCTTTTGCGGCTTATTCTTTGACCTTAACCGAAGACAGTATTAAAAAAATAAAAAGATCTATGCAAAGTTTTGCAAAGAACACATTTAACTTCCCAAGATGCGATTTTCTTAACATTGATTATTATTAAATTATTCAATTAAATGTTTAAATTAAAATAAACAATGAAATTACTAAAAATGGCCAATAGGGAACCTTTTCGATATTAAATTTAAAGGAAACGATAAGTTATTAAATTGAATATTACATTGGTATATTAAACTAAATGAAATTAAAATTAAAACAAACGATAAATTATTAAACTGAATATGTTATATCAGCTACATGTAATTAAAATTAAAGTAAACGATATATTATTAAACTGAATATACTAAGCTAAATGCAATTGAAGTTGAAGCAAAAGATAAAACATTGAAAAGTGATCTGGTACGCGGAAAATGATCCAACTAAAACAACAGCCCCTTGGGTGGCTGATAAAGCACTATTCGAGATTTGTGGAGGAAAGTAAAAAAATTATTGGATTAAAACTAGTTCACAAATAAAAAAAATTGCTAGTAAACGCGTGTCTTAATGACAGTTTTCTACTTATGTAAATTCATTTGCATGCATTTAGAAACCACAGGTTCATTCAGATTTCATAAGAGATAAAAATTTGTTTGGCACAACTTTTTTTGATTCAATTTGATGAATCTGGTGAGGTATCTAGTACAGCATCTTGCCTCCTTCTCTTAGTTTTTCTGGAAACGGAGAAGCTAAGGCGAAATCCTTACTGGAAGGTAAAGAATAAATGTTTTTCAAAATAGTACTCTTAAATTTGTTTAATTTCGTCAGTTGATACAAGTTCCTATATTCCATGTACTAGTTAGATTTTTAGATTCAGATCAGAGAATTACAACGAAGTGTTGCGTATTCGTAAATCTTTTCCTTCGGTATATATTCCAGGACTAGTGTAAGTATTTAGTGATATAGTTCACTTAACATTCGTGTTCTCAGTGAATGATGAGTTGAAGAAATGTCGTTACTCTTTTAATATTTACCATTGATTTTAAAATTCATTGGCACTGGATTCATTGGATGATTTTTTTTTTACCATTTATAGTTTTTGTTTATTTATATGTTTAGAAACTGTCGATGGAAGATACCGCGAAATTTCATTAAGAAAAATGGTGTTTTGGTTGTACATGCTAGATCAATAACCTCGATCCCTTTTTAGGTATTCAATGGATATATATTTTTACCAGTATTCATTGTTGCAGCAAAAGTAGATTTCTGAGGTTTAAAATTTAGTGTTTGGAGATGGTTCTGAAATTTTAAAATTTATTTCTTTATTTAAAAAATAATTAAATCGTTCACACATTTTGCAAATGGTTGTACATCAGAAAATGTAACGAGTTTTCTGATTGGCTGTTGGAATCGACCATCGAAGATGGCGAACCGTAATTTTTGTTGTTTTGGTAATAATCGGCGAAACAAGGAAATGAAATATGTGTTCAAGTCAGTATAATTAAACATTTTGAAGCTTTTTAAGGAACAGAGATTGGAATTTGGATTCCATTAATATGTTTCATCAGACTTCCAGTATGCCTATCGTTATCCGCCAATGAGGTAAAAGCTCTTAACCGTTAGCTTGGTCCAGGAACGCTATGTTTGCAACTGTGATCTATCGTTCTGCGTATAGTGCAATTCTGTGGTTTGGAAGTACATTTTGAAAGGTAACACTTTTCGTAATTAATGCTTTAAATTTCGACGATTGTTTTCCATTGTATGACATTCAATATTGTGCGTGAGGTATTAGAGAAAGAAATGAGATCGACGTTGTCAGTCGTTGGTCACGTGACCATTCAAAGCCTATGGCAGTAATGGCGGCTGTAAATATTTTCATTTTAAGGACTTTACGTTAATTGATTGCATGCTTGTTTTGTACTTTTTATGTCACATAAAATGAAAAAAAGATTTTCAATGTGCATTTGATATAATATTGCATCTCAATGTCTGGCCGTGGCAGAAGAGGTCGTGGTCGACCGCCTAAAAGAGCAGCCATTTCGCATAGAGTTAATTTACTAAAAAAACCTCGATATTTATACGCTGGTTCAGGTAATCATGGTTCTCGTATATCAACAAAACCAGGTGAAAATAGTCCCTCACGTAGAGGATCCCACGTGCATTATCGAGGCCGTTTACGTGAAAAATCGAGCAGAGGCCGGAATTTTTTCTCAAATATATTAGACTATGATGGAGAAGATGAAATTGAAGAAAATTTTTCTAGTGATGACAGCGATTATCATCGTGATGAAGAGGTTGAAGATGAAGGAAACGAATCGGATGCCAGTTTCCCGGAATCGGATGAATTAAGTGTTTATTCACAAAGTAGCTTTAGCACAATATCTAGCACAACACCTGCCAAAAGAAAGTGGTGTAAAAGAGCATCAACACCAATTTTTCTGCAAGAAAGAGAATATCCTCAGCTAACTCTTCCTAAAACTAGTGATGATTTATTAATACCTAAAGAATATCTTATGCAAGCATTGGGTGTTTATGAAGTTCTTAGGCATTTTAGAAATATTTTAAGACTCACTCCATTTTTATTTGAAGAATTTTGTGCCTCATTATCATCTTCGGACCAGACTGCATTACTCTCTGATATACATATTATGCTCTTAAAAGCCATTCTACGTGAAGAAGAATCAATAGGAACTATGTTTGCTCCCCTTGATATGAGGGATACAGTAAATATTCATTTTTATTTAATAGATAGTATGACTTGGCCGGCTGTTCTTCAAATGTATCTTCAGAGTGACCCAGACTACAAAGATGTATTAAGTGTCATGAAAAATTGTGAATATCCATTTACATCTGTAGAAAGTCGTTTGGTGGTTTTAGAATTCTTATGTGATAATTTCCTTACAACAACCCCGGCTAGAGACGATTTAATCAGTGAAGGTGTGATTTTTCACGATGATCACTGTCGAGCTTGTCATAAACTTGGGGATCTGTTATGTTGTGAAACATGTCCTGCTGTCTATCATCTAGCGTGCCTTGATCCTCCATTGGAGGAAGTTCCATCAGAAGACTGGACTTGTGCTGTGTGTAAAGCCAATCAAGTAAGACATTTTATTAGTTATGCATTCATAAAATATTAATGTAGAGCATCTTTTAATAATAGGCTTTATAGCATCTGTTAAAATTGTATCAAAATGGTCCTGTATGACTGAATGTTCATAATTTTCATCTAAATTCTTGCCACTTTAACCAAGTAAGTTGTTGTGCCTTCTAATTCTATCATACTTGATGTTGTAGTTTTTAATATCTTGGTCAAAAACCTTAAAAATACTTGCCCATTGGGATAGTGTTACTAATTTTTTTTATTATTATGCTTTGCTGGAATGAAGCATTTTTATCTTTTAAAACGGTGCGAAATCTTCGAAGAGTGACCGAAAATATGAGAACATTTCAGGTAGATAAATGATCTAATTTTATGTACGTGATGTTGTAACCCATCTGCTTGTATCTACAAATTTTGAAAACATTCCAAAAATATGCAGTTTTCCCCTTTAACATGTAAAATGAAAACATCATTTAATATAACAGTATAAAAGACAACGAACTTGCTCCAGAATTTTTTTTTATTTAAACAGATATTAGTAGAGTAATAAAGTGTGTTGCTCTCTGTTACATAGTGAAGTCAGAATATATTAATGTTAGCATATTCATATATGATAAAATGTTCTGTGTATGGGTCCGTAATATTTTATGAAGACAATGTTAAAAAGAATCAGTATGCTGGAATTAAAATATGTATGTTGCGATATGAATAATTTCTGTGTATCTTTAGATGTCTTAGATCTTTTTAAAAAGTGAATTAATAGTCTGTTTGTTGAAAACTGAAAATTCTTTATGGATGGATTTCGATTTTTGAATAATCTCTTTTTCTTATTCTGTTTTTTAAAAAAAGATTTTTATCATCTGTAGAAAAACTGAGTATAAGATTCATTTTTGAAGTTCTAATTTTTTTTTGGGGGGGGTGGTCATATTATTGATCTGAGTAATTATCTAATATCAATATTTGAAAATCTATGTTAGTGTAGGATTCAGATTATAAATTTGTTTCTACATTTCCGAGATCTAATGAAACTAAATTTAATGCTGATATTCAATAAAAACACATTATAAAAGTTCTATTACATTTATTCTCTTTACTTAAATCCTTTTGAATATATTCCAAATTAAGAGAAAACAAAGATATATTTTCAACTATTCAATGAAAAGTAAGTTCAGTGGTAAAATGTAGCAGAAAATTAGAACTAGTTAGAGAGAGAATTGAAAATTAATCCTATTTTATATACCTTGAATACACGAAAAATAATTCTTTTAACTTGAAGAATATTTAATGAAACATTAAAGGTTATTTGAATATACTTACTAATGTAAACTAATTTTCAAAAATGTCTGATTACTTATTCAATTTAATTTCATTTATTTTTTGAATAAACAATTTTATTTTAAAAAAAAATTGAATACATTTTTTATGACTTAAAATTTTTTGAAATAGAATTTTTTTAGACCGATGCATTGAAATTATATTAAATAAAAATTGCCTTGGTGGATCCTGTTTTAGGGGGCTTAGCAATGTAAGGAAATTTTTTTTTTAGTGATATGATGCCAAGTTGGTAACCATACTGATTATTCCTATTTAAACCAATTGTCCAAATTGTACAAGAGTTTGATGCAACCGGCTGGTTATTATGGATGCCATTCAAATATTCTGAATGTTAGAATATTCAAGAGAAAGATTATTTATATGGACCTGAAGGAAACATCATAGTGATTTTAATTTTCCAATTGCTAATGATCTTTGTATCAAGGGACCAGCCCAGTTGTAGGCAAAAATCAAAGTTATTCTTGACTTGTTTATATTTGGTCTTTGTATTTTCATCACCTCTGTAAATAAGTGTTTGATCTGGCAACATTTTATGCAGTGCAGTGTGCTATTTCATGTAGTGTTGAATGGTTCTGCAGATGGTTCCTCTGATTAATCAATTTTTGTGGGCTGATATTTCTTTGCAGCTTCAATATATGTAGATCTTGATTCAGTAGAAATGGTAATTTGTCTGTCACCATGTTAGTGTTTCCATCTATTGAACCAACCCTTAAAACATTTAAAATTTGGTGCTTGTCTATTATAGTGGTGCCCGAAGATTAATCGGCAATCAACTAAGAAATATTGCCTATTAGGTTATATCAAAAGGTAGTCTTCACGAGTGTGGTGACAACTTGGTGTAATCATAATTTGATGGGTGCCGCTTTAACAGAGAAGTGCCTAAAATTTTATGGACTACTCAAAACTTTACCAAACTTCATGCTTAGGTCTACAGCTCCAGTTCAGGCAATGGCACACAGTCATTTCTTTTATCAATAAAAAAATCCTAGCAGGCATTAGTTTAAATTGGTGTTTTCTGCTATAACAGTCCTTTTCCAGGTCACTCTTATATCATTATCAACAAACTGATGAAGTTTATTCTAATTTTTTTGCTATTGTTGTGTAGACTCTGATAGTTGAAAGTTCTGTATTTCTTCATTTCAGATATGTTCAATAACTTTTCCTTGATAATATAAGCGTTTTGTTTGTTTAGTTTTCAACATTATTTTTTATTATTATTATGGATATTGTTTATCTAAGGACAAAAGAATTTTAATTTTTTAAATTTGACCAATATAATATAGTTGAATAGATACAGCTAATCTCATTGTATGATCATGAAAATAATCGGTACTTTTCCATTTCGCTGTCAAAAATCTTGTCCAGCAGACTTTATTGGCAACAAGACACAGTTAACACATATTCTGTTTGGTGTTGGTTGTGTCATTTTTGGTGAGTTTATCGCTTGTGCTGGCAAAATGGAAAAGTACCAAATAATTTCTTGTAAAAAAAATATAGCTTAAATGGCTTATTTCTCTTTTCAAAGAATGATGATTCACATGTTTATAAATAAAAACAAAGTTTTTTTTTTTGTTTGCTCTGAAAAGGGAAGTTGTGATATGTCTCCTTACAAAATACTAATCTGAATTAAAAAAAAAAAGAATTATGATGCCACAATGTCTAGAAATGATACCACAAGGGATTGCTTATTGAAGGAGACTCAAATGTTACTGAACTAACTACAGATTAACAGAGTCCGATTGAATTAAAATGCCTATCATAAAAAAGTTCTGTGTTCGTCTGTTATAGTGGCTTAAAATGATTAATCCCAAGTGACTAAGAAATATCGCCAAGTAGGTTGTATCAAAAAGGTTGGCTTCATGAGTTTGGCAATGACTTGGCGTAATTATAATTTGTTGGGAGCCACTATAACAGACAAGTACCAAAAGCTCTCTTAGGTAATTTAAGTAAGGTCTATAAAATTTTTTGCTATTGAGGGAATGATTACCTGGAAGTTTATTTTCAATTTATTTGACTTTTAACTTATTCTGAATTTAAGAGTCTTGTTTTAAATATGTAACAAACAAAATTTACAATGAATACATTGACAGAGATAAAACCATTATAGTCACAAGTTTTATTTGATGAATTATTACAATACTTAAAACTGAATATGGCTTTGTTACTTTGAAATCCACTACTTATAATATTAAGTTCTTCAGCATTAAATTTTTTAAAAAAATATTTCATATATTCAAAAAAAATTTTCTTCCAGTATTTTTTTTATCATACAAATGTAAACTTTGAGTTTGTTTGTAAATAATTTAGAGTTGTATTTTAAATTATAATGAATTGTTGCAAGAGCTTAAAAAAAAGTTCTACAGATCTACGATTTTATTCAACATTTGTGAATTTCATGTACATAGATATACTTATGTTCATGTATTCATATAAAAACTTTATTCTTGGATTTTATGATACATATTTTTCAATTTATTAAAAAAAAAAATAGGTACCAGGCGTGACTGATTGTATTTCTGAAATAGAGAAAAATATGTTACTGAGTCGTCAAGAATGCCTTGGTGTTGATCGTCATGGTCGAAAATACTGGTTCCTATGCCGAAGAATTGTTGTGTAAGTGTGAATATGAACGATCAATAGTTAAGTGTTTTTGAATGAATCAAAATTTGTTTTATTGTTCCCTATCTTATATACATTTCTAGATTTCTTTGCAGTGTTGTATTCTATTGAAATATTTTTGAGAATGTTCTTGTATTCATTTTAGGTTAAAGATGTTTTTTAAATTACTTTTTTTAAATGTTGAGTTTTAAAATTATCTCTTTAAATATCTTCCTTTTCCTAAAATTTTTTTGTATGAAATTGTTTTCTAATCTGCATTTTTGTATAGTAAAAGAGTATGGCATTGTCCTTTATATTGTCTATAAATTTTCTAATCATTATTGTAATTGTGTGCATATATGTAATACATATTTCATATTTTTTTAAAATCTTGTATGGCATAATAATTTAGAAATGTTGTATTTATTATTTCCTATTAATAAATCATTATAGTAAAAAATGTAAATTTATTAGAAATATTTTCATTTTGTTTTCTATGTAATAAAATAGAGATAATATACATATCACTTCGGCAAAAGCTATATATAGATATATATATATTGTATGATTGCTCCTTTGAATGAATTTACTTTCATAAAATTAAAGCAACATATATATAAATATATGTGCTATCTTAGACAATGTTATTTTTATTTTTTCTATTGTCGTTTCTCATTCTAAAATTAACAGAATATTAAGTTCATGAGGAAATTTGAATTTATTTTATAATTCATTATGTACTGTTTGGAATTAATTTTACCTCAACCAGAACTTTATATCATAGTATATCAGTCAAATGCTTAGAAATCTGTATTTGGATCCTGAATAACTCTATGATACAAGAAATATATGAAAATCATTGGTTTTCATTTTATCTTCAAGAATGAAATAATTTCTGTATTCTGAAGAAAACTGATTTTTGAAACACAGCAAAAACAGCATAAATGTTATTGTAATTTTTAATAAATGTACAAATCAAGCATAACTATCAAATTTCAAAAGAATTTTGGCTATAAATATGTATTAAAATCTCAAAATAAATCTTATGTTTATACTTCTTAAATAAATGTTGTTTATTTAATTGTGTAAAAAT
Source organism: Nephila pilipes (assembly GCA_019974015.1). Taxonomy (NCBI): domain Eukaryota; kingdom Metazoa; phylum Arthropoda; class Arachnida; order Araneae; family Nephilidae; genus Nephila; species Nephila pilipes. The sequence continues at coordinate 175,557 of BMAW01003025.1, forward strand.
GCCATATTAAAGTAATGTGCAGCCCCCTGAGACTAGAAATAGTTGTTAGCTCAATCAACCAATTTGCTTATAAATAAATGAGCAAATTGGTTGATTGAGCTAATAACTTGTACATTATTGATTAAGCTACATCATTAATAAGTTTCTTTTTATTCTTACAGTATGTTTTCATCCTTTTTCAAAACATTTTTGAAAGCTAAGTAATTAATGTTTTAAAAATCAATATATGTATAATCAAGAAAAGTTATTTACAGATCCAAATTGTATTTTTTACTGTTCTAGCGAAGGAGAGGATTCAACTTATTATTACACAACTAAATTACAGTTTCAAGAATTAGTAGAGGTTTTAGATGGAAATGATTTGGAATATGATTTGTATAGAGTTTTAGAAGATACAAGAGAAGAAATTATTAGACAAATGGATATTACAGAGAAACTTACTAACAGTTCAAAAGGAAATAAAAAATCATATTTAGATGTTGAAAATGGTAAGCTCAATTACATTTATAAAGCTGGTTAAAAAAAATTTGCCTTTATTTAAAAGTTATTTTACATATTTTGAATATTGAGTGAATGCAAAAATGAGAATTTGCCAATGGAAATGCATTTATAAATTTTGCTTTACATGATACTTATGTATTATAAATAAATCGGAAGTTCCCTACTGTATTATATTGGCTTTGATAATATCGATTTAATTATAACAATTATTTGGCAGTTAATTTTTAGATTTTTTTATCATGTGTATTACAGAGATTATGTTTAAGAAGTAACAAACATTATTTTAATTTCTTTACAAATAAAATTATTATATTTATATATAAGTGATTATAATAGATCAGTAAACATTGTTATGTTATAAAAAATGTGGTGATTTTAAATATTTTTTTTTACTTAAATTTGTTTTGAAATATTTCAAAAATGGGGGGGGGTAATTAAGTAATAAATAAGCAGTCATATTTAAAAATTGTAATTTTACTACATTTACATTTTCTTCTGTCATACATTTAGTAATTATTTTTACAGCGGCTTTAGCTAAATTACAAAGTGAAAGAGCAATACAGAAAGCCAAAGAAGAAGAAGAAAGATTACGAGAAGCTGAGAGAGCAGCAGCTATGATGGTGTCTAATGTGAGAATTGAGTATATTAGTTTGCTAGAATTTTTTTTAAAATTTCAACTAGTTAGAAAACTGAATAGTTATAAAAACAATGGCATTGCATAATGCTATTAATCTTAATATTCAAAATGTACTCACATAACTTCTTGGAATGTAACATAAAAACTGTTATTGCATTTTAATAAGTTTTGTTGTATTACCTATAGTTGATGGGAAAATTCAAATCATTAGAAAATACTTTTATTTGGATAAAATTGAAAAAAAAATTGTCTCATTTCATTTTCTTAAATTAACGTAAAATATTTAAGTTCCTTTTGTAGCGATCATATGTCATGGTTTTACTTATGTGCTAGAATTAAAATAGTTACTTTAAGTCACTGATCATTGAATGGAAAGAATAAAACTCAGTAATTTGGATGGTACTGTTTAAATAATATACAATTTTTAATTATAAAAATTTCGTCATGAATTAATTTAGATAAACACAATTTTGGAAAAATATTTAAATTTGCTGTAATAATAAGTTTATATGTTTCTTAATATATTTGAAAGATTTGGAATGCAGCCCAAATGTTGTCGATGGAAGATTTTTTTAGCCATAAATATTAGAAGGGTTTCCTTTTTGTTTTCATCTTGAATCTGTTTTGAAACTTTTGTGAGTTAAATTAACTGGATCATTACTATGCAGATTGATATGTAGTTTTCTTCTAATATTTTTGACATTAAGTCTCAATGAAGGTTGATTGGATTGAGTTTTAAAGAGGAAAGTTAATTTGGAATTTTAAAGGAAAACATGATATTGTGACTAAATAGACATGGATGATATTGCATAAAGAAATGAGGAAATGGTGATGTTACAAAAAACTTGAGGAAAGATTTATTGTTATACTTAAACCATTAGAATGTGTATGGAGTTCTTTGAATTACAAGATGTTCGTTCGGAAGGTATATAAATGAGTTTGTTTTTGAGTGAATGTTATGGATTTCTATATTTATTCAAAGGACAGAAAGGTTCCTTTGTGGTATCGGATTGCCATAGAGACTTACTACTTTAACATTGTTTGACTTCAATACAAATAAAATTACTATATCAATAGTGGGAATCATTTTATTAATCAACTCTTAATTATTACTTTTCACAATTGCAGGATTCTATTTATATAAAAATTAAAACTATTTCCAATTCAGTGATGAAAAAATAAATAAATAACCCCACGAAGTTAAAGTTAAGCAAATATAATTTTAAGAATAATATTCAAAGTTGAACTTTCATTTTAATCGGATACAGAGCCTAAACTGCATTTTCATCATTTGAAGCAATTTGTTTTTACATCAGGTTTACACTTTATATTTTTCTATATCAAGTTTTTTTTTAATGTTCATTTGCAGTTATTCCTTTTTTTTTTTTTTAAAAAAAAAAAACCAACTCCTGTTACCATTTATAAATCTAGGCAATTTTCTGATATTACGTAGTAATAGACAGTTAGATCATCCTATCTATTTGTTGAAAAATGGTCTAGTTGCTTGAATTTTTATTTCTCTTCATAGTTTTGTAGGTGTTGAATTCACGTGCATTCAAAACCATAGGATTTTTTAATGTTCAATATGACTTTAAGCTATTTATGTGCCTGTATGATAATTTATGCATTGATTATAGAATGAACATTACGTTTGTGAATAAAAATATTTTCAAAAATGAAAATGAACCAAGCATAAATTTAAACTTAATTTTTTTTGTTAACTATTGGATAAAATTGTGCCCCAAGCAAAATCATTTTTTAAAAAAAAGATGTTAAAAAGGTTTAAAAAAGAAATAATCTCATTTAATAATATTTTAAGAGGTATTAAAAATGTTTAGTTGCACGTCAGTGTGATAAAAATCCATTGTGTTGTTGCAGTGGAATTTTTTTTTTTTGAGTTATTAACTTTTTTCTGTGTGTCAATGCAATTATTGAAGCATTAAAAATTCTAAGCTTAGAGAAAACTTTTCTCCATTTCTCATTTTTAAATTAATGAGGCATGTTAATAATTCCTTTTGGAATAATGAAAATTTATGAATGTTAAACATATCTAATGCAATAACTTAATAATCTTTTGTTATTATGCATTTGTTTTAGCTAACTGATGGTTCAATGAATGAAAATAATCAGTGGGGTAATGCTGGCTTTCCAAATTCAAATCAATTGGGTGGAACTTTTGAAGATCAAGGTAAGAGATGAAAATCTTTGTTCTAGACGCATAATGGTCTCTATCATTGCCATAAATACATTTTTTTTGGGGTTACTTTTACCAATGTAATGTGATGTATTTTTTACATAGTTTTACTAAATCATTTTTCCGTCATTTTTAATGGTGCTTATCACTAGCATTAAAATTATATCCAACTGGATTATATGCTGAAAATTTATCAATTATTTTATCTTTAAATTCTGAATCTATCTTAACCTTAATCCTACCATAAATAACTTTAATTAATTAACTTCAATTGTACATCACCCTCAAACATCTTATATTAATAGCTTCATAGTTTTGATTTGTATAGTAATGAAAATAAATTAGTTAAAATTTGTTTGATAAAAGCTAAAATAGTGTAAAGGGTTAAAACATAGATGCACCCCAATATTGTCTCTTATTATTAGATGAAAGTTAATTTTTGTTTGCTTTATTTTTCAATAATTGAAGTAAGAATCATTGTTTTCATTCAATATCATGAATAAAATTATTTAATATTTTTGTTCAAAATTTTTGCCTAATATGTTTTTTTATTCATTGAACCGGAAAATCATACCAAAATATCTTTGTGTTAACTTATTTTATTAATAAAATTTTTATGAGTATTGTAGGGAATCTGGCAATGCTTAGTTCTTGCTAAATTTGACAATATTTATGAATTAAATATAATCAAAACTTGGTATCAGTTCGTATTTATTTAATTGTACAGTATCAGTACCTGTATTAATTTTTTTTAATGAAATAAATTGTGGAATTCATGAAACCTTCAAGATCATTGCAGTGCTCTCAGATATACAGTTTTTTTAGTGATTCGGTTTGGCTTACATATACAAATAAATCATTTAATTTTTTTAAACAGTAGCATGCAATTTATGATTGATTTTGTGATTTGTTTGTTTTTGCAAAAGCCAGTTTAATTGGAAATTGTAATAGCATATCTGTTGTAATCATTAGTAGAGCTGGTAGCTGTTCATCTTTGAATTTTCAAGTTTAAATTGTTGCTTCAGTGATATTGTTTAACAACTTTTTGACTACTATTCTGATATGATTACAAATTCATGTTTTTGAGAAGAATTTATGGGAAACCCAGTCTTTGAATTTATGACATGTGGTGACATGAGTAATGTGATTGTTTATTAACATCACACTAACATCAACAAGGACTTTTGGCAATTAATTTTGAACCTCAATCATGTGACGAGGATGACACCTGAGTTGGCACCTTCATCTGCAAACTTCTGCACCACACTGACTGGAGGATTTTGATTCTTGTCCATATTTAATGTTCATCAGTCCCATTACATTGCAAGACTTCAATGGCAACAAGGTTTGGATCCACGATTCGATGAAAACAAAACTGTCTGCAACCATGGCTGTCCAACTCATGTTGACATTTTCAAATGATTTAAAAATTCAGTAGAATAAATTTTTGATTCATAACAGTATCTACTGATATATAAATAACTGTGACTGATTTATAAGTAGTTCGGTAACTTGTGGAATCCTGGTGTTAAATAGCATTTACGTTACATCTTTTGAATGTTTAATACCATAAAAATTGATTGGTAATTTAATGTACTTTGTTGATTCATCAATTGTAATTTTGATATTTTCTAATTTCTAGGAATTGTTTTGCAAAATGTTCTGCAGAAACATTGTTTTGCAACTAAACATGAATTTTGTTATTTTGACATCTGTGTAAATTTATTAATGTCTCCCCACACACAAATTGATGTTTTTAAACACTCATTTGGTTCAGCAGCTGGTGGTGTATGTGATATAACAGGTAGTGTCTGGTAAATATCGCATGCTAATAATATTTGCACTCTACCAAAAATAGTTGTTTGAACGTGAGTCTCAATGTTTATTCCAATGTTTCTAACGATTTTTTTATGTGCAAATTTGCATTCATATTATACAATTATTTGCATTGTTGCAGTGTTTTGAATATTCTTGGTGTTTTTAGAAATGTTGGTGTTCTAATTTTTTGTATATTCAATTGCACACTTAAGTGAGGAATGTACTGTTCGATCTCCATCCAGTAAAGTCACCAAAATTCTACAGAGGAATCAATTTAAAAGAGTATTCGTTGGTTTTTCTTATTACTCTTAAATATGATGGATGTGACAACTATTCCTAACACTGAAGTATAATAATTGTTTGAACCATGTTTAAGTGTGGGAGACAGTTTCCAACATTGTTGGACTGTTACAACTTAGGAGATGAACAATGTTGCTTAATCCTGTGATAATTTTATTTTTGAAAGACGTAAATTTAATTCAAATTTTTTGCATTATCATTTCTTACAGCAAATGTTGAAAATGTTCACCACTATTTTGAATGCAAACAATGAACATGTCAAACCAAGTTTTTTTTACACACTTTGTAATGTTGTTGACAAGTCACATATTGAAAAGATTTCTTCAGATATGATTTGTTTTAATTCATTGATATTTGCAGGACTTCTCTAGAAAATCCGATCTTTGAGATAACACCACAATTTTTTTTTAACATGGTGGATCTAGTGGCCAGAGGCCTATTGAAATTAAATGGTCATCAAAGAATTCCTTAAGAATTTCCATTGTTAGGTTTGGCATGAATGGTGTGGCTCCTTCTTGCTGAAGCCAGCAGTAATGGTCCTGTATCTCCAGTGAAACAATCAAAGTTTGAATTATGTCCAGGTACACATCTAAATTGATGGTTTGTTTAAAAAAAATTGGTCCTCTCACTTTTTGCCTTGAGAGTGCACACCACACACCAATCTTTTGGATGTGTAAAGATCATTCCCTTAGTTCATGGGGATTTTCTTGACTCCATAGGTGGAAATTTTGGCTATTTACATAGCTATTGAGATAGAATTAAACTTCATCTGAGAAGTGAAACTTCATTAAGCTTTTAATGTTGTTGCGAATAAATAAGAGGAACCAAATACAAAAATGCAGTCGTTTTCCTTGATCACTTGGATACAATTCCTGCACAGACTGTAATTGATACTGGTAAAATTTCAAATGGTGTCCCACAGCCTGATGTGCTGAATCATAGGATATCCCTTGCTCCTTCTGTAATTTTTGTATGGATTTACCTGGGATTTGTCCCAAGGAAATTTTGATGTTATCAAGCTTTCTCAGTGTTAACACAGTTCAAATTCACTGTTTATCCACATTCATGATGCTTGCTGTTGACTGAAATCTTTTAACAATTTTAAAAATGCAGTATTTTGAAGGCATTTGTCTTAATGGAAACATTAAGTGAAATTTCTCTTGCGTTTTTTCAAATGATTTGGACGTAATGTAATTATTGTAAAAAAGAACACGTTTTTCCAAAGAGTAATGAGCCTTTTTCATTACAATCAAAGAATTGTTCATGCAGGCGATTTTTATTGTTGTCATTCATAATCCTACGAAATGCGTTTAAAAAATAATAAAAAAAAAAATTTGGAAAGAAGTAGGCAATTTACTCGAATTATTTGCACAAAATAGGATTAAAAATTAGTAATGATGTTTACGCGAATTTATATTTAAAAAACGAGTTTTCGCGTTTAGGGAGTGAAAAAAAACTTGCCTGCAAATCAAATAAAGACATATGAAATACGTAATGATGCTGAAAGTCTTTCTACATATATTATAGATGTTGATAATACAAAGAACAAATGGGTACTCTTTTAAATTGGTAGATGATGCTTTTATCAGTGCAATATTATGTTGTGAACTTATGGTTGCCGATATCAATCAAATGTGAATGGTTTTTCTTGTGCCACCTGTGTTGTCACCTACTGATTAGGTGATATCATTTCCAGTTGAGCAAATGCTTCATTCACAATAGCTGGACATTTGTCTTCAATCAAAATCAATGCTTCATTAAACATTTCATGTGTGAATTGTTTGTTGTAGTTTAAACATAGTATAGTAATCAATGCAGAATTATAATCAGTTGTAAAATCTTTATATTTCCCCCACAATTCCTTTAAATTTGATGGTTAATACGTAGATAAACATTATTGCTAATAATGTATTTATTAGTTCATTTTTTGATCTACTTCTTCATGTATGGAAATGACCATTAACTGCTCCTAAATTTTGAAATGACATTTTACAAACATTAACCTGTAGCGAATGTAAATAATAGCATTCAGCATGATTTGGGTGTATAGTATATATTCTTGTTAAAGTATCTGTCAAATTCCTTTTGTGATGTACTACGTAAAATATGCTAGTATTTCAGAATATAATGTTTTGGTTTATTGGGGGAGGGGGGAAGTAGTTTCTGATATTGATGGTGGTTTTGTTTTTCTTTCTTGAACATTTTCCTTTTTAACTTAAGCAGTCTGCTTATTTTCAAGATGAAGCTGCTAAAAAACAACTGTTGGATGCTGTTCATGTAATGGATATTAGGAGACAAATGACTTTGCTTCATTTTTACTTATATACTGTCCCATTTGATGTTGATTGATTGTGTCAACAACTCTATTCACACTTGATACTCCAAAAACAACCATGTCACTTTCTTTGTTGACATATTTGCAAATGTATTTAATGAATTTTATAGAATTGTAATATTCTACATTCATATGTGCTTTGAACATTTTTGATAATAAGGGAAATGTGGCACAAGACATTAAGTATCAACTTCAACGTTTTCATTTCTGACCTAAAATTATTGATTTATCAGTTTGATCGTTGATCAACGACAATATTGTGGATAACCAATCACTACCAGTAAATTTCTTGAAGCAATGCTCTTTGGTAATGTTCTGTGCATTTTTTATCATCCATACATGAGAAATTCATTTGGTGAACACCTAATGGACCATGATTCATATTTTTGTGATAATTTCAAACATTTCAGTGTCAAAAGTTAAATGGGGAATTTTAGCTGAAATCACATTATCAATCTTGTCATGTGTAATTTTATTGACCAACCTCATCAAAATGTGGATATGCAGTAATCTTTGCATTTGAGATTCGATGGTATACATTCAATAAAGTGTCTCACTAATAACATGTTTAGGAATGAAATCCAGTAATGATTTTAATTTTTGCTTGAATGTACTGTACATGTAGTAACTTATTGAGGATCTACTGGTGATTGACCAGGTAACAGATGTTCTTTGATCTCAATCCAAATGTGGATGTGCAGAACAAATATGGGTGACCATTGGCAAATATATGACTTTGAATCTTATGCATACTGTTGCATGTTTCATGAACTGCTGATATATATTGTTGGTAATATCATTATTTTCTGAATACCATTGACATTGTCATCATTGTTTACAGCTTTATGCAGATATATGCATTTTTCAGAATGTAACTTTTTCCCAATGCATGATAATGTATAACTAACGTTCTGTTTCAGTCTTTGCTTACATGTCAAAAATATATTTATGAAACAGTCGATGACTTTTTAAAATGTTATTTTTTTCTTCATGTTCATTATTTTGCATGAATAGCAATTTATTGCATTGACTTTTTTGTTTCTTCACCTTGCATTTAAAAAGTGTTGAATTTATCAATTAATTTAACAAACTTAATTTTTTTTTTTTTTTTTTTGCCATTTATTGGCTTTGCCATTTTGATGTTAAAATGATATTTGTCTTTTTCTTCTCAGCATAATATTGGATTTATATTGAGTTTGGGAGTTGTGAATTTCTAGAACATATTTTGCTAATGAAGTAGGATGTTCTGCAATTCAAACTGTTCTCTAGCAATTACAAGTGCCATTTCATTGATTGTTGGAGGAATAAATTTTCTTGTGTGTTGCCGAACATGTGTTTTGTCAGCTTGAATAACTATTTTATAGCATTTATTCAATGACTCTTTTGAACAATTTTTTCAAATCATCGTGTTCATGAAGTAAATTTTGCAACAATGTGTGTATTTCTTCTTGTGTGTTTGTCTTTGTTGATTTACTTGATTATTTGATTTTCCAATGAAATTTGTAAAAATTTGTGTTCAGCATTAGGAAACGGTAACAAAACACCTACTTTTTGATAGATTTTATCTTGAATGTTGCCATATAGTTGATTATTACATTTTTTACTCCAAATGAAGTTATTTGAAAACTGTGCATTATAGTTTTGTATGTTATTCAAAATAATGCTTAGATTTTGTTGTACCTACATCTAATAAGAATAGTGGCCCAGGTGGTGCATTCAGTGCTGGTTAATTTAACTGTTACCATTCTCTTGTTTCTCTTTGTGTGATAACTAATATTTTGTTGTTTTGATGGCATTGTTATCCAACAACAATAAACTACTCTCTAAACACTCCTGGCCGTAAAAGAATTGACTGAAATTTTCAGCAAAATTGAATGAGTAATTTTTAGGACAATAGAGCAGTAAAAAAGTTTGAAAACAAATGAAGGGCTACTCACTCTTTTTGTGTGTTCTTAAAAATTTATCTTTCAGTTGGTTAGAATGGGAAAAAATACCAATGACTGTAGTTCAACACATAATAGTTTAAGAAAAAACCATATTGAAGTTTTTCAATATTGTTTAACATAAGCAATTTTTCACGACACTAAATCTCGAATGGAAAATAATTCAGTAAATTTACTCCACTTGTTCTATGGACCACTATATATTTGTGCTGGTGACTAAAAATAACTTTACCTCAACTGCCCATGGCTATGAAGAGCATTGACATAAAAAGTATCCCTTTTCCCTCAACCAGAGGTTGTAAACTTAGGAGTGCAAATGTTTAGGCAATGAAAAAGATCCTGCAAAAATCGGTTAATAGAATGAAATTGCTATTGGACCCAAAAATCGCCAAATTTGGTGGGTATCTGATATTTTACTTAAAAGGTTAAACCGAAAGAGCTACTTACTGCATTTCATTCAAATTACTCTCTGAAAATCTGGTATTAATTAGAACAAACTGAAGTTTTCAGAGAAATTGGATGAGTAGTATTTGAGTGTATAAGGCACATACATACATAAGAATATTATCTTTTATTTATATAGTTTGTCAAAAGTATTCAAATACCATTAAAAAAATTTCATGAAGAGAGTGGGCTGTTATTAGGAATTGAATGCATGTACATAAAAGTTAAATGAATCTTTGCTGTAATGAGATTATTTTTCACTTACAGCATAATTCTAAGCTTTAGAGTATCAAAGTTATTTAAATATTGCAAAAACTACAGTGAAAAGAATTATCAGTAAGTAGTATGATGAAAAAATAGAAAGAAAACAATTTTACTTTAACAAAGAATGTTCCTGGCCAGCTGCATGAAATTATAGATTTGTTATAGTAGATTTTTAGTGAAGAAAATCATCTTTTGTCCGATTTTCATTGTTACTAAAATCAGAAATCCTGAAAAGATTTAATATTGTAATTATTTTGTGTTATATGTCCTTGCTTGACCTTTTACTTCTTCCATGACTGCGTGTAGTATCAGTTAGAATGTTGATTTCTTGCCATTCCTCATTCATGCAAAGCCATTGTATAGACTAACAAGTCTTTTTCACCACTGGATGGATATAAGTTTTTGACAGTAATGCAATGAATTCCTAACTTAACTATTTGCCTATGTTGTTTTCTTAGTCTTATTTATTGGTGGTTTAATGATGTCATGAACATGTTATTTTGGTAATAGGATTTGCTTGATAGATATATTTTGTGCTGAAAATAATATTCTAGTTTATTCAATTCTTTTGAGGATGAAGCAGCTCTGTATCATATTTTACATGGCTCATAACATTCTATACTTCACATTGAAACAAGAGTAGTTACAGAAAATTATCTGGTTAGGCATCAGCACAAATCTTGGATATCTCAATTCATTTGAACAATTGTGGGGGAAAATAGACCAAGATATCAATTTAGTAATAACTTCTATTTTAAAAACTTCCACTAATTGTGTGCAGTCCTTGACATGTGCTGCTATTATTAAAACTACTGCATTTAAGTACTTTTGATGATATAGTTTATGTATGGATATATAGGAACTTTTGGGAAATAATTATGAAAGATGAATGGGGATATATATCGTTTTTTATTTTTTTCCCCTTCATCTTTTTCTAGCATTAAAACAATTTGTATAGCACATAAATTATGAATTAATTTCCCATTTTAAGGATGCTGCATTAGTTTTATGCTGAGTTTTTCATCCAACTTCTTGACTCATTTATACAAATAGTAAAATTTTTTTTTTTTTTTTAAATTCAAAGTTCAAAAGTATTTACTCCTTATTTAAGTACAATAATTTTTTCAGATTTGTTTTTTGAATTGTGAAATATGAAGCATTGATAATTAGAAACATTTGAATATCCGATATTTTTGTTGGGATGGAGGCATTTAATGCTCGTAGAATTGTAAAATTAGTGCATGGCCGATCCAATTTTATTAATAAATTGTTAAATATATATAGAGAGAGATAGATGTTTCAATTAGATTAATAAACATTTCAATTTCGTAAATAATGGAAATAAATTTTCATCAGAAACTTTATATTTCTATATGAATTCATATTCATTTTTAATGACATGCTCAGCATTTAAAATTATTTTTTAAGTTTTTAGAATTTATTATTTTGCAGGAAAAAATTGATTCATTTACACAGAATTTTTAATAAGACTGGGAAAACTATTTCTAAGTTTTCCATACTATTCTATTATTTATGCTTGTATATTTATTTTTCAGTTAAAATGGCCAACAATGTAGAGAAACTTGACGAATATTCAAAATTAAATCAAAATGATGTGAAACCAGAAAATTCATTATCAGAGAGTAATTCAGATGATAAGGCCAAATTAAAAGGTGATGAAGTAAATCGGAAACCTGAAGGTGTAGACAGTGACGATAATAGCAGATCTAATGAGGCTGACATGAATACTGATGGAAACTGTGATACAAATGAAGAATCAAGTAATGGGGGCTCAGAAAGTAACAATGTGGATGATCCTACTAAAGAGAATATAGAAAATGAGAAATCTGATGAATCTGATATTAAAAAAGGTGTTCATTTAAAGATATTTGCTAAAGGAGGAAAAGGAAATTTCATACGCCTGGAAAAGAAAGATGATGATGACAGTAAGATTTTTTTTTTTTTTTATTGTTCTCTTTAATATCATTTTTTTTATGTTTTCTACTTTGAACTCCTGATATACTGTTAACTCTAGATGACATTTTTAAAAAGTCCAAAAGATTTCGTAATTTTTTCTGTGAAGTATACAGTCATCAGTTTTTAATATTTTTTGTTTGGTACTTGTGTAAAATCCCATTGACCATATAAGTTTGTGCTATTCCATTTGAACTTTCACCAATAATTTCAGTGACCAAAGCCCTCAGTGGACTCATCTCCTTTAAATGAATACTGGTATAATGCACCTTAGGGACCCCAGTTATATTTCCCCCCTTCCTCCGTCCCTTTTTGTTTTCTTTTGTCATGTGTTATGTTTTCAGGATTTTTGTATTTGTGATTTCTTGTGTATAGCTTGCACATTTTGTCTAACATTGCTTTATTTTGTTTTCTCTGGCTGTGCGAACCTTTGTTTCAATAAACAAATAAATAAAAATAATTATAAAAATATTTTTAAATGAAAAAAAAATTGTTATATCCAGATTAACAGGTCAGTACTATATTGATATTGATTTCTTTCATGCATAGCTCTGACCATAAGGGGGTTCCAATATTTCTCTTAAAATGGTACCATAAGGGAAACCATTTTTGCATTGGAAAAGACCTTGGTTGGGAAAGGGTTTTTGTAGTAGAGATGTGTATGCCATCAGTGACAATTCTGGGATGGTTTTATAAAAATGATCTGCAGAGGTTGAATCCTTAGGTTACGTTTGGCTGAGTTTTTGTATTCCTGGCCATAATGTGAAATTCTCCCTTGGTTTGGCTTTGTGCACCAGGTGGATGTTTTCTTGTCACCCAGTTTATGGAGGCTTATTCCGATATCTAGGAATAGGGAGGGGCATTTGAAAAGGAGGGAATGATGCCTGGGGGGAACCCAGTCGAATTGGAAGGTGTCTGTGTTTATTTAAATATGGCTACAACTAAAGAGTGAACAAGTTTGTTTCCTAGTGATGATACTGCCTCATTGTCATGAGCAGCAGAGGTTACATACCATGAATTTGTGTTCTTTTTCCTGGACAGAAGCCAGTATCCATCATTGATCAATAAAAATCCATATCAAAACCAATTTTTCGATTCAGATAGCTGTAGATTTTGTGTTGTAAGAAGAAAAAAAAGTAAGGTTCTTTAAAAATTCTGGCAGTCCTCATCCACAAAACTATTCGAGGAATGATGGGAGAAATTTAGTCTATCAAAAAATGCAATAGTGGTAATGTTTTGATTAAAGTCACATCAATGAAACTAGCAGTAATGATTTTGAAATTGAAAACCATAGGCAATAATGAAATTATTGTAAATCTTCATTATTATTTAAGCTTAGCATGTGGTGTTATTTCAGAAACTTATTTAATATACGATACCAAAAATATCTTTGAAATAGCTAAAGATCACAAAGTCTGTGCCATCTGTCTTATAATAATCTGCTATAATGGTAAAATACTCCTTACTAAACATATAATATTCACTTTTCTATAGCCTGACACTCTCCCAAATCAATAAAAATTGCCTATGTAAATTATCCAGCACTATCTTACATCCCCAATTCTTTGTGCTATTACAAATGATAAGAGTTTGATATCTTATGCAGCTGCACTAAAAATAACCGTCCCACATGTATCTTATTCTTACAGAAATAAAAATAGATATTGGTACCCAAACAATAATAACAGAAGCTACCTGGCATGTGGTTTTGCAGACTATTACTGTATCCAAACCCTCTACAAACAATAATCAACTTTGAACTAAAACTCCACCTTGCCTATCTAATTTACAAATTCTTATAATCTCAAATAGAACAATAAAAATCTCAAATCTGCAAAAGAATCCCTACAGTTTATCCATCTCCTAAAAATGCAAATCTATCTGGAACCTATTCTGTTAAATATAATAAAGCAAAAAAAAAAAAATCATTTAATAACATGTATGAACTTGAATGATGAAGATACTTTGAAAGTGTATCTCTTGTGACAAAGTCAAAATGTTGACAGGTGATTTTTTTTTAATCATCCTGAAATTAGATGGCTTTTTTTGCTTATTTTTAAATTTTTTTTACCATGGCCTCCTGAATTTTCTGTAATTTTAGAGGATATAAAAATAAAATTGCCAATTTAAAAACACACAATCCCATTGCAGTTGCCCTCCAAGAAACTTATTTCATAAATAAAGACTTAACCAATATCCACCATTACAGCATTTTTACATAAGATAATCTTACCCAGAAGCAAACGGGGTGTTGCTTTGTTGACATTCCATGCTTTCTCGATCACTCGGATTTATTTACAATATTTCAAGCCATTGCAGCCATGATTCACATTCAAGCATTAACAACAATTTGTACTTTATACAGGCTACAAATACCCATATTGATAACAAGCATGTAATAATGTCATCAATCAATTCCTTGTACCTTCAATTTTACTCTTGTATTTAAATGGCCACTATTCACTGTTTGGGGCAATATTAAAAACAACTAAAGAGAGAAGCAATTAGAGATCATATCAGACAATCTGTGTCCTTTAAATAAGAAGTAACTGACTATAGAACATTCATTTCAATAGACCTGGCCATTTGTTTTCCTTCCATTTTTCCTTTTTAGACATTTAAAATAGGTGCTTATCTTGTTAATAGTCACCTCTTTTTAATTATTTTGGATCATACGAATGGAATGTAAAACATACATTTATGAAACAACTAAATGCTCACATTTTCCCCCTCCCTTGCCAATATGTCCAAAGAAATAATAAACACTCAATGCTGATAAGGTTTGTTAGACATCACAAACGTACTAATTGAAAGTGCAAATGTCTTGATAAAAATAGTCTCTAACGAACCCAGAAACCGTGGTGAAATAAGGATTGCCAAATAACATAAAAAAATTAAGGAGGTCATGGAATCTTTTTAAAAGATATCGTATTCGTAGCAAATTTTATTTCATCCAAACAACACAAAACCATTTTAAGAAGAATGCAATGAAAAAGTTAGAAAGATTCTTAATTAATTGTATAGAAAATATTATTAACATTACAGGCAAACAATTGTAGATTTGAATCCAACATGTCTCTGGATTTTATATTAACAGATTTCCAATTTTGGAAGATAATTACGTGACAGTTTCATTTCTGGGTGGCATAGCTGATATATGTTAGCTCTAGCTCTATCAAAAAATGATAATTTTTTTTAAAAAAATAGTAAATGTGACCAAAAAGAAAATTATTTTTATTATAAAACAATTTACAATATAATAATGATTCTAATTTTCATGTTATTGAAAATGTATTTATTCCTATGCATAAAACATCACTAGGATCAGATAATATCTCATAGTCTTATTAAACCTTTGTCATAACATTTATTTTTTGTAGTTGCATCTTCAGGTTGGGGTAGTTATTTATTAGATGTGATTCCGTAGAGATTCTAGTCTCTTAACAACATCTGTGTATCTTTTTTTCATTCTTGAGAAATTCATAATAAATTGCCTGATCCCATAACCATGTGATTTAAACCATAACTAAAGCAAAGTTAAAATAAAATATATTTTGTACATTATATTAAACAGAAGGACAGGCTTTCTTACCAATGTTGCAAATATGAATTTATGTCTCTTCACAATTTAATTCTCATAGGGCTCTAATTAGCTTTTTGTGCTGAATAACTTTTAGTGATAAGAATTGCTTGAATTAGTTATTTTTTCTTTAGAAAAATTAATATTATATGAAAACCATTATTCTTCAATCTCTTTCTGTTTTCTTTACAGATGATAGCCAAAAAGGTGGCATTGTCACTCGATCCAAGACTGGAGCTTTAACGCCTCGAACATTTTCAAATGAAAACAAGATGGTTGGAAATTTCGTGAAAACACGTAAGAATGGAGAGGAATCTATTATAATTGTTAGCAAAGATGGTGAAATCACTCGAATGACTACTCGATCAAAAAGTAATGCTTCAGCATCAAGTGGGCCGACACTTTTCAAGCTGGGAATGGAGACAATTGGCAAAAGTTATTCTAATCAATATGCAACTAATACATTAGCTCTTAATAAGCATCAACATGGTGAAGATAGAGACAAAAAGCGACATTTGTCGCATAAATTTAGCTTAACAGCTGCTAGTGAATTTAAATGGCAAGGAACAACCCATGGAGACAGAGGATTTACTGTTGCAACATTACGTCAAGCAATTTTGCAACTTGAAAATAATATTCCTGCATATTTGCTTCATGCTTATTGGACAATTCATCGCAGTAACTGGTTAAAAGCTGTAAACAAATGTACGTTTCCTAAAGAATTTGCTCTTGCCTTAAGTATTCTGGAGGCATGTATGAAGCCAGTCCTTTTCACCAGTATATGGAATGATTCTTTAGGTAAGATTATGTAATTTAACCTATTTTATTTCATGTTTTTTCAGATGGTTTGTTATGTATTTTTTCTCTCTCTCCCTCTCCTTTTTTTGTGTTTGTTTTGTGTTAAAAGTTGTTTTCAAAATTTTTCAAAAAATGTAATGGTGATAAATTAAACTACATCCGAGTTTACTGCAGCTTTGCTTCTATAACTCAATGTTCTTGGGCAAAATCGATGGGATGGAAATACTGATGTAATATTGAACAGGGTAATATTGGTTGGGATATATGTATATACTAAGAGAACCTCTGATAAAGGACATCTGTTAATTCAAGTTACAGCATTCCTGAACTTAATGTAATTGTATCTGCAGGGACTGGAGAAGAGGCTTGTTGAAGTACACTCAGTGTGCAAGTAGAGGAGAAACTTGTGAGGAAAAAAATTCTGATGATGTAACAGTGACGGGTGGGAGAGGAAGAATTAGTTGATTTATTTTTTTTAATGAGTTATGTTAGAATACAATGTTAAAAAAAAAATATAAGGTAACGTGGTTTGGATGAAGTAAACCAATTTGGTTGTGAGAAAAGCATTCTTAAATTTTTCATTGTTGACACACAAATTCATTGTTTTTCATTGTTGAAATTTTTCATTGCCACATTGAATATTGTTTAAGCTGTGATGAGATTTTGATGATTAGTAATACTACTGGTGCAAAATATTTATTATTATTATTATTTGAATGCAAAAATAGAATGTGACTATTTTGGGTCTGAATTGATGAATGAATTTCTGTTATGCAGCCATATATATATAACTATGCCTTTAGCTTGCAGTGCTTAATGTAAATGAACAAAATTGATATCATTAATAGCTCAAAGGGAGTGAAATTATGCTAATGGATGAATTCAGTTAAATTAACTTTAAAAAAAAGAATTTTCGCGTAGCAAGCCAATTTTTTGTGAAAACGGATTTCCTACGAAATTTAAAATTTCATTAAATTCTACCTAATAGTTTTTGAATTATGAGGCTTTAAAAATGGGTTCCCTAATATTGAGTATCTCAAACATTTGATGGCATGTAATTTTTGGTACTTGTGTAAAATCTCTTTGACTATGAAAATTACAATTGCATCCAAACTTGTGAGTATAATTTCTAATCTAATTACACTAACCTAAACGTCATTTGAGGATATATATATTGTTTGATGAAAATTTTTATGGTCAACAAGATTTTACTCATGTACTAAATTTTCTACTTTATACTTTTTTTAAAATGTTTTTCTGAATTTCACTTGGTGTGTGTGTGTCATAAAATTTTCGATCGTTAATTTAATCAACTTCCCATCAAGCTAGAGCTTTGAAATTTTGGGAATCATTCGTACTCGCCTAACAATGCAATATTTAGACGTTTGCGACAAGTTTTGACTAATATTTCAATAGTTTTAATAAGTCAAAATATTCTTTCCTCTCGACGCTTTTAGGATTGAGGAAAAAAATTCTTTCCCCCTCTGGGAACACCGGGCACTCCCCATGCCGCATGAGGTATTGTAAAACCTTTGTACTCACAAAGGGGAGATACTATCTCCCCTTTACTATCTCCGAGATAGTAAGGGTTGCTGACTTTTAGTCAGTAATCATTGGCAAGAAAGAAAGATTCCAATATTTGGCGCTGTGTCTTATCACAATAATTTTTTCTGAATTCTGATTCCCATTTTTTTTAATAGAATGATTTACAAACTTTCAAATGCGTGTTTTGATTTTATGAGTATAATGAATTTTTTAATACGCTCACAAATGTCTCTTTTTAAGTAAATTTTAAAGTTAAAAATAACTAACAGTTTTAACTAATATTTCAATAATTTTCCTTAATAAACTTTGCCACCATATAAAAATGTTGTTTTTAAAAACGTTGGTTTTTATATCGAATTATTAAAGATGCTGACACCAACCAACTGCAAAGTATTATCTAATTCTAAAAATATTTTTTTAAAAAAATTTGAAAACATGTTGTAAAAAATAGATATTATTAAATACAGTTTGAAAAAGTTATAATTTTTGTCATGCCCAAAGTTTTAGATGTTTGAATTTGTCAGGGGTCATAAAACCTTTAAATCTGAAATTTCTTGTAATTACCTCCAATAGTTCAAGAAATATTCAGGATCAAAATTAAAGTGAACATTTTAATAATTTATGCTAAGTTATGTATTAATGATAACCCTGATTGTTGTTTCTGGGATATAATTGGAATTATTGATTTCTAAACACAGATTCGGTAATGGAAAAATTCTTTATTAAATGTTCATAACAGTGTAATTTAGTTCACTTTAAGTTATTAACATTGATATCAATTTTATTTATTTTGAGGACTACCATTGAGCACATGGGTATGCATGTTTTTCAATTGCATTTTAATTTCATACATAGAATGAGAAGGTGAAGTTGATTTGAATTTGATGTTTGCGATAGTGAGAGAACAAAGCTCAGGAGATAAGGTATTGTTGATATTTTTGTATGTTGTCACATTGATATATGTTTATTGGAGGTAAATAAAGTGGATATTTTTGATTATGGCTAAGTTTCTGAAAAAAAAAAAGTGTAGGGTTGGGAGGAGCAAGATTGACAAGGGAAATAAAGGTAATTGCTCATTTATTAAGGATGACACTATTTCATCTCTGTGATCTTTACTCTATTAGGGGTACTTAGTGTTGAAATGTTTGCTATTAATAACTTTGAGGAATGCAATAACAAGATCCATTTTAATGTTTATAATTCTTTGCGGGAGGGTGGTGATTGCTAAGCTGTTGTAATGCAAGTACTGTTTTTCAAATTAATGTGAAAGGTATTTACAGAAAATAAACTTTTCTGGAAACTGGGTGATATTGGCTTCTAGTGCAACATTAATAAAACCAAACCAAACCTGATTGATATTGGTAATGTTTCCAACATGTATGGCGGCTGGGTATGTCATAATAGTCCCACTGTAACTCATGCATGTTGTAAGAGGCAACTATAATAGGTACCCAGTGTCTGGGGGTACAACCGGGCACCCTGCCCCTGGGGATTATGTCAGGGGACCTCAGGGACTTTTCTTCTTTTGGTAAATACAGGCATATGCCCCCTAGTGATCTTTTTCTTTCCCAAGGTGTTTACTGTCTTTGGTAAACACAGGTGATGCACCTCCAAGTTACCCTAATGATCTTTCTCTATTTTTGACCCTCCTTCTTATCAGCCAATTTTTTTTTTTTTTTTTTTTCCCCTTTTTTTTTTCATTTTTTTTTTTTTTTTTTTTTTTTCCAAATTTTTTCACGTCTAGACAACAGTTAAAAAATCTTGTTTGCCACATCATAGCCACTTCTGGCTCTTGCATCAATAACCTTTACATTCACTTACTCGCTTGGTAATGTTTCCAATAAGAATAGCTTTAATGTTTCTAATAAGAATGTTTTATTGTCTCTTTCTATTCTTTTTGTTGTTAACATTGGCATCATTTTTGTATTTAAGGATTTTTTGTATTTTGTTTGTGAAAATAAAAATGCAATTTGAGAAGGTATTTTTTTTTCTTGATAGTAATTTCTTTTGTGGAATCTTGAGCTCGGAAGTACGCTTAATTATCACTGTTTAATATTCATTTTGATTTATTCTACTTTTTCAAAAACTTAACAGAAGGAAAAACTTCACTATTAAAATTAAATTAGCAAAGTTAATTTCAATTTTTTAATTATGATTTTTATTATTCTGTTTTTATATTGATTAATAAGTTAAGTTTCACTTTCCTTTATAACTTAGTTGCAGATGCTAAGGTATTGTGCATTCTGAATTTTTGGATTCAGCAACAATTATTTCTGCTTTGATATGGCTGGCCGTAGTAGGTGCATAGTTTTTGTTGCATAAATATATATATTCAATTTATTCCACTATTTTATTTTAAATTGTAAATCAGTAATCCAGAAATTAATTTTGAAATTGCATAGTTTAGTGATATGCTCAATTAAATTACTAGTAAAAACAGTGTAGAACTAACACATCAATCAATAACTCCCGAGACTAACCCAGAGATGGCGCTCGTAGTAAACCAGTAACCAGCTCTTTCTAGAGTACTAACATTTGCTTGAAACTTCTCAAAATTTTAAGTCGATCGGACCAGAAACAGTTGAGTTATCGAGGTTGGAGTAAAGTCGTTTTGTAGTTTGTTTAAAAAATGGAAAAAACCGAGTTTCGTGTTCTGATAAAACATTGTTTTTTAATGGGTAAAAACACTGTGCAAGCGAAACAATGGATTGAAAAATGTTACCCGGACTCTTGTCCATCATCAAAAGCAATGATTTGTTGGTGGTTTGCCGAGTTTAAACGTGGTCGTACCGACACAAATGACGCGGAACGCTCGGGTAGACCTGTGGAAGCCGTTACACCGGAAAATGTGAGTGAAGTGACAAAAATTATAATGAAAGATCGTAAAGTGATGCTCCGTGAGATTGCTGAGATGACACAGATATCATATGGAAGTGTATTTACTTCTATCCTTCAAGTGAAAAATTTATACGAAAAAAAGGTTTTTCCAAGTGGTGCCGCGATTGCTTCTCGGAGTGAACT
>BMAW01003025.1:201833-268629 GCA_019974015.1 Nephila pilipes
AAACAGCAACGGTCGATGATCTGAAAAGCTGTTTGACGCTTACTTACCGTGAATAACAAAAAAAGATTCTTTCATGCAAGTGCAAAGAAAGAAAATTTGGGGGGAAGACAGCCGCTGAATTGATTGTATCAATCTCAAAAGGTGATTAACAAAAGGTGTTGTTGATGAATAAAAAAAATTTGCAAAAAAAAATGTTGTTTTACCAGAATCTGGGAGTTGATTGAAGTGTTATATCAGTAACAGTATGAGATTAAAATATATTATTTGCTGATAAATGGATAAACCAGTTTATGTGTATTCAATCCCTTAGTAGCTATAAGTGACATCGGAAATAAATTGGTATTGTCATTTATGAGGTACTAACAATTTTCATTTTTTTTTTTTTTTTTTTGTATTTTGATAATTTTATTTGAGTTTGTAATAATCAAATCAAATGATAATGAATTTTTTTAAAACTAATTAATCATATTGGGAGATCAATTAATTATTGTGACTAAAGATTAATTTAATATTGTATTCTTTGCTATTATTGTTTAATGTAATTGCTCATTACAAAATGCTGTCAGAAATGTGGTCATTTATTAGATGGGCCAAATTTATATAGATGTTTATATTCCTCTGCTCTATTAATTAAAGAGCCCCATTAATTTTTTAATTAAATTGTTTAGATATGAAAATTTAGTGTGAATTTTTCATTTCCTGATGCCTCACAGAATTTTATAAATAAACATTAATTTTTCTCATTTTTTTTTTTTTTTTTTTTTTTAAATAAATTTTGTTTTCTTTGTCTGATTTTGATTTCATTGGTTATGAATTGATGCTGTACTCATAATAATTTTTTTGTTATTAAAAGAATTTTTTTCTGTAAATGTTTAAATGCTGTTATAATCAACTCTTATCATTTATAGGTCATGTTAGATTACAACGCACAACTGCCTTGGATCGTGAAGATCGTAAAAAGCAAGAAAAAAAAGAAAAACGAGAAGGACCTGAGGAAGAAGTGGATAGAACTATGTGGGTGAAATATACCTTGGGACTTAAACACCAGGTAATATAATATTTAAAACTTTTTAATCCTTGAAAAAAAATTTAATGTTGAATATTCATTTATTTTTTTAAAAAAATCATTTAAATTAGTGTATGGATTAATATTTTTCAAAAAGTTGGAAATTCACTATTCTGGTCTTATTGTAATTTTTTTTAAATATGAAATCAATTCATGTGTTTTTTTTTCATTATATCCAGGTTTGGAAACAAAAAGGTGAGGAATACCGTATAACTGGCCAAGGAGGATGGAGATATATTAGCTATACACGTACATATAGGTTTAAACCGTGCTCAGAACTTGGTCTGCGTGCTGGTCCTCATAAAGTTGTTATATCTGAAAAAGGCTGTGAACCTAAAGTCTTTGATACAAAAGAATATTTATCAACTGTTGTTGATATACCTGAAGACATTAAACCAGGTTCTAGTTTTGCATTTGATGAAGATTTCAAGTTTGAATCACCAGAGGATATGGATACAGATTTGTTAGATGTAGAGACTATTAAACAAGAATCAGCAAATGTAGATGAACCTATTGATAAAAAGCCAGTCATTAAAAAGAAATATGTACCTAAAAATGCTGGTGTTTTAACATCTTACCGATTGAACCCTGATTTAGATGTCGATTTGATAAATGTTTCTGAAGGTCTTGTTGAGAAAGTGAGAATCACTTATCCAAGAATACCAAAATCAAGTAAACTGGATGATTTTTTAGATATTCGTTTGAAAACTATTGAAGCACAAGAAAATACTTCTGATGCAGCCGAAAAAAAGAGCCCTGCAAGTCTAGTGAAGGTTGAAGTCAAATCAAGTAATCTTAACCCGCCACATAGTGTTAAATTACTTGTTAAAAAAGGTGCAACTGCTACAGAAATTTCTAGAGCGATTGCTAGTAAGCTTGGTAGAAGGGATTTGTTTAAACCTAAAATAACCAAAAATCTCTCTAATGGAGAGATTACTAGTAATAATATTGAAGAAACAAAAGTTACTACAAGTACTTCTCTACTGAAGTTTCCTAGACGTTGCTATTCTCCCCTATGTCGATCAGAAAATCCTCAACAAAAACTTGGAGGGCAATGCAGTTGCTATTCTCCCTCATGCCGTACATTTCGTCCTGGGCAGGTAATTATAGTTCGTAAAGCTCCAGATCAATCAGTTGCAAAAATCAACTTTATTAATGCTACGGGTATTGATAAAAAATTAATTGCTACTAAAGATCCTACTAAAACAGAAACTGTTCTCATAAAGCAAATTACTAATTGTGGGCTCTTAAATAACGAATCAAAAATTGTCAATAATACTTCCCTTTCATTAACATCAGTTATTCCAAAGACAGAAAAAATAGATGATGAAAATTCTAGTCTTGATGTCAAAGATGTTAATGCAAATAATGATATAAAACCTACTTGTGTTGGGAAAGAAATTGGTACTAAAGAAAAAGCTTTTTTGGGAAAAGCAAGGAATTCAAAAAAGTCGAAAAAAACTGGAAAAGGTGTGTTGCCTCCATGTAATAGGTTCACTACTCCTGCTAAAATTAAAAGTATTCTTGCATTACCTCCTCATGAATTGCGTAGACTTTGTAGAAAATCTGGTTTGCGTGAAACTACAGGTTTTAATTATAATGCCAAAAATAATCCTTACATCTGGCCTTATGGTACATGTCCAAGACCCACTTTTAAGATTGCTTGGCAGTTTAGGACTCAAACTTTATGTAGTATTCACGATGCTGCACTACAGTTACGAGTTATTTGGTCTTGCATACGTTGGGATGATGTTCAAGCAAAACCTCCACCTAGTGGAACAAATACTATATCTACTGAAACTGAAGTCCAAACTGTGGAATTGCTTCAACGAAGGGATATTGGCATGTTCGGCCTGAGATCCGAATACCTGGTTCGTAGGATAACTGTACCTATTGATTTGCCTTCCAAACCTAGAGGTAAGATTTTAATTTATTGTTTGGTAAATAAGGTGAAAATAGATGCAGCTTTTATGTTAAATTGCTTTATTAAAACTTTTCAAATGTCGTTTTATGAATCTT
Organism: Nephila pilipes; assembly: GCA_019974015.1. Lineage (NCBI taxonomy): Eukaryota > Metazoa > Arthropoda > Arachnida > Araneae > Nephilidae > Nephila > Nephila pilipes. The sequence continues at coordinate 204,919 of BMAW01003025.1, forward strand.
GTTTTAAATGCATTTATATATATTTAACAATTGAATTTGTCAACAACTTGGAGCATTCCAGATAAATTAATTTTTTTATAAAAAAAAAATTGCAAATTTTAATTTGTATTTGTGGATACTTTTTATGTACTGAATCATTTCTGATTTAATTACTGTAAAATTGCTCTAAACTTTCGTGGGCTTTTCATTTAGCTACTTCTTGTGAGAAACTTTTAAAAAATAGAAAAGAAAAATTAATAAGGCATCTAAACTGTGATACTTATAATTAATTATATAATGTAATATGTATAAATTAACTTTCCCATTAAGAATACACTAATGGGAAGTTTCAAACACTTATTTTTGTACTTATCTAAAAATTCAAATATATAATGAGACATCTGTTAAATGATGGTGCTTATTACTTTTAGTAAAATCCACTCCTCAACGAAGCGGTTTACGAGAGAGGCGCAGGCCTGAATCTCCAGAAAACAGAGTACCAACTGTTTCTGAAAGTTGGGTACCTGAAGAAGATCTTGATTTGTGGGAAATCAGGGAATTTGGTGAAATGTGAGTATATTTGTCATGTTTGCTCTCATTTCAGTAATTCTGCTACATCTGCACCCATCCCTAATAACATATTTTTCATGATTTCATGTAATATGGTTATGAGCGAGCCTAACTCGCACTAGAATAGCGCACTATGATGCACACAGACAAGTTCAACTCGTCTGAAATATTTCGACCCAAATGGGTGCACCGAAACCCTACTTGCAAAGCTAAATTCTCCTCCAATGCGTACTGACAAGCTGAGTTCATCCTTGTATATTATTCTGTATTGTTTGAGTTACAAATGATACTTGTTAACGAAATTTAGTCGGGATGATAACATAAAGGGAGATGGAAATACTGTGAAATGGTTTTGCATAACGGGGAAAATGTTATCGATTTAGTTGTTTTTGATCCAGTTATTTATTTATTTTGCTTGCAAAATGTTCCAGGAGTTAGTTCCTGAAATTGCTTAAAATAAAAGCTAGATAATTTTATTAATGAACAAAATAGTTATATATATACACTATAACAAAAAAAAATGCACCAAGAAGGAGTTGTCCGATGTAGACAAAAATTGGCGGATAGGAAAATTATGTACAGAATAAAAAAATGATTAAAATTTCAGAAAAATTGAATGATTCATTTCAGAGTTACATTGTTACAAAGTAACAAGCTCAGTAAGGTGTTGACCCACCTCTAGCGTGGATTCAAGCTGCCACACGACCTGGCATAGGGTGATAAAGCTTCCTGACTGTTTCCTGCTGTATTTCTTAACAAATTTGCTCCAACTGTCATGCGAGGACATCAACATTCCCTGGTAGAGACAGTCGCCTTCCCACCATATCCCAGACATACTCAATTGGAGAGAGATCTGGCTGGCTAAGGAAGTGTTTGACAAATTGTAAGATAGTTCATAGCAACACATGCTCTATGCAGTTTGGCATTATCTCGCTGAAAAATAAAGCCAGGGTACTGCAAAAGGAACGGTAACAAAATGTGTTTCAGAATGTTGTCGATGTAACACTGTGCTGCGAGTGTGCCTCTAATGACGTCCAAAGTAGTGCGGCTATCAAGAAAAAGGGCATCTCAGACCATAACTCTTGGTTGAGGGCCTGTGTGGCGTGCAACTTGTGCAGGTCACACGTCACACCCAGGGCATGCTGCCCTGGGCATCTCCAGACACTTCTTGGATGATTGTCAGGATACAGTTGGAAGCGGGATTTATCACTAAACACTATATGTCCCCATTCAGCATCATTGTTATCTGGCTCGACAGTGTGCAGGCATGAGTGGCAAATGGCGTAGTGTTCGGTACGAGCGTAGATTTCGCTGTATCAGCCATCTGTGAATGGTCATGAGGAACACTCATGTGCGGGTCACACGTCTGATAGTTGATAACAATGAATCAGGCGCTGTGACAGCTGATCTGACAATTGCTCTGTCCTCCCAATCTGCTGTGGCCCTAGGTCGACCGCTACTTTCATGACGCTGAAATCTGCCATTGTCCACCCATTCTTCCCAGCATCTTCTAATCGTCGCATCACTTCGACCCACATGATAAGCGATTCTCCTATTTGCCCAACCTGCCTCTTTCAACCCAATGATACAATCTCTTTCTCACTCTAACAGTTGCTCGTAATGAGCTGGAATCCTGCAGGGATGCATTTTTTCAATCGTTGAAAGGTATCCTAAATCGCAATGCAACAGAAAATTGACCATGAGATTGAGAATTGCTTTGTATACATGCCTGCCAAGTGCACAGTTTCGATGCACTGTAGCTCCCGCAATTCATTCATTCAACACTAAATTTTAATCATTTGCATCATGTTTGATCCAAATGTATTTGCATACGAAATTTCATTCAATTGGGCAACTCCTTCGTGCATCTTTTTTTTTTTTTTTTTTTTTTTTTTTTTTCTATAGAGTGTATATGAGGAATAATTCCATTTTTTACAGTGTAGCACACAAAAAATTTTTAGACAAATAAAACAATAAAATGTTTCATATTGTTTAAAATTACATGTATTTATTTAGATATATTATATCTTGTAACCTAATATTTATAATTATCATTTACTTATTTGTTTAAAAGAGCCAGTTGCAATTGTTGTAAATATTAGATGAACATACTGCTAATAATTTAAAGACAAACCTTTTGAAAGTGAGCGAGCTATATTTATCACCATCAGAAAAGGGTGATGTTTTCAGGAGCTGCTAAAGTGATAACTGCTGCCACTTTGAGCAACCATTTTATCATAACATTGCATGTAATAGGGAGCAAAAACTGTTGATACTCCTAACTGTAAAAGCATGAGAATATTTTAATAAACTCTGCTATTCAAATCAAATTTTTCTTTTAAATTTTATTATTAAATTATCTTATTAAATTAAAAGGTTTTACAATGCATTTCAACTTATTCAAAACTTTTAAATTGTCAATTGTTGTAACTCTGTCTCTTTTACCTGTTCTATAATCAATAAAACTGTAGCAGAGGCTTAAATTATCATCTTTATTATAATTTTTGTTGAAATAACAGTTTTAACCATATTACAATTGTAAATTCATATTCCGATGGGGACACAAGGGTTACTTTGCACCTCAGAAATTCCATATATTCATAATTCTAGCATTAGTTTTAATAGCAGCATTTTCAAGTAATGGTGTTAAATGTGATAGAGTGCTATACTTTATTCTTTATATAATTTAGGATTGAGAAAAAGAAACGAGAACATTTGCGAGATCGCCAAGCACATCAACATGCGCAACAAAGTGCTGAAAAAATTAAAGCACAGATGGAAGTTCAACTACAGCAGCAGAGACTAGCATTGCAGCAGAAACGACAGCTGGAGTCAGGACAAGCATCTAAGCTTCCAAATAAAGTAACTCTCACTTCTAATCCAAAAACTTCAAAAATTACCTCTGTTTCTTCTACAACTTCTTCTGCTACTGTAACGAAGGTAAACTTGTATACATTAAGCATGCATATAAGCTCTAACCTTGTTTGGTAGCTTTTCCAATATCTTTGCTTTCTTTACAGCATTCATTTCACTCTAAACATTCACTCTTGTGATAATTGATTAGAATAAAATCCCCTTTTATATTCACTTCTTTTAATACTATTGAAAAGATTTTTTGAAGTTCTTTTGTAGTTTTTAAATTTTTACTGAATAAGGATTTATAATTTTTCTTATAGTGTAAATCAGTTATGAATTGTTCATAACTGAATTCATTTTGATATTAAATTTAATTATAAATTTTTATTTAAAAACATTTGATATGTTTAAGTTTCCCCCCCTCTTCTAGATGTTATATATAAATGGGATAGAAAAATGAATATACTAATTCTTGTTAATTGAAACCATGCATATTAAATAGGAAGTTCAATAAAATATTTAAATTTATTTTTATAATATTGAGTGTGAAGATTTTATTAATCTCAAGATGAGCTACAAAATAATAGGGAGTTTTAATTTGCACAGTATTTTGCTGCCTAAGGATTGGTTTAAATTGGGACAAAAATAATAGTATAAAATTTTTCAGAGTTATAACATCTTTGTTGTATTCAAAATGTGCATTTTAGTCCCAACTCCCCTTCCCCTTTCAGAATGTATAAAATTATAAGCTTGCTTCTTATACAAGATACATTTACCTCAATGTCTCAGAATATGAGAAATTTCAGCTTCCCCCCCCCCCCTTTTTAATTGATATTCAGCTAACAAAAATGATAGCTCATCCTAATTTTGAATTTACTTCCAAGAATTTTAGTTTGTGAAGTATTTTTATTTTATTACAAAAATGCAGATTTTTTTTTCATAATACATATTTGTGCCAATAATTAGAATGATTTTTTAAAAATGTTCTACATAATTTTTATCTAGATTTCTTTAGTATCAACTACTTTGTCCCCATCTACTACAACACCTTCCAATACTAAATCATATCCTGGTGTTAGACGAATATTCACCAGTCGTACACCTAAAACAGATGGTATGTTTTCATTTGTTTCCTTCCTTTTTTTTTTTAAATTCAAGTCTTTAATTGTAATTGTTTTATGGAAGTTTCATTCTTTTTTTTTTTCAGTGAAATCATTAGCATCATTAACTACCACAAACACTAAAGTTCCCATCACCACAACTATATTACCAAAATCGCCATTGGTGGTTAGAACTCCAAATACAGCCAATGCCTCTAATACTGCTGCTAGGCCTACAGTGTTGACTGTAAGTGTCTTGATAAATTGAAATTTATTTTTAAAATGTTTTTCATGTGTTGTTTTACTATGTCTTCTGTATAATATTAATGTAAATTTTATAGTGATCATAAATTTTCTATGAAGAAACTGCTAAAATGATTATAGAATATTATTTACGAAATTGGTGGCGATTTCTGAAACACATTAAAATTTCTTGAATAAAAATTATTTTTAAGATGATCAAAGGAGTTACAAGTATTTTTGATGGGTAATGTTAATACTTTGGTTGTTTCAGTGGTGTTTTATTATTTATATAATAGTACTAGGTACTTTTTACGGTTTACTTGATTTCTTTTATGGCCGATTTATGCCCATATGTGAATTTTTCTGTTGCTTGCATGTAATGCTTAGTGGTTCATTAGAAGTAATCAGAACATTTTAAAGTAACTAAAGATGGAACTTCAATTAAGGTTTAATGCATAAATGTTTCTTTTTGAAATAAAAAAAAAAGAATATGTGTCTTTATTTTTTTGAAAAGCTTGTTGTTGAATATGCAATTATTTGTATTTTACAAAGTTGGGAGGTCAAATTGTTCGTCAGCCGGTTGTCAGTAATCCTGCTCCACCAACTGGACCTATACGCACTCAAATTCAATTAATACAAGGGCCTAATGGACAACTACAAGTCAGAGGACTTATGCCAGGTAATACCTAATAAACATTGTTGTTGAATGAAATATTTTTAGTTCCAAAATTAATTGTATCAATCATAATTATTGACTTTATCTGTGTGTATATATATATGCATTTGCATATTTAATCAATATTTCTTGCAGTCCTTTATTACTGCGTATGATTTAGTAAAATCCAATTTTTAAAAATCTTCGATTATAAAAAGTCTTGCAATTCGATTGCAATTGAAGGTATTTTCTCTTTGAGTTAATATTCTGTTTATTTAAACTCTTAAAACTCCTAAGAAACCTGTTACACATATTTTTTTCAATTAATATTTTAATTTTAAAAGTATTTTTTTCCCTCTTTAATCATGACTGAGAAAACTATTTTGAAAAATAAGTATTAAATTTAAATATTATATTATTTTTTAAAAGAAAGAAATTGGAAATTTTTAAAAATTGATGTATTGATTTCAGGTCAACAACTTATCAGGTTAGCTGATGGTCGTTTGCAATTACTTACTATGCCTGTTCAACAGACTCAGTCTGAACAGCCTGCTGTACAAACTCCGCAGCAAACACAGCAAGTACAATTACCTACCTTGAGACCAACTATTTCATTGGCACCAGCTCCAACAGTTACTACTGGAGCTGCTGTTGCTACTTTAGCAACATCTTCAGCTACTCCCATGTCAATTTCTATGCCAACTGTTGCTAGCATAGCTACTCCTGGTACAATACAACTGGTATCATCAGGACAAACAGCTCAAATAAAGGTATGTAATATAATTACATTCAATATATTAACTGAATTAAGATTTTTTAAAAAATAATAATAACCAATGTTATTTCTTTTCTAAAGTTTCAATCGCCTGTTGCTATTTCTCCAAATTTGATATCAAGTGCTGGGGCTACAGTTACTGCAACTCCGCCCACATCTAAATTGATTCAAATTAGACCTCAGGCACCAGGTGTACAAAACTCAGCAAGACCTGGTAAGTTAAATAATACTTCATTGATTCATTTGTATCATTATGATGATTATTTATTTTAAGTTTTTGTGAAATAATGATCAGCATTTCTTATCAGAGTAACAACAGTTTTATTCTTGTACAAATGTGTATTTTTGTATCCACCTACATAATTTTTACTCTGCTGTAATAGTCCTTATCTAACCATCTTTAGACAAAATTATGGTTGAGTTATGTATATCAATATTTGCATATCACAGACATTTTGAAAGATTTTTCCCAAAAAATGTTTCATAATTTGTTTTCGATACTTTTAACAATTAATTGATTTCTAATTTTACAGGTTTAAGAGATATATGGTTTTTGTAAACATATATATACAATGTTTCTCAATTTTAAAAATAGAGTTATAAGAATATATATTATATCCATACTTATATATATAGTGATGACTTCCATTATTGGAAGATAAATGTATACTTGATGTGGTCATATGTTTCGTCTTTTGCTTGGCATGATGAAAGCCGCATCAGCTCTCAGATCCAATGGGCAGAGTTATTACTCATCAATGGTTATTGTTTCTTTACTCAACAACAAATGAAAAAAAAAAAAAATATTCAGCCTGATCATCTTGTTGCATTTTTGATGGGATCCAATATTTCCAAAATATCTGTTATTCTTATTGAAGGTTTATTCATCTTTTAATTCACACAGATATGCTTCCATTACAGTTTATGCAAGCAGAAAGTTTATCCAAAACAAGCAATCTTATAATTTTGTATCCAGAATCTGTATTTTGATTTCATTCATTACACTTAAGGAAAGAATGGCTTAATATGGCACTTTTAACTTTCCAACATTATTATTTGATTCAATAGCAGTCTCAATATCACTGATGGTTTTCCAACAGTTTTACTGTTTTTAGACGTACTCTTACTTCGTGGCATTCTTAATAAGTTAACTAACACTTTTATACCAGTAAAATGCTACTTGCTAAAGAAAATATGGTACAATCTTAAGTGTGCATGACACAAGGCTCAAAAAATATTTTAAAATGTTTGATAGTTTTGTAGGATATGTAACAACATTGTTTAAAAGTCATGCAAATAACAATATAAAGAATTTAAATGTGTAGAAAACAATTGAAATTAACTTTTTACTGCTGTCAATTCTTCAATTGTACGGAAATTAAAAAAGTTAAGCAGAGATAATATATGTAAAGTATTAAATGAGGTGTACACCACAAGAGAGGTTTGCTTACATTAGTCAGCTCAAATTATGTTAATGCCTGGGCAAATATAAAAATTTCAGAGAGAGTCACTGTTTAATTCCTACCTTTATTTTACAACGTTTTTCTGAATTTCACTTGGTGTGTGTGCGTCATCAAATTTTCGATCGTTAATTTAACCAACTTCCCATCAAGCTAGAGCTTTGAAATTTTGGGAATCGTTCATACTCGCCTAACAATGCAATATTTAGACGTTTGTGACAAGTTTTAACTAATATTTCAATAGTTTTAATAAATCAAAATATTCTTTCCTCTCGGCATTTTTAGGATTGAGGAAAAAATTTCTTTCCCCCTCTGGGAGCACCAGGCACTCCCCACACCGCATGAGGTATCGGAAACCTTTTGTACTCACTAAGGGGAGATACTATCTCCCCTTTACTATCTCTGAGATAGTCAGTAATCATTCGCAAGAAAGAAAGTTTCCAATATTTGGCACGTGTCTTATCACAATAATTTTTTCTGAATTCTGGTTCCCATTCTTTTTTTAATAGAATGACTTACAAACTTCAAATGCGTTTTTATATCGAATTATATATAATTAAAAGTAATGTTCTTTTTGCCGAGAATCTCGCAAATCATCTCCTTAATAATTGCTCTTATTTCTTCTCCAGAAGTCAGCGCAAATGTTGAAAACAGATCATGATTTGAAAAAAAACTGGGGAGCTTGTAGCAGTATCGAAGACCCATGCTGCATACTCAAGCTGGCTTTAGCCAAAAAAAAAAAATTACCTATTCTACCACAATTATAACATTTTACATTTAATTTATTTGTGGGTTTTTCTGACTAAGTAAATTCTCATTTTGTTAACTGTTGTTTATTTTTACTTTTAACAAAACTAAGTTTATCAAAAATACCCTGCATGGCAAATTCATTATTAGTACTACTTAAAATGTTATTTTTACTAAACAATTATGGTCAACCTTCCTCTGATAGCAGTTAATTTAGAACATTTTCTAAAACTAATTAGGATTCCTTAAAGGAATAAATTGACTGAACTATACCTCTGTAGTCTTTGGGTAAAAGTTGGATCAGTTGAACTAGTTGTAACCATTCGGAAATTGGTCGATCAGCATCACACAGTTGTTGAATAATAGTCTGTAATCTTCTCCATATAAATTTTAAATCCTCTCATTGCTGCAACTTGCATTTGAAGAACTGATTGGTCAGATCTATGTTTTGAGATCTTGAACTTGGGCGGAAGGGTTTTTCTAGTGTGGTCTAGGCAACACTCGAATCTTCTTTTCCAATCAATAATGGATGAAGCTCTTTATTCACTTTAAGGTAGATGAGCAAATATGCACGGTACTTCTTCATTGCATAGTCAGTGCTATCTTTATCTTCTTCCCGAGTCATGGCAATTGTATAATTTGTCTTCAAACTTTATGGTCGGTGTAGGGCAAATGACACATTCCCATAGACAGCGCTCCATAAGTAGCACTCTTAATATCTTCTCTCCAGCTGGCGTAATTAAATGCAGTAAATGCATTGATCTTTATGTAAGTAAGTACGGTCATGATAAAATTCTGAAACTTTTATAGCTTGTGTTCAAATTTGTTCTTTACTCTGCATGTTATGGTTTATTAATAAATTCTTAAAATTATTAAAAACCACTATTGCCATTGGTATGATCCCTAGATGATAAATTAAGCCACAAATAAACTTAAAGCTGCATGAAAAAAAAATACTAATCTTTAAAATTAAGTTTTACTGAAAATAAGAATTTTTAGGTAATCAAATTCGCCATTCATTACCAACTTATTAACAAAATGTATAGGGTGACAATTACGCTATTTCTGTTAAATAGAAAGAAGATAGGTGATGTAATTTACCTAGCATGTAAATAACAGAAATCTGCATTCAACTTGGTCAAATTGACAGTTAATAATAGGCAACCAATCATAAAAATTTATTATGTGTGATCTAACAGCAAATTGTGTCGAATGCAAATTCTTGATGTCTCATTGTCAGATGTGTGGGTTTTCATATCAGTGATAATTAAACCAAAAATATATATTTATAAATTAGGATCATTATTTCCACTCAACTTACAATGTGCTGACAGTTTATAATCATCAAAGGGTTAATTCCAATGATAAAGATGAGTAATTTTGCAGTACCTTTATTACATGTGCTCTCATCCAGTGCCAAAGAAAATCTAACAAAATCTTTGTTTGCTGTCTTCAGGTGTTCTGCGAGTTCCTTTGAGTCAATATGTTACTCCATAATCAATTTTGACTGTGAAATGCTCTTGAATTTGCTTCTAATATTAGCACACAGTACTCTTACACCCTACCTACCATTTACTGCCTTATGAATTTACCATCCAAAAAGGGTTTATTGTGTTTAGCAAGGTTATAGGCTATCTTGTAAATTGCTTCTGTAGCACTATTTTAAAGTGGTGATTGCTTCTTAAATAACATTTGTTGCTTTTTCAAACTTTTTACACATTCCACAGTTTTTGAGTTCTTCCTTGAAAAGAATTTGCAGGCAAATTAGTTATTTATTAGTTATTTGTTTCGTAATGCTTCAGATTGCACTCCTTAACTATTGTTTCAAGGCACAATAAACACTGATTTATTCTCTGTATTACCAAAGAAATATTTGTTTATACATTGTTTATTAAACGCACAACATTCAACACTGATTTCAAGTTTTTCTAGAGGGCTTATGATTTCACTGGAGTTGTGAATTTATATATTTTATGTTGCAAAGACAAAATGGAATTTAACAGTTCCACTAGAAAAGCATTGTTCATTGTATCCATACTACATATGTGTATAAGGTGAATCTTCAGTCATATACGGGAAGGAAATCTTTCTTCAATGTGTATTTTTCTGACTATCTTGAAACATTTAGTGGGCCCCTATTTACTTTCTCCTGGCTTAAAACTACATGTTAAACATCAAGTGATCATAGTGACAAGCAGAGGAATAAAATGGCTTGTTTGGTTTCCTGTTTTTCATTATTGACAATATTGCATCGTTCGGCAATATTTTCGGATTTGATAAAAATGGTCTTGAGAATTTAACACAAGTGTTGAATATTTGTGTAAGCTACAGCATTATATATATTTACAACTTAGAGAAATTAAATATAGTAATGTAGCATAAGAGTAATTTATCTTAGCTCTTGAAATTTTAATTTTTGTCATTTGCTCTTGAAGCTGAACTTTTGTACTTACTAAATTGCAGTGCGTCCTGTTGCTCCAGTTGGTCAGCAGATTCGATTACAAACAACAGCAGTTACTATTCCAGGGCTGACAACTGTGGTGCAGCCTGCTGTGACTTCTGTTGCTCCACAAGTTGCTGTTGCATCTGGTCAAACCCAAAGTACTACCCAAACAAGCAAAATCTTGTTATCTCCTACTCCTGTTAAAGTAACTTCCCCAGACGGGAAACAAATTCTTACAAGTCCAACTAAAGTGGTCACTGTTACCAGCAAAGGAGATGGAACTTCTCAACAATTTGTACTAACAAATGCTCTCAAACAGCAGAGTAAGTTTTTTTTTTTTTTTTTTTTTGGCAATATCTAATGTAGTTAGTAATTATTTTATTTAAAATTGTTTATTAAAAGATATATTTGTAATTTTGAGCTCCTAAAATTTTCCAGCAAAATTTAACTGTGGGTTTTTAAAACTTATCTTGTCAAAAATATGTATCTTTTTTTTTTTATTTCATTGAAGATGAAGTATTAAATGAGAACAAAAAATGAATTGCAATTTTAAAAAAATTTGTTTTTGTTGTGATTCATATAATTTAGGTCTATATTTTAATTTCTTTTGATCTGAGAGTACGTAGTATATTATTAAATCTTGTTATACTTATATTAAAGAGAATCCTGTAAATTATATGCTTTAACTGTTTTTAGTTGTAGAGTAATGAATAAATATTATAAAACAGATGCCAGAACTGTTGTGTTATTAGGAATGGAGTTCAAATCTAATTGATATGTTTTATTTGAATTCTTCCATTTTGTGGAATTAATCAAAAAAATTCGTCATAAAAGGGTGTGATTACCTGATTTCATGATCTGATCAATTGTTGAATTGTACTTTATATACAATGAATTTAACGATATGTGTATTTATCTTAACAGCAGTTAATTATTGAACGAGGTATTTTTATTAGCAAAATTTATTATGTTTAATTCAAAGAATATTCCATACTTGTGCTTTTTTTTTTCATGCTCCTTGTTTTTATGAAAAATAATTTGAAACAAAATATATTGGTCACATTGTTTCATATTTTTTTTCAAAATGCAGATCGAATACTGTGAAATAATTTTATGTTGTAAAAAGTTACTAATGATTTTCTATTTCAAGTTTTTTGTTATTTTGGCATAGCTAATGGGGTGAAAAAAGAAAAATACCTCTCTTAAGAGAGAAACATATGATAATAAACCTTAGTTTGTAATTAATAGTAAACTGACTTTTCTAAAACTTATTAAAATTCCTTAATTATTTTTTTTCTCCTTAACTCTTGTTGATGTTTGTTAATAAGTTTAAAATTACATTCCAATTTTTGAACCATATATAATTTTGTTTATATGCTTTTAATTGATAGTTGTGCGGCAGGCTTTGATGAATCAGCATACTTCTCCTGAAATTCAGCAAAAACTGCTAGCTATGCAACGTCATCAACAGCAACAAATGCATAAACAGTTAGAAGCTGAAGGAAAGACATCTACGATTAAAATTGCTAGCCCTCTGATACCTACTGTTGTAGATAAGAACAAAAATAAAGCTTTAACTCCTGAACAAAAAGAAGATAGTCAAAGGTACATTTTATTAATACAAATTCAAATTATTCCTTTGCAATTATGAGTAAATAATAAAATTCTTTTAGTAATTTATTAAAGTTTTTTAAAAAAAAAAATTGTGTAATACTAGTATTTTTTTTTCTTTCTTTTTACAATGACTTTTATATAGATTTTTGTTCAAAAAAAAGAGTGAACAAAATGAAAATTAGCTTTGGGTTTGAATGATTATGTAATTACTGTTTTTGATTTAATGAGGTGCAGAATATATGTATCATACCCCAATTTTTTTACTTCTTAAGCTAGTTCCATGATCTTTAATTTTTCTGTGGAATAGGGTAAAATGGTTTTTCAGGATGCTTCAAACATCACATTATCTTGCTTTCTTTTATTACATTGCTATGTATAATAAGGGGTGTCCCATTCGAAAGCAGCAAATTTTCAAAAATTGATGTTTAATGTTATTATTATTTCAATTTTGTATAATGCCAGCTTTATGTCTATTTTACGATGGAAGTACATGAGACAGCGATTTTGGGCATGCACACATTATTTCGGCCAAAATAAAAAGGTGTCATCTCTTCGGGAAAAGACACATGCTGTTCTGGGATTTGCTGAATTTTGGTTGGTGATCTATTGCATCAAGGAGGCTCAGAAGAGAATTTCTTAAAGTTCAACCTTCAGACAAAATGATTTGCACCATTAAATCCAACAGTCACTCTCTTGCATTCAGGTTAAAACATTAAAAGTGTGGAATGATAAGTTTCTGTCAACAAGAAGTGTGCAGTCTGTCAACAGGAAGAAAATCATACAAAGCAGCATGTAAAGGTGTTTCAGAATAACAAATAGAAACAAAAAGCATGGCATTTGCTAACAAACAACCCTTCAAAATCAATCAGGTGAACATCATTTGAAATGAGAATTTTTAAATCTGTTTTGCAATATGTTTTGCACATGAAATTTCATTTGCATTCTTTCAAAGTTCAAATAGTGCAGTGCCTATGATGGAATGACCAGCCATAGTGGTTGGAATTTGCTATGCATATGTTGAGATGCATTGAGAATGCTTCACAATTTTTATAGATGAAGCTGCATTTCATGTTTACGAATGAGTTATTAGACACATTTGATTACATGAATTTCAGGGTTCAAAAAAAATCCGTTGTTATGGAATCTGTTCTTGATAGCCGAAAGGTGAATGTTATACAACCAGATTATCTCAATTTATTGGAATAATATTCCTTTCCACAACTTATCAGTTTTGCATTCATTGTATATTTTTCAACTTAATGGTGATTCACTTCACTGGAGCAAAAACGTTAGGGAAGCATTAAATGTGACTTTCCCAAACAGGTGAATTGTACGTGATGGCCCAATACCAGGCTCCCTCATTCACCAGACATTAATTCTCTTGACTTTATTTTAATGACGCTATGTCAAAGATTAAATTTTTGCCTCAGAAGTTAATTCTTCTGTAAATGAATTTAAAACCAGAATTACAGTAGTAATTTCATAAACAACCTCTACAATTCTACGTAATGTTTGGTTTCTAATGGACTATTGTCTAGATATTCTCCATGCCAACAAAGGAGGACATGTAGAAATGTATTGATTTTTATTGAATTTGGTGAGTTACTCTTTCTTATTATGTTTATAATTTTTTATTTACATCAACTTAATTTTGTGCCCTGACATATTCAAATAAGGTACTTTTAAACTGGACTCCCTGTATATATTAAATAATCTTTGATTGTTATTTTCTTAAAGTCTTTAAATAAAATACTTTGTCTGTACAACGTATGAAATAAGTACTAAAGTTTGTTATAAAAAATCAAAACATTTTTAAGAAGGATGTGTTTCTTGATGATTAATATTCTTTTCATTTAGGCTAGCTGTTTGTCAAGTGGTTCTCAAAGGTGTTGTGGATCGTGTGGAACGCGATGAAAAGAATACTCAAAGAAAACAAAAGAGTAAAGAATCTGCTGAAGAAAGAAAAGTAAGGGCTGGAGCAGCCAAACAACAAACACTTCTTGTAAAGCATACAGAGTTATTACGAAGAGACATTCTTAAAAAACGAGCTTTAATGGAGAAGGAAATTCAAGTTGAGATTCAGGTACACCGAAGAAATTTTCTATTTGGCTAAAATGTAGCTGCAAGTTTTTTTAGGGCTTTTTATTTTCATTAATATGTGAGAAACTTGGAATTAAACTTTGCAAAGATTAAAGCTGTTTTGAAAAGTAGTAGGAATAAAAGTGGAACAATATATTATATTTTTTGTAATAGTTGGCTGTTATAGCTTAGTATTACCTTAGTTTTCAGTTGTTTTGAAGCAAACTAACTGCAGGAATTTAATTGAAATATGAGTTTTTGTGAAATGGTGTACATTTGCATCAGATCCATTCAAATTTAGGGAATATTTAGACAAGTTTTGCAGTTTTTGTTTTTTCATTTAATTACTGCTAGAGAAAATTCTAGTAAAAGACATCTTTTCTTTAAGAACAAGTTCTGAAAATTTTCTTAAAAAGTATGTAATATTTTAATAGTAGAGTCTTTTATAACTTCAATATCCTTCTCTTCTTAATGTAAAAATGCAGTTTTACTATTTAAAATAATTAAATAAAAATATTCATTTTTAAATTATTATCAAGTATAAATTGTCAATTATCCATTAAATATTTCTATGCTATTAACCAATTCTAAGGATGCTTTGAAATAATTACAATAATGTTAAAAATTATACATACTAGAATTGGGAGGTGCATAGTATCTAGGACGTATTGATATCAGTATCAGAAAATTGTTATTTGTAATTTTGATATTATTCTCTTGCATACTAAGTTATAACAGCTTCTTTTTTTTTTTTAAAGTATGACTCTAAAAAGTAATTTCGATTAATCTTTTATTTTGCTTTTTAACAAGTATTGTTTCTTATTTTAGGTTGAAGTTCAAGCTGAAATAAAGAAAAGAGAAGCCATAACAACTGCAATACCACCTCAAGCAATGACAGTGCAAAGTCCTATTGTACCTCAAAAAGCTACAAAAATTGTAAAATCTCCTAAACCTCCTGTAAAAGTGGTTAAGACTGTATCTAAATCTCCTAAATTGACTAAAACATCACCAAACAAACCTGTTAAGGTGGAAAGGGAGATGAAAGAAGAAAAGATTGTAAAACCACTTAAAAAGCGTAAATCTCAATCAAGTGAGAGTGATAGCGTGGAACAAAACACAAAACCTGCAGCAAAGAGGCAAAAGGCTGTTTCCATCACCAAACCAGTTGATCACAAAGGTCTAGACCAGAGGAAATTGTACTGTATTTGTAAAAAACCATATGATAGTAAAAGGTAATTTTTCCTTCTATACTTTCTTTTTTTTCCCCTCTCTTTCTCCTTGAATCAAAATTTTGCCTATAGAAATACAATTAATTGAGATTTTTGGAAACATTTATAGATGTACTAGGCAGGTTATTAAATAAGATGTTCTTTCTATATACACTTGTCATGTAAGTGTATAATTTACACTCCAGTCTTTGTATATGTGCATAAGCTATTTCATAATAGTTTAAATATTTATTCAGATGTTATTTATTAGCAAAATGGTTTTTTTTAAAAAAAAAAAAAAAAAAATCTTTGAACACACTTGGTTTTGCACTTGTTCTTTTTGAACCTTGTTTAAACGTAAAATCTGTTTCTGATTTACAAAGTAGAATATTATTGATAGTGTCATTCCAGCGTGTGATTATTAAGCAACTACAATATTCAAGGTTTTGAAGACATCCTCGTTGTTGAAACTCTGTTATAAAAAAAAATGTAACAATTTATGATATCTGGTCATATTTGCAGAACTTGTAATGGGTCTGTAGATGTTGATTCCACAAAAAATAAAATAAAACTTGGAGCTATCATTAAGTGATAAAACCACTTCACTCAGTGCAAGTTGAATATCTGGTCATATTCGTAGAACTTGTAATGGGGTCTGTGGATATGGACTCCACAAAAAATGAAATAAAACTTGGACCTATCATAAAGTGATAAAATCACTTCACTCTGTGGTAGTGGTAAAACCATACCTACTTGTCACTTTTGTTGCCTGCAATGAAACTTGTTGAACAGTAGGATTAACTTTCAACTAAATCTTGCAGTTGTTTGTGTTTGCTTGTCTGTTTAAATAAAAATGTTTTTTGGCGCTGCATGGAATATTCCTGAGAGAAAAAATTCATCCGCATTCATTGGTGCAATAAATTGTTGTGTGAATGTTATCCAAACTTCTGTATCACCCTGTGATTGCTGTTGGGATCTCTAAATCTTGTATGGGTAGTACCATAATATATTATATCTTATTACTTACTGTAGAAATCGGCATGTTGACTTATTTGCAATAGCTATTTAACTTGTTTTTTCATATGGTGACTGGCTTGATAAATTGAATCTCCTGCAGTAGCACCATCTGCTACTCTAGAATTGTTGACTTGATTTTGTCCTCTGCCAGAAAGGATATTGAGTCTTCCTGTTGTCTCAAATTTTTTAATCATTTTGTGAATGCCACAATCAGACATTAGTTCATATTTAAAAAAAATTCTGTTTTTAGAAATTTCAAAGAACTACAATTGCATTTTTGCTAATTTGATAAAATTATTTTGCAAGAGCCTTTTCTTTCAAAATTAGCATTTTCTACAAAGCATACAGCTGTTATACTTTTGGGCAACATTGAATTGTCTGTTTTAAAAGAATCTGACGCTAGGTACTTTGTTTTAAATCTTGAGTTGACATGAAGCATATATATAAGGGTTTCGAAGTTTTGACATCAATACTGTCGTATAGTTCATCAAAGAATTTGAGTAAAAGAGATATTGTCTTCAGTGTTTTTTAAGGTAACTGAAAAAACTTGAATGAACAATTCAATTTTATTTCAGTAATAAAACAATTTGGAAAAATCGTCTTAGATATTGGCTCAGCGCCACCTATCAACAAAAGTTTTGACCCTTTTTTTTTTTTAACCTTTTTCTTTTGAGTTTTCATGGAGTACATCTTAAAATGCTAGTGAAATTGTTTCTTTGGAGCCATACAACAGTCCTAGAGCCATTTGAATACCTAAAGTTCAATTGTAAACAATTTTAATTAATGTGAATTTGTAAATATTTCAAAAATATATTTCCTTCTTGGTTTTTAAAAACTTGAGTATTTTTGCTTTCTGTACATGTCTTTTAACTTCAATGCTATAAGTTTATTATGTGATTTATAAATAAAGGATCAATGTAAATATTTTCTCTCTCTATAGGTTTATGATTGGATGTGATTTGTGTTCCAACTGGTTCCATGTAGAATGCATTGGATTAACAGAAGTAAAGGCAAAATCAATGTCAAGATACGTTTGCAATGATTGTACAAAAGCTACTGAGAGTGCAGCTGAGGAGCTGTACTGTCTTTGCCGTTCACCTTATGACGAATCTCAGTAAGTGCCTAATTATATTATGAAGCATGTTTGGTTTTCAATATGCTTTAGTAGAAAAAAATTTTAAATACAAAAAATTGCTGTATTGTTTTGAAATGTCAAACTTCAAAATTAACTTAAATCAATTATTTAATATTTTTTATATTAGATTATTTTTCAGGTGTAATATTAGTTTCAAGACTAAAAGTTTAATCATTTATAATTTGAAAATGTTTAAGTTTCATTTGTGAATTTTAACATTACTGAGCGTTTGTCATTTTTATTGATGCTCATCAATTTCAGGCAGTCACTATCATACCATTAATTGGAATATCGTTCAGATTTTATTTTTGCTATAATATCCTGTATTATATAGGAAGTTTTGTTTCATAAAATAATGCAAGAACTGTGCAAATTGGGCTTTATTTTTTCAAAATATTCAGTTTATTAATAATTTTAAGATTGTTGGGGGGGGGGTGTAAATATGAATTGGTTAATTTAAGTAGTTTTTAATATCTTTTTAGATTGCTTTGAAAATTTTTTTATCCAGGTTTTTTTTCCAGTTTGTGTTTAGTTTATTATAAATATATTTATTTTCTGAACTTTGAAATATGTGGGGTTTTGTTGTTGTTGTTTAACTGAAAAGGTGTTGTAGTAAAATGTAATTAGTCCTTGAAATTATTAATCATTAATATAATTTTTATTACTAAACGTTTTACGAATGAATGAGATGCTTAACTTTGTTTATTTGCTTGCTTTTTCTGTGATATAGAATGAGTGCATATAAAAAATAAAATATTACTTGTAGGTTTTACATTTGCTGTGATAGATGTCAAGATTGGTTCCATGGCAGATGTGTTGGAGTTCTTCAAAGTGAGGCTGATTCTATCGATGAATATATATGTCCAAATTGTCAGAGCAATACTCATATAAATATTGCGAATTTAAAAATGCTGGAAAACAAAGATTATGAAAACATTAAACGTCTTCTGAAAGCACTTATGGTATGTAAAATTCCTTGTATTATTTTATTCTAAAGATTCTTGTAAATTTCCCTCAGGGACTTGCCTTCTTAAGGGTAGTATGGACATCACTCACATGTGGCACCCTAGTGAATTGTTTCCTTTCAAATGGGGTTCACTGTCTTTTCTAAGAACTTGTGATGTGACCCTGGAATACCCAAGCGATCCCTCCTTGTCAACCAATTTTTATCTTTTTTACAACGTTTTTCTGAATTTCACTTGGTGTGTGTGTGTGTCATCAAATTTTCGATCGTTAATTTAACCAACTTCCCATCAAGCTAGAGCTTTGAAATTTTGGGAATCGTTCGTACTCACCTAACAATGCAATATTTAGACGTTTGCGACAAGTTTTAACTAATATTTCAATAATTTTAATAAGTCAAAATATCACTTCCACTCGGCACTTTTAGGATTGAGGAAAAAATTTCTTTCCCCCTCTGGAAGCACCGGGCACTCCCCACGCAGCATGCGGTATCGTAAACCTTTTGTACTCACAAAGGGGAGATACTATCTCCCCTTTACTATCTCCGAGATAGTAAGGGTTGCTGACTTTTAGTCAGTAATCATTCGCAAGAAAGAAAGTTTCCAATATTTGGCGCCGTGTCTTATCACAATAATTTTTTCTGAATTCTGGTTCCCATTCTTTTTTAATAGAATGACTTACAAACTTTCAAATACATGTTTTGATTTTTTGAGTATTATGAATTTTTTAATACTCTCACAAATGTCTCTTTTTAAGTGAATTTTAAAATTAAAAATAACTAACAGTTTTAACTAATATTTCAATAATTTTCTCTAATAAACTTTGCCACCATATAAAAACGTTGGTTTTTATATCGAATTATTCCATTTCTTTTAACATCTATATCACAATTACGTCTTATTTGGCACAGCGTAGCCATATATGGCTCTTGCACAATTAAATTTTATCATTATTCCCTCACTCACAGGTCTTAAAAATTAACATTTTAGAATTAAAAAAATAACTTCGTTTAATAAATATTTATAACTTTTTTATATTGAAACAGAGGCACAAAATATTATATTTTGGGTATTCTTGTTCATGTTGATATCATAGATTGTTTCTTGAGAAGATGATTGTTGAATGGGCAAAGGAAGAAACTTGTGAATATTAGGGGATAGTATAAGTGACATGTGTAATGAATCAATCAGTAATTAAATTTCCTGAAATTACTAGATCTTTTATGAATATTTGACTGTATTATATTACGTTAAGGAACTTATTGGCTAGTTATATGATTACAAACATTGCGGTTGACAATGTGAAAATTGATTTGGAGATTTTAAGTTTTGATTCAGCCATATACCTAGGAAAATTCCTGATTCAAATAAAATTGCAGCCCTTGTCCATTAACAAAATGTATGAAGGTAGCACATTAAATGGAATTTTGTCTCTTAAGTCTTCACATGGCTTTGAAATTAGGAGTGTAAGGTACCTGTTCAAGGTTGTTCTCATCTCTCGACTTTGACTCAAAATCATAAAATCTGTTGCCTAATGCCCATACAGTTACTCTAGTATGATTTTAATTAAAAGAAATGAAAAACAATTTCCTGTTATGTAA
Organism: Nephila pilipes; assembly: GCA_019974015.1. Taxonomy (NCBI): domain Eukaryota; kingdom Metazoa; phylum Arthropoda; class Arachnida; order Araneae; family Nephilidae; genus Nephila; species Nephila pilipes. Next base: position 225,363 of record BMAW01003025.1, read on the forward strand.
AAAAAATCACTTGAAGTATATTTGTAATCTTATGTACTCATGTTTGATTTATTTGTAATATAATAATATCAAATTCTCAATAGTAATCACACTTTAATTAAATTTACCTAAGATTATAATTTTCTAAATTTTTGTTATGCATTCTAATTCTCGAAAGTTTATATTCTTGTAAATCTTAAAACAGCTGTGGTGCTATTAAATAATAGGTATTATTGTTTTTTTTTTTTTTTTTTTTTTTTTTTTTTTTAAATTGTATTTTCAGCTTTTTGATCACGTACGCAATAGATTATTGGAACTTTTGAAAGGACTGCCGAAAAACCTGAATATTGTCATGTTATATTTGTTGCTTTTGTTTGAACAAAATAATTTAATTTTAATGTCATTGCATTGATATTATATTAATAATTTTTTAAACATTTTGCTAAAAATCAGTGACACTTGTGTGGTGACTGGGTATGAAGAATAGTACCATTGTAGCTCATGTATGTTGTAAGAGGTGACTAAAATGAGTACCCAGTGTCTGGGAGTATAGCCGGCATCTTGCCCTTGGATTATATCAAGGACCTCAGTGTCTTCTTTAGGTAGATATCATGATTTTAAGGCACCCCAGTTATCTTTTTTTCTTCCCGAGGGGTTTACTGTCTTTGTTAAACATGGGTGCACAACCCTGGAGTGTCCGATTGATACTTCTCTATTTTTTGACTCCCTTCTTGTCAAACTTTTTACCCCCCCTCCCCCCCTCCCTTGGCTTTTGCTTTGTTAAACATTTCCACCCGCTCAGTGAGCCAAACAGATTGTAAATTTTTATTAGTAAAAGCAGTCATGTTTTTTTTTTTCCCCCCCCCCCCCCATTTTGTTGATATATGCTTGAAAATATTTTGGATGTGTGGTGACTGAAAGAGAAATACCCTTTTATTTAATTTTTTCTTACCATGCTTTATAATTATTCCTTAAGGTTCTTATTCTTTTGAAGTCAGGTTATCGAATTTTATTCATTCTAATGTCTTTTTCTAATAGATATTCAAAAGAAATGCAAAATTTATATAGTTACACTTTCATTTTATAAAAAAGAATAGTAATTCTTGAAAGCCTCTTTCAAATTATTTTTCTTTTCCATGTATGAATTATACATTGAACTTTTCTGATATATATTTGTATCATTCGAAAAATTGATCTAATTTAATTTTAAATGGATTTAAAATCAATGTAACATTTAAAAGTTATGTGACTGATTTGAAATATGATGGAGATGTAAAAAGAGAGCAGGATTATCATCAACTAAGTTAAAGGAAAGGCATGTAGCCGACATTCATTACCTTCAGATTCTTGGTTTTCCACATCTGGAGTATGTAAGTTGTGTAAATCTTAAATGTAGTAATCATGAAAATAAATTTAACAGTTTACCTGACAGTGACTTTTAATTATATTTATCTTTTAAATTTTTATGAAACAAATTCCTGTTTATTTATTTTGTACAATAAATTCTTAAAATGGCTACTTTTCTACAATAATAAATTAGAATTAGTCCAAAAGGATGCATTTGAGAGCTCGCATCCCTGGTATAATTTAAACTATCTCAACTTTGTGTTCAATAATTTAATTTGAAACCAAGGTTTTTTTTTTTATATATATAATTGAAATGTTAAGCTTTATACAAATAAATTACTACAGAATAAGAAACCCTTAATTTCATTTGTGTTTACTTTGAGATATTTATATTGTGGTGTGTGTAATATTTGCTTAAATATCTTGGAGTGTGATTTATTTGTTTATTTCTGCAGTATTTTGATGAAGTATTAGATGGGTTTTGCTTTAGTTAAAATATAGCTGAATGTGTTTCTAAGTAAGGAAACATAATATTTTATATTTATTTGTTATATTTATCATTTTATTTCTCTTTGTAGAGTCATAAGCATGCTTGGCCCTTCATGAAACCAGTAGATCCCATTGAAGCACCAGACTATTACAAAGTCATCAAGGAGCCTATGGGTATGTTAAAAAAGATTTTTATAATTAATTTTTCAAAAAAATATGCAGTCTTTCAAAGTAATAGATTGTTTGAAGTTATAACTATTTATTATAATTTTATAATAATAAAATTATGTATTGAAATTTTTCAAAAAATATGGTCTTTCAAAGTGATAGATTGCTTAAAGTCATAACTGTTTATTATAAGCTGTCTAGCAATTGCATTTTTTTTTAAAAAAAATTTTTTTTGTAAATTTTTAAGTTGGTTTTTGAGCCACTTTTGTCCTGTTGTAATGCAAAGTAAAAAATATTGATTTCTGTAAGCAATAGATAATCTTGTTATTGTTCTTTTCTTTTTCCTTGAAAGTGATTATGCAGTTATCTTTTGATTAATTCAGAATAATTTTAATTTGTGATAAGCTTTTATAGCAAGAACAAATTAAAATATTATATAAATTTTGAAAATTGAATCTCATGTTTATATTGTGTGCTTATAATTGTAATGCATTAATATAAATTATTAAAAGTTTTGTTGCTTGTAAGATGTAGAATTTGATGAAATGTCCATTTCTTAGTGATATATTTCATATTGTTAATTTACTTATCATTCCCTTGTTAAGAAATTTATGTAAGTTAGTATTCCTTTTCTGATGACAATCTTCCGAATTGGAGAACTTTTATACTTTTTTTGTTTGTGGTTATATCTTCAATTTTTAAGAAATTTCCTTTTTTCACATTAGGATCTTCAAATTGTATTTCTTAATTTATATGTAGGCCAGAATTAACTGTAAATTTATATTTGGGGAGGGAATATTGGCATTCATTAAATTTTGTGTGAATACTTTCACATAAACAACCACTTCTCTCACCTACTTTCAATTAATTTTTTCATTACTTCTATCACAATGTGTAGAAAATTTGATTATTTAAAAGAAAATTGCTTTTATTAAATTATGAATTTGTTTGAATGTATTGCTATTCTTAGATAATTTTTAAGGTGGTTAAAATAGCAAATTTAGTCATTTTTAAAGCTCTTGTTATAATTTCATTTTATTTTTCAAAAGACATAAAACTGCAATAGTAGATTATTGGGAAAACCAAATTTTCTGTTTCTTGAAATTTATAAAAATGCAAGTTTAAAGTGCTTTATGCTGAAATTTTAAATGAATCAATTTTTTTTGAAATTCGTGTAACAGAAAAATCATAAAAAATATTTGTACCTTTTTGCCATTTTTTCTATCAAAATGTTATTTATTTGCTGATGTATCACAGATATTCATTTACAAGCAATGCAAGTATTGGTATTCTTTTCAGTCCATTTTATGCTCAACTTATCAAGATAATTCTTTTATTACTTTAGATTTCATTACAGTTTAAATTTCAAAAAATATTTTCTTGTGTTATGATTATGTTTAAGAAAGTCTATATATGCTAGAAACTTTTCAGCGAAAGATGACATTGTTCAATTGAATGGGATTAAAAGAATTCCATACCAAATTTTTAAAATTCCTTAATGTATACACTAGCATGTTAAGGTATGATCAAACTATCAGATTCCCCTGCCCCCAAATTTCAGATTCTTTTGAATTATTAGTGTTTTTGTCACTTTTTGCCTTTCAAAAGTGTTAAAATATGGATTACCCTAATTTTTTCTAACCCTCCCTGTTGGTAGTAGTATTTTATTTTCCATAATAGATGTAACTTTTGAATTAATTTTTTAAAAATATTGTATATCTTTATTTACAGATTTAAAGACTGTTGAACAAAGGTTGAATTCTCATACCTATAAAAAACTGGCTGATTTCATCGGTGATATGACTAAAATATTTGACAATTGTAGATACTACAACCCCCGGTCATCTCCTTTCTACAATTGTGCAGAAATGCTGGAATCATTCTTCGTACAAAAAATAAAAATATTCAGAGAAAGTATTACATGAAATTAAACTAACCCTCTCTGTATTGGTAATATTTGCCATCGAGAGAAGTATTTCAACACTTGTAAATAGATGTAGAGATATGTCTGTTGAAAATGACTGGTATATTCCACCCACCTGTCCAAGAATGTGCTGTAGAAATATTCAAATTATCCTCATCTGTGAATTCAAAATCGGAAATGCTTCAAGTTCAAATATCATTTTAGTAGTTGCACCACTTCGGGCTCACTTGCTTAAGTACCTGACATAAAAAAATATTCATGATGAACTTACATCGATCGTAATTGGACAGAAACATTTTAACAATGTTGGTTATCATACATCTGCAAGTAGGAAGTGAAAATAAAAAGTGTAAATAAGTAATGTTCTCTGAAAAGAACAATTCACGAGAGCCCAAAATGCCATTGCACTTGTATTATATTGCTACTCGTGGTGAACTAAAGGTTTTAAGCTTAAATTTTACAATTAACTTTTTTGTACTTGAGGCAATATCATCCAAATACACAAAATCATGGAATCGCAACCCTTCATTGTTGTTTGCCATATTAAAAACCTATCATTATATGTTCTGTACAAAATCAAAAGAGTTTAGCTATTCTTAATGAAGATGGATAAAGTATGAATTTGCATAATGTTATAAAAATAAGTCACATTGGCCATTTTATTTTAAAATAGAAATTTCAATAGGTTCACTTTTCACAAGGCATTCTTCATTTATGGAAAGTTTATATACATATTTAATATTAGTTAGGATTATATGCTCCACATAAATTATGCATAACTTTTACTTTTTTGAATAATTATTTTAAAACTTGGTGTAATTATTAAAAATTGTTATTGCTTATTCGTAAAGGCATAAAATGTGTTTAGGAAAATTTCATTCTTGTTTAGAACCCTTGTCAAAAAATCTAATAATATTTCTTAAAACTTGCAATGATTTGTTAGTAATTTTTGTTTCTTGTAATTGATATTCATAAGATGATTATGAATTGAATGTTTTTATTGAAATATGTGGTTTGTTTAAAGAGAAATTAGAATATTAAGATATTTGATTTTGATATTCATAACCATGTAAATTGTTATTAATTATAAAATAACTGTAGATATTATTTCCACTTGACTTTTTAGGAAATATATAAGTGTAATATATTTCCCAAAAAGTCAAGATAACTGTAGATATTATTTTTAAATTATTATTTGCTTCATAACATCCCCATATATATATATATATATATATATATATATATATATATATATATATATATATATATATATATATTAAAAAGTTAGAAAACTGAATTGGTTTTGAAAGTGTTTGTTTTTGATTAGTGAACCTATTGATAACTTTAGATCTGAGATTATTGCATTCTGTTTGTAAATATCTATTATATATATTGCAATGTGCATTTTCTCATTGTATATTTTTCCATTCCATCATTGATAAAAGTAATTTTTTTAATGCCTGTTTTGTTTTTGCAATGTTCCTTATTGTTGCAATAGTCCATATAATTCTTCCATTTTTGCAAAATGAGTTCATTGCTACAAGCATATTTTAATGAAATACTGACATTTTTTAGTTTTAATTTCTGTTAAGAATTGAACTAATATAAACATAAGTTATGTTTTCTAAACCTGAATTAATTTTTATTGCATTTAAATAATTATGACTTTTTGTTGCTTTATTCTTGATTTAAAGTGTAAATACATTCTTTCCCCCCAAAACATGAAACTGTTGTTTAATTTTTAAAAATGCAATCTATTCATGTTGAACTTCAAAAAAAAAAAAAAAAAAGTTTATGGTCCCTTTGAAATATTAGCTCAGACTGTGAAAGTCTATCAGCATTTATTTTAATGAGGCGATGAGCTACTTCATCCATTCCTAAAATATATAGGATTGTGTTTTAGATTAACATTTTAGTGATGTTAAAAGCTATTCTTAGCTGTGTACACTAAGTTTAGATTAATTGTGTGTAAGCTCTCTGATTAGAGTCTAAAATATCCTGCATTATTAAAAGCTGTTCCAGAGCAATAAGTATTTTTTCCATGAACTGTATTATTTTTGGTAGTTTTGAAATAAGTTGCCTTAATAGAAACCTTCAATTTGAAAATGAAAAATTTTTTTAGGTCTTATGCAACTAAGTAGCTAAATTTGAAATATATTGAAAAATATACTCAAGTTCCCAACTTTTAAATAGAACATTTTATCTCACTTAAATTGCTTCACTTATATTTGAACTTTGTGTAGAGAAAAGTTATTTAAATTATCTCCAGAGAGTATGATGTTAAGTGTATTTGTATTAAAAATTTACTTGCAAATAATTTAATTACATTTAAGAAATAATATGTATGAAACTATTTTGAAAAAAAAGTCCATGCAATGTGTAATGATAGGGATACATTTGGGAGCCTTGGTAACTAATGCAATCCATAAATAATATGATAGTGTATTGTATTAGTTACATGATTTTGAGAATAATGGAATGGTGTTTCTATTGTTAAATTATTTATTTATTTAATTTTAAGTTAATACTTATTGAAATCAAGTTTAAATCTAGCTTTGATTTTTTTTTTTTTCTGCTTTTAAATCCATTTTCTGTGTGTCATACAGCCTTGTTCTGTAAATATAATGCTGTTTCCATTGGAAAAAAAAGGAAAAACCTGATTGTAATCTGTACCATCCACTTGAAGGTACTGTCAGCAAAATTGTAGATAGTGACAGCAGTGCTGTGTGCATGTGTTTGTCATTTGTATTTCAATTATTAAAAAGAATATACCTATTAGTAGTTTTATTTAAGAGTCTTGTTAATTCATTGCTTTAGAATGCAATTCAAACAAACAAAAATTGTAACAAAATAATTCTGTACAATTATATTATACATATTAGGGATGGCCAGCTCCACTGTCTTTGGAAGCCACATTTCAGAATGGAGGAGTTTATTCAGTGTTGCAAGATGGATGTTGTAAAATTTCCTTGTTTTACACTTCATTTTCCTTCAAAAGGACACTATTTTGTGAAAAGTCCATAAAATATTTTATTTTTATGATTTTGAATAACATTAAGTTTCTTATCTAACAAGGAGGGGGGGAAAATAGAATAATGACTTTTGGGGAAATTGATCAGTTAAAAGTGTACTAATAAATTTCTAAAAAGAAATAAAATAAATAAATTAATTTTTTGACATTGGGTAGTTTTATCATGCCATACTTCATATATTTTATTTGCATGAGAGCTACACCACTCACATACTATTTTTTCATGTCTAGACCACAGTTAAATCTTGTTTGGTGCAGCATAGCCACATCTGGCTCTTGCACCAATAACTTCCACATTCACACACACTGCCACAAAATTTATGCACCAAGAAGGAATTGTCAGAATAAAACGAAATTTTACATACGTAAGTACAACGCTTTTGGAAGTGATTACAAAATCGAAGCAAAAAGATAATTTACTGTACGAAAAATTACAAATGAATGGAGGTTTTATTATCCTGTTGGGCCTCTTCTCGCATGATGTGATACGTTCGGGCATTGAGGCATGCAAGTCTTGTCTATCGACATCTCATTACAATTGCAGTAAACGCATCTTTAATTCGACCAAACTGTCATAAGCTGTCCAATTTGCCTTCCTAAATTATGCCAGATATGCTCGATCGGTGACAAATCTGGGGATCGAGCAGGCCAAGGAAGCGTGGAAATGTGGCAGAGGCAGTCCTGTAAAACTCTTGCTGTGTGTAGGCGAGTATTGTCTGTTGAAAAATGGCTCCTGGGAACCCTGCCATGAGTGGCAACACATGTGACTGAAGAATGCCACAAACGTACCTCCGGGCAGTCATAGTGCCGTAGATCCATATTAGAGGTGACCTTGTGTCATATGCGATGGCACCCCATACCATCACCCGTTGTTCAACTCCGAGGACTGAAACCTCACTCCTCGTCCATACAAGAACTCGGCTGTCGCCTTCGGCGTATTTTTTGTGACTTTTCATATTATATTACTCATACCGAGTAAGAGAAATCCCAGATTTCTGTAAACTCGAAATAAATGCATTTCCAGGTTTTTCATCACCAGTTGTGGGAGTGGTGTGCCGCTGTACAGCGAAAGCATGATTGAGACGTTTACCACGGGGCCTCCACACACGTACACGCTTGTCATCAAAGCCCTAATTGAATCTGGATTCGTCGCTAAAGTCGACCCGATTCCAATCGGTTGCAGTCAAATCCTTTCGAGCGTGACACCACTCCAAATGGAGGTAACGGTTTGTGAGTGTCAATGGTAGTACACGTAACGGGCACCGCGAGAGCAACTGTCCTTCCAATAATTTTTTTAAGTTGTTGTAATCTATATTTTAATACGATTTGGTATAATTAAAAATATGCCTAACATTAATAATTGTTTACACTCTTTTATGTATGTAAATTGCAGCCCACTGGAATAGATGCCCCCCCCCAAAAAAAAAAAAAAAAAGGTTTTGTGGGGGGGGGGGGGGGGGGAGGTTACAGTTATGGCGCAGAGTGATCACATCTGACTTGCGCCATTAAACTCCATCACTCATTCACTTCCCAGTGCAAAATTTGTATTCGAATTTTAACACAATTCCTATCATCTCATCGAGTTGAAATTTGGCTTCCTTCTTATACTCAGAAGAATGTCAGAAAATAACTAAACTTATAAGAATTACGACCAATTCCAAATGAACTGAAAACAGCGCATTAGCGCTCGTTGACATTTTTGGATGAGGAAGAGAACAAGCACTTCTGTTCAATTTTCGATTGGGAAATTGCAAATATCCATGGCTATCAAATGACTTAAGATGAATTAAAAGATATAAAAATAAAATATAATTCACATAAAAACTGGAGGCATTTATACTTCTTTCGATCTCATATATAAATAAAGTAACTATGGCATTTCATCTATAATTGCATAAATGTCTTTGTTAATCGCTGCTTTTTGAAATGTAAAAGAAAAAAAAAAAGTATAATTATATATATATACTTAACTGCTTCTGATTTATCTTTAAATATAAATTTAGAAATAATTGTATGAAATATTTTCAGTGACATACAATGAAAAATCCAAGTTTCAGCTTATAATAAAGAGAATGATTTAAATATTTTCTCTAGGAATTAAAGACATCAATATTTCGCATTATTTGTTTAACAGAAAAATTGATGACTGTCAATTACTAACAACCATTTTAAGAGTTACTTTTAAAATGTTTATAAATTAGCCTTTTAGGCTAATTTTAAGTGGACTTGGCGATTTTTATGAGTATTTGAAGACATTTTTTCTTGATTATTTTCTGAATATTAGGACGTTGAAATATAATAAACTGATATATCCATTACAACGCCATATTTGAGATAACGATTTATGTCAAAAAATCAAAATCTCGTTTTCTGTGATTGTCTATTAACGTCACACACTTATGAGCAACACAGGGTAATTGACGACGGATCTCGTTTTCTGAGTACATTGATTCTCCAATATTAGTGTAGGGAAATATGGAATTAAATGCGAAATCCTATAAATATATCGAATGTCATTGTATATAATTTATTTTTAAACTGGAAACTATATTGCATGTTATTTAACATATTTTTTAAATAACTTTATTTAAGATGCTTACATCTGTTCCTATAATACTAAATTAAAGGCATAGCTATTTTTTTTTATATAAAAAAATGTTTTCATTTATCGACAAAACTTATAACATTTTACATCAGGAACTAACCCAGTTTAGGAAAGTGCTAGCATCATGAGTGCTGAAGAATTCTAGTGATATTTTTCCTTTCCCACTGTTTTTTGTAAAAAAGAGTGACGTGCCTAAGGGATACCCTTGTGATCCTTCTCTATTTTCGACCCTTCTTGTAAACCAGTTTTTCTTCTACTTTTTTTAATGGACAGACACAGAAATGCATTGTTCGGCGCATCATAACCAGATTTGGCTCTTGTCTGATAAACCTCTATATTCACTCGCTCTGTGATGATGTCAAATTTTAATAAAAATTTTGAATGTCGTGGTTAATTTGAAAAGCATTAATTCATGTCCTGGAATGTGTGTGTACAACCTGATCTATTCGTATTGCAGTTATGAAAAAAGTTTCAGTTTTTGTAACAATATATTACATTTTTTCCCAACAATAAAGATTATTAAACGTGTTTTTATAAGAAATAGAAAAAATTTCTCTGAATATAACTCAATGAGTTTGCGTACTTTCATCAAATTACTTTTTATTGATTTATTTGTGCGAGAGAAATGCATTGGATAAACAATCAGGTGAGCTTTCGCGCTTAATCGGGGGCCGCGGTAGCCTAGTGGTCAAGGTCGTGGATAGCGGCTGGCGGTTTTCGTTCAGTCGCGGGTTCGATCCTTGGCCACCAAAGACCCGCCGTGTAGCCGGGGCTGATGCACGTTAAATCTGTTCGGGGCCCAAAGTCCTCCCGTTGGCGTGGTGTGGATGTTAGGAGAGGGGGGTGCCAGCTCAGGTGTCGTCCTCGTCACTTGACCGTGGTTCAAAATTACGAGGTCCGTCGCCAATAGCCCTCGTGTTGCTTCTAGTGCGACGTTAATAAAAACTAAACTAAACTTCGCGCTTAATCGGACCATCCGAAATAAGAACTTACGCCTTTTTTTTTGAATATTTAAAGATAGCATATATTGTTACAAATTATAGCATAGAATCCTATGATGTGTATTATTTGTTATCTTTACAGATTGTATCGTATTCTATGCTTTAAAAAGTCTAATAAAGCAATTTTCTAATAAGGTAATTCAACCAAACATCTGTTAAGATTGTAAGAATGTAGCATCTCCATGCAGTTTCGTGGATGTTCTTTAGTGCAGGTGCATTTGAATTCTTGGGGGGAAGAAACCACAAAGTTACGGTAAAAATTCTTGCAGTCGGAGTGCAAGTTCTTTTTATAGTATAATTTAGATTTTGAGATTCATTGCCGTCAGTGTTAAGAATATATTGATATTTTTAAAAAATTTATTTTCATTTTACGTCAAGAATAAGTACATAAAGCTTAATATATTTTTAGTTTAATAATTTCTCGTTTGCTTCATTTTTAACATCTGAAAAGAATTCTCATGTTTACTTTAATATTTTATCGTCTGCTTTAATTCTAACATTTAACTTAATGTAATTTTTTCCCTGTAATCCATTGGTTCTCCACAGCTTTATTAACCCCTTAACTGTGACATAAATTTCAGAAAAATTGAAAAAAATTTTGACTGCTTAATTTTGTTCTTTATATTATTATAAAAGTTATAAAATGGTTTTTTATTACAAAAATAAAATTTTAAATATACCAATTAATTAAAATTAATACCTAATTAATTAAAAATACCTCGACTGTATTCCACATCGGTGTCTGAATCGGACGTTGCAAACAAAGAAAATTATTTGCAAAAAAATTCACTGAAGAACAACCGAAACTAATTGAGAAAGTAAAACTCTGCCTTTGTTTATCAATCCAAGTGTGTCATAGTTTATCTGACAGCACCCACATTTTCCCTCCCTCGACTGAAGTCGAAATCGGTGAAAAACTGGGACCACTAACGCCATCTATTAGGAAAATAGTGGATTAAGCATCCTAAAGTAGAAACGAACTCAGCTCGGGCTTCACAAAATGGAAACGTTAATTTTTCTCCGGCCCGAAGTCAGTTCGCGCGTCACAAATTCTGCACATAACAAGTCAATTGAAAAGTCCACGGCCTGACACATAGATGGCCCTATTAGAATTAAATTCATATGTTTTTTAGTTAGCTCTAACCCTCAAAAGATGCGTGTATAAATTTGACAGCTGTCGGATCATTAGTTTGTGAATTATAGCATTTTGAGTGAAGCAAGTTTAGTTATTGTGAAAAAAATGGATAAAAAGGAATTTCACGTGTTGATAAAATATTGCTTTTTGAAGGGAAAAAATACAGCTGAAGCAAAAAACTTGGCTTGATGCCGAGTTTCCGGACACTGCCCCAGGAAAATCAACCATCAAGGATTGGTATGCTAAGTTTAGACGTGGTGAAATGAGCACCGAAGACGGTGGACGCCCAAAAGAGGTTGTTACCGACGAAAACATTAAGATAATCCACAAAATGATTTTGAATGACCATAAATTGAAACTGAATGAAACAGCAGACACTCTAAAGATATCAACTGAACGTGTACATCATATCATTCACGAATATTTGGGTATGAGAAAGCTCTATGCAAAGTGGGTGCCGCGCGAGCTCACTTTTGACCAAAAACAACGACGAGTTGATGATTCGGAGCAGTGTTTGAAGATGATCAAGTGTAATAAACCCGAGTTTTTGCGTCGATATGTGACAATGGATGAAACATGGCTCCATCTTTCATCCGAAGTCCAATCGACAGTCATCCGAGTGGACTGCACACGATAAACCCGCTCCAAAGCGTGGGAAAACGCAACAGTCGGCTGGCAAGGTTATGGCGTCTGTATTTTGGAATGCGCATGGAATAATTTTCATTGACTACCTTGAAAAAGGAAGGACCATCAACAGCGACTATTACATAGCGTTATTGGACCGTTTGAAGGACGAAAAACGGCCGCATTTGAAGAAAAAGAAAGTGCTGCTTCACCAAGACAATGCACCGTGTCACAAGTCAGTGAAAACGATGACCATGAATTGGGCTTCGAATTGCTTCCTCATCCACCGTATTCTCCAGATCTGGCCCCCAGCGACTATTTCCTGTTCTTAGATCTCAAAAAAATGCTCGCTGGGAAGAAATTTTCGTCGAATGTAGAGGTGATCGCCGAAACTGAGGCCTATTTTGAAGCAAAGGACAAATCGTACTACAAAAATGGTATCGAAAAGTTGGAGGATTGCTATAATCAGTGTATCTCCCTTGAAGGGAATTATCTTGAATAAAAAAAAACTAATTTTGCCTAAAAGTGTTTTACTATGGTAGGCCGGGGACTTTTCAATTGACCTGTTAATAGTTGCCCGAACTGAATTCGGGCGACACTGGCAAGGGGTTAATTTTAAAAACTAATGCTAAATTTTTAAATTTGAAGGTAGATGTTAAATGCTAATAATATATTTAAAACGATGGATATTTAAAAAAGAAATGCCATCAACATATAAATAATTTAAGATGAAATAATGGATACTGTTTACATGCTCAAGCGTTGCCCTGTTGGCTGTGTGAATCTTGCTCTCTTTTTCAGATGTGCGAATACCATATTAGATGACTTAGCGGGGGTATTTTTTTTTTTTTTTTTTTCGTTTGTCTTTTCTTTTTAGAGCGGGATCCGTCTCCAATAGAAAATCTTGGGGTTAAAAGTATTTAAAATTCATTCAATCCCTTGATTAATTATCCAAGTAAGCTCCACAACAAATACCTATAAAAATAATTAAAGCGAGGTCCAGATAGTGCCTAAAATTTAGGTAAAGGCTTGAAAATATTTTATTTGCATTTCGTATTGATGACAAGTTTGAACAATTTGGTAGATTAAAACGGAAACGAACTGCTTTGAGAGCAACAATTTCTAAGCTGTTAAAAAGGGTGTTGGAGCAACGTAAGGTTAAATTGCTAAGCGCTCAAACTTCAGTTTCAGTTCTAAAACTTGTGTTAGAAAAATATTCAGGGAATCCTGAAAAATTCATTGAATTTTGGAACTATAATAAAAGTTCTATAGACAAAAATGAAACTTACTAAGGCAGAAAAATTTACACGTACCTGGAAACATTATTCGTAGGTGTAGGCAATGCAATAGGTTCATAAGAATTGAACAAAAAGAACTATGATGAGTGTATAAAAACTTTAAAAGAAATTATAATCAGTTAATTCGTGTATAAGTTATTAAATTTAAAACCGGTAAAGTGTCACAATAATGTTAAAGCTGTTTGAAGGCTATGTGATGAAATCGAAATTGCAGTTCGGAATTTGGAAGCTCAAAATATTGCAAAAAGATTTGTTATTAATGCCTGTGCTGTTAAAATCTGTTCCAGAAGAGTTCATTCTAGGAATTAATTGAAGGGGGGGATGTGTTATAGGTTTATTAAATTTCATTAAAAGTGAAGTAGACCGTTGGGAAAAGCATTTTATTTGTTGACGCCAAGAGGAAAAAATAACTTGCTTTCCATGTTTTAAACATATACAATTTGATAGTAAAAATTTTACAAGTAGAGGGTCCACAACGGCTAGTTTAAATGCTGCTGATAAACACGCATGCATTTTTAGCGATAACTCATTTTCTTGTGATAAACGTAGGATTACTAACGCTGCTTTAAGAAAAAGTGTACACATTATTGCAATCATCATTTTATAAAAAAAAAATAATAATAATTAAGTTATATCATAAAAGAACTTTTGATATGTTGAGATATTTGGTCATCATGGACCAAGTAAAAAAGTGAGTTCCCTCCGAGATCAGGGAACACTTCTTGGATGAATGGGCGAAATTAATATTCCCTTCGGAGCTTGCAGAGAAGCTGGATGAATATGAAAGCGTTTGAACCGTACACAGATCTTCTAATTTAATGAATCAGTGGGAGAAACGAGAAAACAAGCGATGTCAATTGCCTCTCCCTATTGAAAAAAGGTGCGCAGAAGGAATGCAGAATCTTGAAAAACATCGACCTTTCAACAGCAATTGGAATTCAAGATATTAAGCGTAATATTCTAAGATTGGAGGTGTAAGGACATCCTCGAAGATTACTTGTTATTCTTGTGAAAGGGACAGACATACAGCACGATTTTATCCTTCTAAGGTTCCTCAAAAAAGAGAACCGAGTCGAACTGTCCAGGGCTATAGATGATCTCACATTTCGGTAATACACAAAGAGTTCAACCGTGGAGTGCAATATGAGGGAGATGGACACATTGAAATTGTCTCGGCGATTGGAGAGAAGGAAGTGGCTCCTTTACGAATACTTGAAATGAGTACTGACGACGGAGATATGAGTATACACTAATGCTGTGTGCAGTATCGAAGAAACTGGCAAGTGACTTACTATTGAGGACCGCTGCTTATGAAGCATTAAGAGAAACTATGCAGGTATATCACGAATCAACCTCGGACGAAGAGGAAACGGAAGATCCTTCTGTAAGTACAGGAGCTTAAGTGGAATTGTTGTCGACCGAGTCTGGTTATGAGAACGTGACTCAAAGACACAAAGATAGAACCAAAGAAAGAAGAGATGGAGTAAATCCTAATTATCAGAATGAAGATCCAATTACATCTGCTGCAGGTTATCGTACAGTTGCTCCAGATGCTAAATCTGGATTAGATACTGCGGAAGGAACACGTCAAATGATTCAAGAGTCTAAATTCATGGGGGGGGGGGGGATATGGAACATACTCACTTGGTGAAAGGTTTAGAATATGCTCTCTTACAAAAAGTGCGTAGTGAAATCAGTTACAAAGAAAAAGAGGAGGAAAAGCTAGAGAGTCAACCTTTAAAACATAAGGATAAAGAAGAAGAAGAAGAAATTCAATTTAAAACAAAACTGGATAAAAACATTTATCGACGTGTTTTCAAAATTCGCTATCCATAAAAAAGCGAACATTTTCTTCCAAACAGAATGGTGTACTTTAAAGATTTGGATGATGAATATGCTGACAGTGACATTCCTATTACTCTACAATGAAGAAAAGCGGATTCTCCAAGTTCTGAATCTCAAACAACATTGACTACTAACGTATTATGATGAAAAAGTTAACTAAAGTTTTATCATATTTACGACAAAACTTGCATAATAAAAAGGCAAGAAAGAAAGACAAAGAAAAACTAAAAGAGAAAGAAGCTAAAAGAATTGAAATTGCTTATTATAATACCTTTGGAGATAATAGAGACCATGTACCTACCTTGGAAAAGAGAGAGAAAACAATAAAAGATAAGAATGCAGATCCTGAAAAAAGTTAATCGTATTTTGAAAAACCAAGAATGGATGATGAAAAATGCAAAGAGAACGTGTTAATGAATGGGATGGTATTTTATCATCCGAATACGGCGAAAATGCTGAAGTTCGATGCAAAAATAAACTCTTGCTTGGTATACATAAAGGAGATGATAGCATATTGAAGGCAAAATTAACCAGCTAACTGGAAAAAGATATACCTGAAAGCAATGTTGAATGCTATCCTGGTGCTCCTGAACAATACAGTGGATATGTGAGTAACAAAGAAGCTCTCCCAAAAACTGCTTTTCAATATGGTATTAAAATGGTTGATGACAGAAAAAGTGAACTGGAATTGGGTAAAGAGATGAAAAAATAGATGGTCTACTATTGAGAGAGAAGCATTTTGTGTCCTGGAAGCGCTGAAAAAGTTCGATACTTGGGTATGTGGAGCTTGGACCCAGACAACAACCCTTTAACCTATTTAATCAATAGTGCCCCTCATGGAGCAAAATTATCAATGAGGGAACTGGCATTGCAATGATATAATTTAGTCATATCATATCGGAAAGGTACTCAGATTGGTAATGCAGATACCTTACTAAGGTTAGTCGTATACTGTGTTGAATAAATTCAAAGCTCCTGTGTCGAACTTTAGGCTTACTTATGTGTGGTTTCTTTTCTTGTTATTTATAATTGTGTTGTAAATTTTTTTAATATGGAACTCTCACCCTTTGAAACCAAACATACATTCACATTTTTGAATATGGATGACTTCTTTACTTGCATCATATTACAATAAATTACTATCTGTTTTGTTTGCTAGAGAGTTGTATAAAACATTTCGAGTTCTTGCTTATAGTATTCTACACTGTGTTAGTGTTTGTTCTGTGTGTGTGTATGTTTTTTTTCTCTAACTTTAGGTAGCATCATTATCTCTAAGGCGAATGATGAGCTTTCCTTTTGGGGAAGGAGTAAGTATCCGAGGGGGGGGGGAAGTCCAAAGCTTGCTAACACTTGTGCTGCCGAGGCAGCTACCTAATAAAACTACAACAGAAGTGATGAAACTGTTTGGAGAAAAACGAGCTGGAAAAAATTAAATAGGAAAAGGGAAAATTGAGCTGGCGACGGTGGTTCTGGCTGATTAAAGACGAAGTTTTTTCTTATTTGGGATGGGAGTTTTAGCAGTTGGAATGTGTATGTTGCTTCCATTGTCCCTTTAAATTATCCGTGCCATATTTACTAGTGCCATAGTATGATTTATTTAATTAAAATAAATTGTGTTATTTTTGGATCGTCGCCATCTTTGTATCCAGAACCTGCCATCAGTTAAACAAACGCATTTTTACTATGTATATGAGTTAGATAAACTATACCAACTCTGTCTTCTCCCGAGAAAAAACGAGAGTAAAATCAAAGTTAAGTGGAAATTTTCTGCTCAAAGGCAAAAAAGGAAAAACAGAAAGATTTATAGAAAAAAAACCAATTAGTCCGCTTTTATCCAATATTTATGTTTTTGGATGCATTGATACCACCGCGGCAACTTTGACTGGAGAAGCTTTGAGTCCGAAAGATGTTATTTTTTCTTTTTTGTATTCGTCGTTACTTTTTTTTTAATTCTTTGCTGTGATATTTCTGGGTTCCCATTTCGAACATGTTACTTAGGCAGAAGTTTCAATATTTTTTTTGTTTAGTTGGTATGCTAAACATAGTCTGTTTTTCTAAGACTGCCTAGAATGAAGTAAGTATTTTTTCAAATCTTTTCTCCAGATAGTCTTGCATATTTGTTTCCATTGCGTGAATGAGGGAAAATATATAGAGATTTATGATCACTGCGTTTACTTCTAATAATGGTTATGGGCCCAGGAACTAAAATGATAAAGCATTAGTAGTGCATATTGACAAATCGAAAGCATCTATCTGAAACGGCGCATGAATTGAAGGAGCTACGCATTCCTGAACTATAAAAAGGCTGAAACCGGTTATGGCGCAACTCAACGCTATAGAGAAGCTGAACAAGCAAAACTACGATACGTGGAAGCTGCAAATCGAAGCGGTCTTAATAAAATCGACCACTGAGATTATGGCACCAAAGTTAAGCCTAACGAAGGTATCACATCCGACTCCATTGAAAAGATAAGAAGATGGATTGAAATTGATCGAAAATCTCGTGCGGACATTATATATTATATTGTCTATCAGCCTAAGTGAACTTTGTCATGTAAGACATTGCACAACTTCCAAAGATGTTTGAAAAAAGCTAAAAGCTGTATTCGAATCTAAAGGACCTGCCAAAAAGGCTTCTCTACAGAAACAACTATTGTTCCTGAAATGACCGACACAGAAACAATGTCGGATCATCTTAAAGAATTTTTGGACACAGTAGATAAACTGAAAGAAATGGAGCTGGATATTACCGATGATCTCTTATCCATTTTACTTTTATACAGCATTCCGAACTATTCCGGAAATTTCCGATGTGCCATTGAATTCAGAGACGAACTGCCGAACGCAGAAATTCTCAAAATAAAATTGTTGGAGGAAATTGAAGCAAGAAAAGGAAAGATATATCCTGCATCCCACAATATGCTTTGTACTCTTCAATAAGAAAGAATAAGCAGTATTCAAAAACGAACTCTGAGAACTAATATGCAAAACAAAACAAAACCACGATTCAGAAGTCTTTTAGATATCTGAAGTGTAATTACTGCTCAAAGTTTGGACAGAAAGAATCTGAATGTCGCAAGCAGAAAAACATTATTTGTCAGGAAACATGCATCTCCAAATCACAACTTGACCGTGTTAGTGAAATCTGATGAATATGCACTGTCGGCTATGTGCTATAATAAAGGCCAGAATGAAAGAAATTCAACATCCTGATGTTTAGATAGTGGAGCTACCTCTCATATCTGCAACGATGAAAAGCTATTCAAAGAAATAAATAAAGAAAAAAAAACTCCTTCGTGAAACTAGCTGTTGATAAAATTAATGAAGTAACTGGCAAAAGTTCGGTTAGCATTAATGTTCAAAATGTAAACACTCCAGAACAATTCTTAAGAATCTGTTACGTGTATCGGAACTAAAATGTAACCTAATATCAATATCAAAAGCCATGATGAACTATCGATCCATTATTTTCTCCGAAAAAGATGCAAAAGAATTGAAGCCAACAGAACTGTTCTGATGACAGCGATCCGCAAAGGAGATTTATGCTACGTGAAACCGAAAATTGAAACAGCAGTTATATCGTCACCGAATTTCAAAAAAGCCATAAGAAATTTGGTCGTTTAAATGAAAGTGATCTAAGGAAATTAAATACTGAAAGAATGGTGCGGGGGTTAAATTTTGATATAAAAGATTCCTTAAGGAACCGTAAAATCTGTATCCAGTCAAAGCAGAATGTCATCTCGTTTTCAAAAAAAAATCTAAATTCAAAGGCATAGAAGTTTCAGTAGCGTTTTCTAATGTCTATGGATCCTTGCGAGTACCTTCATTAGCAAGTTCGGGAAGAACATTAAAACACTTCGTACCGATAATGGATTAAAATTTTGCGGATCAGAATTCGAAACTTTTCTTAAAGTTGAAAGCATCTGAAGAGAAAAATCTGCTGTTAGACCCCTCAACAAAACGGAGTTTCAGAAATAGCAAATCGTACTGTAGTTGAAATGGCCAAATGTCTCTTAATCCAATCTGGATTAAATTCTAAATTGTCGACGGAAGCAATAAATTATTCCATTTACATTCGTAATCGCTTGCCTAGCAAGAACATCAAGAATTCAAATTCATACGAACTCTTTTTTGGCATCGAGTCAAGTGTGTCATACCGTAAAGTGTTCGGACAAAAGGCATATGTATTGAATAAACAATTGAAAGGCAAACTCGAGCCGAAGTCGACCGAACATATCTTCATCGGATATTCAACAGAATCGAAGGCATATCGGCTGTTTGATAAGAAAACCAGTAAAATAATAGCAAGCCGACATGTAAGATTTATTGACGAATTTGAAAACCATCTGTCAGCGACAGAAATAGAATTCATTACCCTGCCTGAAGAAAAACAAAATTCTACTCTCAGCAAGGATACGCCATCTGACCTTGACGATGTATCGAAAAGAGAAGCAACGTCATCGGAATCCTAAACAGAAACAGAAGTTTCGGATAGTTGTGACATCATACCTCTGGATAGAAGGTATCTAGGCCTTTCAGAAGCCGCTTTTTCACTCCACTATTCGAAGGCCTCGAATTTTAAAAACAGGGAAAAGATGTCGTCTAAGAAAGGAATATGGATAAGTTTCCATAATTACGGATTGTTTTGAAACACGCCCGAGCGTTCAAGATGCATTGGCTGGATCGATCAATGTAGCTTGGTAAAAAGCTAATGAAGGAAGAACATGATACATTTATTAAAGAAAATGCATGGACATTTGTTCCAAGACCCAAACATAAAAGTGTTATAGGATCAAAATGGGCTTTCAAAACAAAGTTCAAAAAAGATGGAACTGTTGAAAAATTAAAAGCAAATCTTGTTGCAAAAGGATGTTCTCAAAAACCTGGAATAGATTTTAACGAGAGTTTTTCTCCACTTGCAATATTATGTAAAATCCGAACTGTTATTACTTGCGCAGTTGAAAACAACCCCACTGGATATCAATTAGACTTTGTGATGGCATACGTAAATAGAGATCTGAATGAAGAAATCTTTATGGAGCAACCAGAAGAATTTCGTGTTTCTCCTGAAAAAGATCAAGTTTTTTTACTAAATTGTTCTCTTTATGGTCTTAAACAATCAGAGAGACAGTGGCACAACAAATTGGACACTAAACTCCGAAAAGAGAAATTGGACACTCTTGGGATTAAATTGTTAAATGCTGACAAATGTGTTTATCACATGAAATCATCTTCTGCTGAAGCAATCATCATTGTATATGTTGATGATTTAATGGTGTTTACAAGTAGCAAAAACGTTTATGAAAATATTCTGGGTGAGTTAGCATATACTTTTTAAATGAAAGACTTAGGACTGTTGCATTACTGCTTAGGAATTGAATTCAAACAAGATAAAAAAATGTTTTGCAATATCTCAATCAAAATACATTGATGATATCTTGCTTAAGTACAAAATGCAAGATGCAAAAACTGTTGCGATTTCCATGGATACAAGCATTAAATTAACCACAGAAATGTCTCCGCAGAATGAAGAAAAAAATCGAAAATACAAAATTTAATATTTCTATCTCTAAATTGGACCTCTAATGTATCTGTCTGTCGCCACAAGACCTGACATTATCTACGCTTTCAATTTTCTTAATCAATTCAACAACAATACAGGGAAAACGCATTATATGGCATAGAAATGAATCCTGAGATAACTAAAAGGAACTAAAAATCAAGGATTAATATACAAACAATCTGTGGAGAACGACGAAATCAACCTTTCAAAGCCGCGAATTGGGGATTCCACTACCAACAGTGTGGCGAATTGTACTCAAAAATCTGTGTATGAAACCGTATAGATAGCAATTATTGCAGGCGTTGACTTCGTCAGATTGCATTTCTCGTACGAAGTTTGGTAACGTTGTCCAAGAATGTGACACAGTAATGTCAAAATTAATTTTTAGTGATGAATACACCTTTCACTTGTCCGGCAAGGTAAACCACCACATTTATGCATTGGAGATACCGAAAATCCTCATCGTGTGGTGGAACGTTACCGTGATTCCCCCAAAGTTAACATGTTTTGCGCTTTCTCCTCTTCACGCGTCAATGGGCAATTTTTTTTTCTACGGAGATGACTATTCCCTGTGTTGTGCACCTGGATATACTACAATTGTGGTTAATACTACAATTAGAGGAACATGGGGATAACGTTTTTGTTTAACAAGTTGGAGCTCCTCCCTATTTTCTTGTGCAGTGCGTGTGAATCCTAAAGCACACCTCATCGTTGGATTGGGCGAGCTTCCAAAGATGACGTACCTCTTTTGCGATGGCCTCTAGGCTCACCACATTTAACGCCGTGTGATTTTTGTTTGTGGGGTATGCAAAATACTAAGTTTTCGTACCTGATTTGCCGCGGGAAGTAGCTGAACTGCTTGAAGGGAAAACAAGTGCTGTTAATAACGTTGATAGTACCATGTTGAATAAAGTGTTCCAGGAATTGGACTATCGTATTGATGTATGCACATTGATGTATCGTATCATCTCTATGTTCACACATAGAACCCCTGTAAGGAATGTAAATAAAGGTTGTTCTTTTTTGCTGCGTTCTTCTTTGTTATTTTACTATAGCGCTTCAAAACTTGAGAGGGAATTATGAATAACCCAGTATATATATGTGTGTGTGATGGCCGATGTTACTAATTGTTCTAATTAAAGAATCAAACTTTTAATTAGCACACACACACATTTAATAGACGTTTCACATTAACATAAAATTTCACACACTGGACGAGACGTTTCACAATAACATTTAAAAACATAAAGTAATTAATCGTCTTTAACCTCTAACACAACACAGCGTAAAAATATCTATGAGACATCAACAAGGACGTCTTTCTCGTTTCGGTGTCTACCGTTGACTCTCCTTCAAGAGCGGACTCCCTTCAGTAGCAGAGGCAGCGCCCTCTTTGATCGGGTGTTTCTTCTACAAACCCACAATCGGCCCTCCTGGAAGAAGATGACCTCAGCCTCTTGACTCCAACATAAGAAAGATCGTCTAAACCTAAAAAATGAAGCTGAAAAGTGAAAATTCAAAAGCAGTAACAAGTTGATAATTCGAACAGCATTTATCTCAATCTTGGAACATCATCGTCATCGGAAAACACTGTCGTCTATGAAGTATCATCGTCTTCAGTAATCACTGTCGTCTATGAAGTATCATCGTCTTGCTTTGTCATCCGCTTCACTTTTCTCTTCTCTTTTTTTCCTCCAACGTCTTCAAAAAACATAAATAAATCTAGTCATATTAGGGAGGAAAATAGTCATAATCGGGAAAAAGTCATAGTTGGTAGATTCATAGTCAAATAAATGAAGTACAATGGGTTATTTTATGTTACACACCATCTTCTTATAAATTCTGCAGAAGTTGTAATCCGATGATGTTTTATATTTTTGTAGAACTTTCAAATGGTCCATCATCTTTATAAATTGGATAAAGAAATCATTTCTGCTTTCCTTTTTTTCTGTTTACTTGTACACATTGCACACAATTAGCTATTGGTCTTTCAATCTTTTCTTTCAATTTAGGAATAAAATAATGATCCTCTAAGTGTTTCTATGTATACTTAACTTCCATATGTCCCTTTTCATGAGCATTTTTAATAGTTTCAGTTTGCATACTTTCAGGTACAACTATTTCTTCTTTACCTTCAACAAGCTTATTTTCCGAAAAAGGTAAACGTCGTGGTCGTTGATATACTGGTTCATTATTTTTAGTCAAAATATTTAATTCTATATTAGTTGATTTATTCTTCTTCGGTTGGTAATTTAATATAGATTGACGCACTTAATCTTTAATGGATTTTGAAATATTATAACCTATATTTTCTTCAATTTCAGCATAATTAATATTAACTGGCAAAACTGATAAAATATCGCTTTCTTCGCACGGAGACTTATTATTTTTTTTATTGAAAATCCATTTTCATTCATTAGAACTTCACCTTTCAAAATTACACCAAGTCCTATAATAGCATTATGCGGTATCATACCGTTTTCTACGACATATATATCAGTAGTACACTTAAAGTTATCTATTTGTACCTCTCCCGTAAATGTACCTATGGGCTTTATTTTACAATCTCCTAATAAAATAAAATTACACTGATTCAGTTCACAAATATTTAACTTTTCAAATATATTTTTAGAAATTAACGTAGCTTGACTTCCAGTATCTATCAATGAATTAATATTTAAATTACCGAAACGAACCATTTTGAACTCATATGTTTGTTTAGAAATATCGAGCGATTCTACGTTATCATTGGATTTGGTTTCCACTTTTAATTCCGAACATTCAGATGCCTTATGCCCAAAGTTTTGACATTGGAAACATTTTAAACCTTTATCCTTATGTGAACAAAATTTAGATAAATGTCCTTTACCACTACAATTAAAAGAAAATTTAGTATTCTAATCGATTACTTAATCGTTTCTGATTCACAAAATTATCAGATTTTTGATTTACTTTACTAAAATTATATTTACTTTTTTCTCTCTTAAAATCATTTTTGATAACCTCGTAAACTTTTAGTTTTTCTTTAAATTCGCGTAAGTCTTTGCAACCATACAAATACAAAACTAATTTATTTTCATTTCTATCATTAATTCCTCGTATAATATATTGCATTAATACGGTATCTTCAATTCTCCCTCGATTACCCAACTCTTTCATTATAAAATAATATTCCTGTATTGACTCATATTCTTTCATTTTACGCTTACTCAATATTTCATGCAATTCAGCTGAATTAGTAGTGACCTCGAAATTCATCTATCAACACACGTTTTAATTCCTGATACGACGTAATATTCAAATCGCTTCTAACAAATAATAAAGCATTACCACCAAGCAATCGAAAAGTTTATTTTCGCTTAGCGGAAATAAACTTTTATAGGTCAGATAAATTAAACATGCTCGCCGCACACTCAAATTGCTCCAACCACACTGAAAAGTTTTCATACCATACACCATTAAAAGAAGATATAACACTTTCAACGTCTGAAAAGCTAATAGAGATGTTTTGATGTCGAGTGGCACCATAATCATAACACCGCTCTTCAGAATGAACTGTTGACTCATTAATGTTCTGGCTCTGCACTGATGGGATTTGTTTTGTTTCTACTCCCGTTTCACTTTCCGATACAGATTGATTCGAATTTTGAGTATATTGATAGAGCGAGTTAACATAAATAATATACGCTCGGTTATTTCAGTTTTTGTTCCTTGGAATGTAATATTCAGAATATCACAAATGGTAATCAATTCATGTAATGAAAAATTATCATCAATAGTTTTTAATTTACACTTAAAATTAGAGTCATTTACTGTGAATTCGAAACCAGTGAAGTTTCCTATTCTTTCCGTATTTTTAGCATCGCCATCTGTATCAAAAATAAACTTATGTAAAGTTTTAGTTTTTTCTTTCTTCAGACTCTTCAGTGCATTGCTTATCACATTAATTTTGCAAATCTTTAAATTAGCAAATAAGAGTAAATGTGACTCACCTCAAAGTCTTGAATTTATCCTTGGTCAGCACACAATTTTCCAATAATGGGAACATTTTTTTTTCACAGTCAGTTCACAGTTTAATCATGAGTCCTACACTATCACGAGTTTTATATCCTAATCGAGTCCTAATGTGCTTACATACTTATCTGAATTTACATCTTATAATGCGCCTATATCCTAATCAGTATAAATACTGATACCACTTCTGATTTGTGGGATGGCCAATGTTACTAATTGTTCTAATTAAAGAACCAAACTTTGAATTAGCACACACACACTAAATATTGACGCTTCACATTAACATAAAATTTCACACACTGGATGAGATGTTTCACAATAACATTTAAAAACATAAAGTAATCAATCGTCTTTAACTCCTAACACAACATAGCGTCAAAATATCTACGAGATATCAATAAGAATGTCTTTCTCGTTTCGATGACTCGATTCGACTCTCCTTCAAGAGAGGACTCCCTTCAGTAGCAGTGGTAGCGCCCTCCATGACCGGGTGTTTCTTCTACAAACCGACATTATATATATATATATATATATATATATATATATTCATATCAAAATGTATATATATATATATATATATTCATATCAAAATGTATAAATATATATATATATATTCTATCAACATTTTGATATAAGCTATATATATATATTCATATGCATTGAAAGATATATATATATATATATATATTATATATATATATCAATATCAAACGTATTGGTATATATATATATCTCATACTCTCAAAATGTATAAATAGGCAGAAAATTACAAAGTAGATACAATTTAGGAGTCGGCACTAAAATGTAAAGGAATCAGCATTATTCATCGAACCTCTCTGGCTTCTTTAGCGGTCTTCAACATTGAGACTGAATCCATGGGACAGATGCCCAGCCAGGAACATTCAGCCTTTAGTAGGGGATGTGATTTCCCCTGACTGCTATGCAGGTTTCACAATCGACTGGCCATATGTGCTTGCGGCGAGGATTTACAATGGTGCTGATGATGTATTTTGCAAACCCAATCACCTAGTACCGCCAATCGAACTTCTAAAATCAAGCTACTGGCGGTAAAATTACGTGCAACTAAGCGTCTCCCTAGAAAGTCTTATACATTTTCGATAGGAATTAGATCCAGAGACCTTACTGGCTGAACTGTTGCACTGATATCTCACTGTCCAACAGCTCTGGCTGACAGCTGTCAGGATGATTCCATGGTCATTGTCGTCCATTAAAAGGAACTGTGGACTCAAAGCGCCTCTAAAAAGATGGCCATTGGAAGGAGAATTTCCTCAAGAAGGAACCCTGTGACTAAACTCTTTTCTAGGATGTGGAAACCAATCATGATGGCTCCCCAAAAGAGAACACCGTGACTTCCTAACTGGTCTCTTTCGATGATGTTGTAGGTTAATGGCTCCTGCTCTTTCCAGATGTGCGGCGCGTCCCAATTCCCTGCTACTTAAACAAAACCTACTCTCTATCTGTAAATAATATTTTAGTTACTCATCGATTATCTGCCTTAATCTTGCATTCTTCAGTCTACAGAAAACACCTTTCTCCTCATTTTATAGGTGCTGAAGGTACATGGCTCTGCAATAGCTGCTGCAAACAGACCAAATACTGTGCAATTTCCAAAAAAAGAAAATGGGTGATATCGGTCGTCCACCGCCTAAGTTTCAAATCTCCGAAAACCAGTAACCAAACGTAGTATTCTTTTATACAACGTAAAATAAAAACTGCTAAGCACTTTTAAGGAGAGGTTCCTGAAAAGAATTAAGCAGTCTTTTTATGCTGAGAAATATTTATTAGCTTTTGTTTCTCTTTAATTATATTCCGGTAGCTTTTCATTCGAATCTATATCATATGTTAGTAGATTAAATAATCTTAACTTTAGTTTTTCTACTGTCAGTTATGGATGAATTTAAAATTACATTAAACCTAAAAAAAATTCATGCTGTGGTCGATGGAGGTTAATCTTGTTATATTATTAATTAATCCATCTTATAATATGACCATTGCGGTTTGCTATCATTTTCTTCTAACGGATTAATCATTTCTTCGTCCTAGAATCAGGTTTAAATGCTTATAGTTTGTCACCATTGAAAGAATTGTTTCCCCCACACACCTTCAAATTATTTATACTCTTTTATTACAACTTAACAACATTCTTTTTATTTTTGTTCTAATTGATTGATTGAGTAATGAGTGAAATATAGAGCAATTAGAAGGGCATCCTGATTTCTAACCTTGTTCAAATTCGCCGTTTTCTTACTACTATCAAATTGAGGGCAACGAGCGCCATGAGATTGCTGCTTCTGCTCAGTGTATCATATGTAAAAAATTTAAAGAACAATTTAGAGATTTAAGAATTTTAATTCTAAGAAATAAAAGTTTAAAAAAGAAAAAAAAGAAAGAAAAGGGGAGGTAAGTAAATTGAAATTAAAGATAGTTGAGTCTAAGCTTATGTAGTAAATGTTTGGTAACTCCTACTCAATTTTCCACTTAGAGCCCGCCTAGAGGAAGGGCCCATTTGTAAAGGAGAGTGATGTCACACGATCCTCTGGGTCGGGACCCAACTGAATCTCCTGAGAGGAGCTACAGGTAAACGAGCGGTAGCTACTAAATATTGCTATATACAACCTGATGTGTGTTTAATCTAAGGACAACCGTGAACTGAAATCTGTGTGATGAGGATTAGGAAGAAGTTTGTGTAGTAGTAGTTAGTGGCGGCTGCACATAAATATCTGTGAAGTGGGATGTTGAAGCCCACGGTCAGACTGACATTTCTGAGAGAACTGTAAGAAAAAAAGGCCAGGAGGGACTTGTCCCAATGGGAAATTGGAAAGAAAAATGTGCTATGATTTATTGTAAAGAGTATTGGAACATTGTTAAAACAGTCGTAAATCTCCCAAAAGGACGTAAAGATTGACCGAGCTTGTACTGAATTTGACGAAATGGTCCTTTCCGATGCCACCTATGTGGCAATAAGGACATCATCATAAAAGTGAATCTATAAGAAGTTTCTGAGAGTCTCTGAAAGAATAATTAAGATAGGATTGAAAAAAGAACAAAGGTTAGAAAAGGAAAGAGGATTTGAAAAAGAACAAAGGTTAGAAAAGGGAGAGGATTGAAAAGAACCAGGTTAGACAGATATGATGCAATACAGAGATATGGAGATGCACATGGAGATATGAGATGCAATTTGAACTAGAAAATTAAGATTGTATGTCACAATTAAAAAAACAAATAGAAGAAAACAAAAGAAAATCCAAGAGAATATGAAAACGATTTCAGCCTCAGCAGGAAAAGTTTTAAATCTGAATTGTTGGTGGGAGATCGAGAAGTTAATTAAATCTGTGAAGGAGAAGGAAAACACCAGCTTATAGGTTACAGGATACCAGCATTGAAGAAAAGTGTTTGTTGATGGAAGACGACTTGAATCACAGAAAAGTTTGATTCTGAACCAAAGAATAAAAGAAACAAAAATTATCTAGAATCCAGGAACATAATGAAAAGTTAACGCAAGCCACAATGGGAACAAAATATCGTTAAATAGAGGAAAAGAAAGAAGTATATAACTGTTGATAAATGAAATGGATAGAAGTGCAACGGAAAAATACAGAAAGGAAGAAAGAGATTGAAAAAGAAAAGACAGCAACGATGTCAAGAAGACTACACATGTAGAAGGACAACAATTAACGAGTTTCAGAAAGCCAATGAGAAAATTTGAAGATGATAAGAGGAAAGAAAAAATATTCCCATTGATGGAAAGAAGGAAGCAGTTCTTCAAACAGGCCCATAATAAATCCACAGTTAAAAGCCAAAGTTTTATGACAGACAATTAGGTGGATAGAACGAATGGTTAGCCAGAAAAAAAAGATAATGATTTAAATGAAGGAAGGATTTAAACGCTAAAAGGAAGAAAACAATAAAGGAACCTGAAAAATTTCCTGTACCTGTGAAAGAGTCACCAAGAAACATGTTTTGAGACAAACATCGCATTTAGGAAAAATCTGTACAGACAGGACTTTCTGCTAAAAAAAATAAAGAAAGGAGATATCGACCAGAGAGGGTCCTCTCAAAAGCGAAAGGCACCTGCTCTGTCCAGGGTGTCTAGTACTCTCACTGAGACTGAGTCTCTGTTCCCTTTAGTACAAGAGTCTCAGGAATTGTGCCACACAGCTGAAGGAGAAAAAAAAAAAGAAGAAGAGGAAAGCAGAAGGCAGAAGTGACTGCAAGTCTGTTGACCAAGAGGGATGGTCATTACAGGCATGGGAAATTTTGAAGAAACAGACCCTAATCCCTTGAAGGCTGTGGACAGTGAGGAGAAAAAACTCCCACTCTAATTTCTCTCAAATCCTGAGTCATTTGTTAAATGGACATTTACTGACAGCAGAGGGACAAAATTTCAAGGAGGAATCAGGTCAGCGCACTCAGGAATGTGTTTCCTCCCCCCTTTAGAACCGAAATGCGGGTGCATACGAATGGCAGACATTTTTTTTTTTTACTTTTTTTAGAGGGCTTTGGTTGTGACAAACAAGGACTCCTAAACTATTATTTGCAAAGAACTTTTTTAAAAAACAAAAAGGAAAGCAATTATTTTGTATTAAGAATTAACAACAGTTATTTTCCATGGAAACATTAGAACAGTTTTATGGACTGAGTATTTAAAGAACTTTTAATTTTATTTATCTTCAAAAAAAAAAACTATTGAGTGAATGTTATTTTTAAGAGGTGTTTTATTAATTTAGTTTTTGACAAGGATAAGTAATTTTAAATATATAGAAATCGATGTTTTATTTTTGATTTCACTATTTTGAAATAGAAATGATCTATTTTGTGCAAGAATTTAAAGTTAATGAATAAAAGAAGCTTTTAATGAGGTTGGTGGATTAAACGGCTCTGAATCTGGGTAAAGCACAAAAGTTTTAAGGGTTTATGATCTTATGACAGAAGAATACTGATATTTCAGGCATGGTGCTCCAACGAAAATCTTTATTTTGTAATGATGTAGGAATATTTTATTATGTTTCTTGTGATGATTGGGAATATAATTTGTATGATTTTGGAATATATTGAATTAGAATGTAAAGATTTAGGGATACAATTTTGCAAGATTGATTTTAGAAATGTGCTTCGTAAAGATTTTAGAATGTGATTTCAACAGATTTAGAACATTTTGTATTATATTTTTGTACGATTTATTTTTATAAGGATTTATTTAGAACGTGTGCTTTGTAAGGATATAAGACGTGATTTTGCAAATGATTTAGAAATGATCTTTTGTAGGAATCTTTAGATTTGTGCTTTATTGATTGTGTTATGTTAAAGAACTCTCTTTGTTTCATGTGCGAACCTTTTTTGGATCTACATAAGAGTTAAGCAAATCTCATGAAAATGAGGAATATCGAAAGGAGAATTTAATATTTTAAATATGTAAAAATTAAAAAAAAAGGAGGAAGAAGAAAAATTAAGATTACAACTGTATGAATTAACTTTATGAGGATACAGATTATCTCGATAGTTTTAAAGTATGAAAATAATTTGATAGATATGAGTACTTTTTTAAATTTGGTGTAGAATCGATGCTTGAAATTTGAGTATTTGATAAGAAAATATGTGCATGGAGTTCACATTTGAAATATGGTTTTGTGTTGATATCTCGATATGAATATATGCATGTGTTTGCGTAATTTTAAAGAAAAAAAAAGAGAGGTGATAAAGTGTACACACCCAAAAGATGCTGATAGCAGGATTTGAAGTTTTAGTATCTTAGTATTTTGTTATGAAAGAGAAACAATATCGAACCGGTATGATGTTCAAGATTTTGTTTTGGAAGCTTCCTAAATGAATTATTACTTAAGAGGAGAAAAAAAAAAAGATTTTCTTTATATGCAAGTGTTGTGAAAATGAAAGATAATTTGTTGTGAAATGCAGAGATAAGGGTGATTATGTAAAATGATTTGTGCATGATTATTGACATTTTATCTGTATAATGGTAATTGATATTTGCCATTTTAGGTACTGAGGAATTTGAGTATTGATGTTTCAAAAAGCCAATTAACGATATTTGCTATTTTAAGCATTTGGAAGAATGGCATTGATACTTGTGTATAATTTGATATTTATACGTATGTTTGAGAATTTAAACATTGATATTTTGTGTAGCGATAACTACTGGTTTTATGTATCAGTTATTAACAGATTTTTTTTGTGCTATTTGAACTGCACACTGGGACAATTCAGGTATCAGGATGGCTGAACTGTTAACTTTCCTACTTAGAGCCTGCCTCTAGAGGGCTGCTCATTTGTAAAGGAGAGAGTGTGATGTCAACACGATCCCCTCAGTCAGACCTGACCGAATTGAGGAGCCAAGGTTGCAAATGAGCGGTAGTAAGAAGAATAAATATTGTTGTTGTTACGCACCCCGATGTGCTTTTGCCCGCACCCGGAAACAGATGATGGCCAGTAGCAGTTTTAAAGGTGGCGGTACCGTACAAAAATACTTGGCAAATCTGGCTTACAAATTTCCAGCAGGTGTGGAAGGGCATAAGCAGCCGCGAACCTTGCCAGCAAAAGATGCAGTACTGCTGGAGCAGCGAAGGCGTTTGGTGCTGGTTTGGCTGCAGTTTTGCAGCTTGCAAAGAAGGTTTGTGCTCTAATGCGGAATGGCATTTTGCCAGCGGCGAAGCGTACCAATGCTTACTTTTCGTACGCTGTGGAAGGTTCTGGCGTACCAGCGGGTTGCTGGCAATGTTTGCTTAAGCTCAAGAAATAGACAAAAGTGAGAATAATAATAAATAAAATTTATTAATTTAGATGTGGTTCCTTTGTGAAATTCAATATTATATTTACTGGAAAACATAGAACTAAGTTTCTCTTCGTTATCAACAAAAATAGTTATCCGCTGCTAACCAAACAAGTTAATGAGGACCAATATCTTAATTAAGCTTCTTACTTTTTTTAAAAGTATTATTCTGCAGTTTATATAACAAAATATGCTGAGTATTATAGTAATTTTCAAAGAACTCAATTATCATATTCTGTTTATAAAAAAATATCAAGATTTATAAGAATTGGCAAGGTCTACAATGCTGTATATATTTCCAAAATATAAATTCAGTTGTTTTCATCAAAAAAGAAGACTTTGGGGAATGAGACATTCACAGACAAGCATATTATTTTTGAAAGATTGAAACTATTTACTTAGTAAAAAGAATTTACTTGTAAATGATACATTTAGAAGAAAATATCCATTTAATAATGGTACAAGAATCGTAATTTTTCTCATCTACATATTTTTTCTTTGAGAATGGTCTGTTAATCGTCATTTAAATATCGCACTCTGAATGAATCAATAAAATTTAAAGTACTGGCTTATTTTTTTGACACAATGCAAAGTTTGAAAGTATGAGGAATTGTATCAGGGAGTAGTACAGTTTTTAAATTCCTCCTTTTCCTTACATTTAGAAAAAGTATACAAAATTAGTTACTTTAAAATTTACTTTTCTTATTTTGCCGGCGCAAGGATAAAGAAGGAAAATGATAGCAACAGAGGCCAAAAGGAATATGTGTTTACTGTGTGCTGTCGCTATCAAAGTCTGCTGGCGAGATTTACGCCATCAGAATGGAAAAGATCTTTTAAATAGCTTTGTCATGTAAATTGTAAGGATTCCGTATCATATATTTAATCTCATAATGCAGCATGTAAATTAGCATTTGTCAAATTTTTCTAATGATGCAATTTTGATACATTAATCAATCGTTGGCACCCTTCAGCGCTCACTTATCCTGTTGATTGGCGAGCTCTTTTGGCCTCGCTCACGATCCTTTCCTTTGTGGGAAAGCCGGTACCAGTTCGACAATAGTAACACAAATTTGCTAAGAGTAGTTATTGTTAATTTTGTCTCTTTATTATTAGAAACCATGATAACTAATTTAGTTAAAAGGTAGCTTAGTTCCCCACTTAGCAGTATTCCTAAAAAATCACCAAATTAGCGGTTTTTAGTTCGTTGTGCATACATTCAATGAGTCTACAGTAACTGCAATAGTTGCTAAATTTAAACAAAACCGTTACTTTCTACTCAATTAACACTTTGCGCTACTCAAAAATCCTACAACAAATGGAAAATAAAATTAATGTTGAAAATCCTACAGTCATTTTACTAAAGAAAAAAAACAACCCTCTTCCAAAAAACAAATTCCTTTGGGATACATCCACTAAGCATTCTAGGTCTCTACTTTTGACAAAGATTCCTACCCAGAAAAGAGCATATCACCAATACCAGAGAAAAATTCTGGACGTTTATTCTACAAAGTCTACCCTCAATAACAGAAAATCCAAAATGAATCTTTCAAACAAAATGCTAATCATACTGCACCATGCGATCTCTTCAGCTACGCCAGCCTATGGGCATACTTATGCAAAAAAACCAATCTCAATATCTCGAAAACCTAAAGCGCACTATTCTCGGAGGATCGCCATACCATGTTCAAGAAACACAAAGATATCTATACACTCCAACATAACTTTTAAAAAAAACATTCAAAACTTGCAACTAACTTTTTTTAACTCTTTGAAAACACCAAGATAATATCAATACCCAAAATCTTGAAAATATCCAATCAATTCTTAATGTTAAAAGACCCAGGTAAATTTCTTTTTGATTTAACCTCATAATAAACAATTTTTACTTAAATTACTTCATTATTCACTTTTAAAATCATGCTTAAATTTTAACCTTTTTCCCCTTTTTTCTGATAAAACTCCTCCCATCACATTTTATATAGTCATTTTCTCACCACGTAAGCAGCCAGTCGCAGCATCTCAGTGACTCTCACCTATCAACCAACTTATAGTGTTTTAGTAAACTACTTCATTTCTACCGAAAATTCTCCTTCTTGTTCTTGTTTCTACTCGCAACAGTTCTCTTTCTACGATGATGCAAGGCTAGACTCTGGATACTTCTTTCTCCCCATCTTAAACTAATCATCTCTCTGCCCTTACCAAAATGAAACCACCATCTTCCAAGAAACAATTATTTCATTAGATTTAGTTTAGAAGAGTGCTCCGCTCAGGCGCTCCATAGAACATTCAACGTCACCCAGTCTATAGTAATGAGCTCTGCTCATGGCTTGCCAAGATGGCAAATTACTGTCAAAAAAGTCTTTTCCATCACCACTGGTGGATCTAATCTGCATTCCAACCATTACCTAGTTTTTTTGTTTTGAGATTCACACCAATCCTTCAAAAGTTTTGTTAGTAATTACAGGTACTTTCATTTAATTGGCGCAAACGATAAAGTCGCCAAAAAAGTGAGTAAACCGACACCAAACGGAATACATATGTATATGTATGTATCGTCAATAAGATCTGATATGCGAGATTGTGCGTAGAGAATGGAAAAAGTACCATTGAAAAAATAGTACTGTCCATTCAGTACTTTTCGTTAGTTGATACCAGACGAGCAAATGTCAACTCAGTGTTGCTCAGCTATTGCCTTGACAGATTTTGACGCTAGAAAAGAATGTTTGACCCTGGTGGACTTTTTATTTTCAAAAGTTTCTTTACCGTCGAGGATAATAGCTACTCTCTTGATGATAACTGCGCCAACTTTTGAGCTTTGCGTTTTTATCTAGTACCCAGCTAACGGAAAAATTACCGTCCATTTAATGATAACGTAAAATAAGAATTCGATATACTATATATATATATATATATGAGTATATATATGATTATATATATATATATATACTACTGTTAATTAATATCCTTGAACTTTAGATTTAAACATTTGGAATTGTCGTGTGTTTTGTTTGGAATCCCCCTAATTGATAAATAATATCGTACTACATTCTTACGATTAGAAACTCAAAAAATTCCACTAGAAACTTGAAAATCTTAAAAATCTGAAATTTACAGTATCTTAGGAGATGGCAAATATTTTAGAGGTGAAATGTAATTACCCACTGAGTTTTCATGCCAAATATTTTCTGGAACCAGAAAACTTGTATGCTTAAGGTTAAAGCAATTTTTTTTCATGAAAAATACTGTCAAAACCAAAATTATCGGAGTAAAGTTAATCAATATGCTTTTAAATCGAGAAAAATTGAGTTTCTTGAATTGAAATGCCGATTGTTGAGATTCGGTTAATCAGTGTTCTAAACATTTTTTTTCTGGAGGACTGCCCTCATTATTGATATGTCTAGTCATCACACACACACAAATCGCAAAAAAGGTGGAAAAAAACGAACTTGGCTTCCTTGTTAAAAGGTATATATTCCTTTTTTTCAACGTTTTTCTGACTTTCACTTGGTGTGTGTGTGTTGATGTGTGTCAATTCGTACTGATCGTTAATTGCCTAACTACATCAAGCTAGAGCTTTGAAATTTGGGAATCGTTCGTACTTCGCAATCAATGCTAATAATATAGACGTTTATAGATCAAGTTTTAACATATTTCAATAATTTTAATAGTCAAATATTCTTTTCCTTCTCGCACTTTTTTAGATTGAGAAAAAATTTCTAACCCCCTCATAGCATCGGGCACTCCCACGCAGCAGGCGGTATGCACAAACTTTGTACTCTAAAGGGGAGACTATCTCCCTTCACTATCGATAGTATAGGCTTGCTGACTTAGTCAATGCAATCATTGCAAGAAAGAAAGTTTCAATATTCGGCGCCACAAGTCTTATCACAACATTTCTTCTTGAATTCCTGGATTCCATTTCTTTTGTACAAGAATGACTTCAAACTTCAAAATGCATGTTTGATTTTATGAGTATTATGAGATTTTTATACCTCACAAATTGCCTCTTTTAGTAATTTTAAAGTTAAAATGTAACAAGTTTTAACTTAAATTCTAATAATTTTTCTATAATAACTTTTGCCCCCCTATAAAACGTTGGTTTTATGTCCTAGTGTGTAGGTGATGAGCTTGGCAATCTTTTACATTTATTATTTTAGTGTGTTTTCATTTTCTGTATGTTCAGTGGTAGTGACTTGTGCATGGTTACATCTTCAAGCAAAGTTGATATACACTGTGCTAATTGGCGATATGAAATATCTCGCTAATCATTGGGCTAAGATACTTTCACCCATTTTTTAGTGACAAAACTATATAACGAAAAGTTTTCAGGGCATATAAATAATTTAGGATAGGTTCGATATCTGATTAGATGTGTCATGATTTACTGAAATCAAAAGAGAAAAAATTAGAAAATCTTTTTTTAAATAGAAATGAAATACACAATTTTTTTCACATACCATTATTTCATTGCTATAGAAGATGAAATAAACAAATATCTAACTTTACAGAAACGTTCTTATATGTGTACATATATTCATACTGTCCCTCATATAAACAAGTTCTGACTGGGCTTTATATAACCTTTAAATGGAAACACAATAGAATAAAATAATGAGATTGGATCTTTGGTGACCTCTTTTGAAACTTCACCCAAAGAAAAAAAATCGCTAAGTTAGGAATATATAGCAGTTAAGTTTAGTATGGTATCATAAATCAAAGAAAAGAGTAATTCTCAGAAATTAGAAATAAGTAATTCATAGAATTACAGATTAGAAGTACAAAAAAAAAAAAGATTTCACATCCACTTGACTACAGATATTGGTAAATGAATTCTTTATGTAAATTTGCATGTCCTGAGAGATTTTACAACGAAAAACTATAATGAAAATAACGTAGGATTTAAACTATTTATATATATTTATTGATTAAAAGCGATGTTCTCTTTATTGGATTAATATTGGAGTTATCAATATGTAATGGTTTTGCTTAAATATTAATATATTGCTTTCTTACTCTGAATCTTCTCATGAGAACAGCATTACAACAACAGTGTATTAGAAATAAGTACATAATATACTATAAGAATATGAACTTATGAATAGAAGTACTAAATAGTGTCTCCACTCCAACATTTTAGCCATTATAGTTATGCAAATTAAAACGCCCAGATCAGTCAACTGTTTTAATGAGGCTTTTTTATCCTATTCCATGCACGTCATGGTGCCATAAATTAGACTTGAATGCCACACATATTAAGTATAGAGCAAAAAGGAATTTTTAATATTGTCACGTGGAATGTATAGGTATGATCAAATAAGGAAATTTAATCTCAACTGGAAATTTCCTTTATCAAAGGATTCAGGACAGAATTTTATGAAATAATAAAAAAATTTTATTTTTAAGAATGCGATAGTCATAAAATAAAGTGTATTATAGAATGAAAGCAAACACGGGAAAACTAAAATCTATCTCGATTTTTCTGCTTAGCAAAGATATATATATAATATATATACATATATAAAATATATATATATATATATATATATATATATCTTGCTAAGCAGAATTTCTAAGTAATTTTCTGTCGCATGTTAATGCGAGTTAACTTGAAAGAACATACCTACGGATCGAAGTTTAACAGGAGAAAGATCTTTTTCGACCATGGTGTATAAAATGAGTGAATGAATGTAGGTTTATGATGCAAGAGCTGTGTGAACCCGAGACATACTATTTCCAGAAAATAAATCTCGCTACATTTTGTAGTACAACCGTAGCTAGTATTTTTATATATTTATGTTCATGTTGAATTAGATATCAAACTCAATTATCCTCTTCATTTCGTTCAAGAATTAATTGTAATGTAAATCTATTATAAATAAATTGTAATCTTATGTAAATATATTGTTACTAAAATTCTCCCATTTCGTGTGAGTGTGCGTGAACTCAGTCAAACATAAGTTGTGATTGTTGCGGCTTTAATCTGAGAAGCTTACACGAGGGCTATTGTATTAGAATTGGCCACAGGAGGCTCACCAAAGGGTTGTAAGTTACAAACCTGCTCCCGAAACTCAATCACCCCGCGTTCAACGTTTATTGGCAAAAAAGAAAAGAAGTTCTACAACAATGGTATGTACTAAATCCAGTACATGTTAGAGAAAATAACAAAGGATAAGTCGCAAGCTTCCGAAGACTGAGAAAGAAAAATGAAACTTACAATGGATTTACAGAATGTGACGTCATAGTTCTAATATTTCTAATTTTGCATTTTTTTTTTTTTTTTTTTTTTTTTTTTTTGCTTTCTTTTTTTGGAATATATATCAATCTGCATTCCACCGACGTCCAGATTTCCTGCTAATAATGAATGCAGACACTATGACTCACGCCTGCAATTAGTCTGCCGACGACAGCCAGCTACACCTTTAATATAAATACTGCACACAAAAAGGAAAATTGAAATATTCAGAGATGAAGCACTAGACAAAATTTATACGTATA
This sequence comes from Nephila pilipes, assembly GCA_019974015.1. NCBI lineage: Eukaryota > Metazoa > Arthropoda > Arachnida > Araneae > Nephilidae > Nephila > Nephila pilipes. The sequence goes on from BMAW01003025.1 coordinate 263,686, forward strand.
TACAAGGTATACAAGGTACACAATACGGAAAGTTGAAAATTTAGAAATGTAATCAAACATTCAAATAATTATGAAATACACTGGGTAATTTTACGAGCCATAAGAATACAGGATTTAAACTTGAAATGCAAATTAGGATTTTCGCACACGGACTTACCAAACAGGTTTCACTCATCGTGACACGAAACGCTCATTGTCGTGATTTTTGTTTCTCTAAAATAATGGGTTCGAGTCTTGCTGCCATTAAAGACCCATCGTGTAGCGGAGATGATGCGGGTTAAATCTGTCGGGACTCTTTATATTAGGGTGTTGTGAACGTATAGATAGCGGCGTAACAGTTAAGGTCTCGTTCTTCGTTACTTGACAGTGGCTTAAGAATTATAAGGTCCATAACCCATAGCCTTGTATTTCTCTGTACGACGATAACAAACAATGTATTAATAAATCAATCAAAGGAAATTTGACAATGCTTTTCTATGGGGCGTCGAGTATCAACGAACCATAGTTGTTTTAAAATAATAATGTAATTCACCTTATCTAATTGTGCAAAGATTTTGTTTCCATTTCTACTGTATTATTTAATAATTATATTATTATTAGCATACTGTTAAATGACTATAAGTCTAGATCATACTACAATTTTTATTTTTAATTTTTCAAGAGTGCATTGAAGGATCCATTTCGCTCTTTGATTAATGACTTACTTTGGGAACTTCAGAACTTGCATAGGTACTGCAAGTTATTTGACGAGATACGGCGTATGAAAGGTATTTCATTAATTCTACTTTCGTTTCTCAGATTGTTGCTGATTTTATTGCTTATTTGAGTAAACATTTGTAATTTAGTTGAAAATAAAACAGTCAAAAATGTTTATATTTTTTTAAAAAAATAGTGGACATACTTTTTTTTAAATTTTAATTGATCATGACTGAATCTAGATTTTTTTTTAAAAAAAACTTGGAAAATATCTGAAAATTAGATTAATTGATGAGGAAATAAGGCGATATGGCATTTTAGTCGTAATTGAAAAGTTTGTAGGAAGATATTTTTTTTTTTATATTTTTCTATTTGTGATTTAGTCATTTTACTTTATATATAGAATTAGGGTGGACTGTTTTAGAAAAGTGATGACATCATTTAACCCTTAATTACTCTTTAATTATTTTTAACCGCCTACCCTTTAATTATTTTTTTTACCAAACTATGGAAGTATATCAAATATTTCTTCTATAAATTAAAAGTAACATCTACATCATTGAACTTGATTGAATAAATATGTAGTAGAAAAAAAATTGCTAAAAATTAAGAGTTTGAAAGCGTACATTTATTACTCATATTAAATTTTTTTATTATTTTGCTATAACATTAATAAATGGCGTCTTTAACAGGGCTTATGAAACAAACAATTCCCTTTTTTAAATATATTGAAATAAATTATTCCTAAGGTGTCCGACTATTTTAAAAATGTTATTTTCGGTTAAAAAATCACATTTTCTTATAATTTTACCACTTTAAAATCAAATAATTAGAATTTTAAATATATTTTTGTTTTGATAATGCGATAATTGAGAAATAGTTGTAAGTGTTTAAAATAGCAACACGCCTGTCAAAACAAACCAAAATTGGAGAAAGCAAAATCGGTTGTTAGCTTCTGAGCATGCTTTTTAAAGCTAATTTTCACATTTTCATCATTATGTTTTTTTTATTTATTTCATGAATTATAGTAACAATTTATATAACTTAATTCAGCGTTTTGATTGCTAACAACCGTTTTCTTTTGACTTCACATTTAGTTCTTTTAATCCGTGTGCTACAAATATTTTTCTTGAATTTGTTCTAAAAATGTAGCATCTTTCGTCTTAACTGCAGTAGACTTAGATTTAGGGATCTTTAGATATTTTATCTAGAGACGGAAAGTTTCGTTGAGACTGCTGCGGCGGCTGCTTTAAATGCAGACACAAACTAAACCTTCTAATATTTCTTTAATAACACACAATTGAACTATGTACAACGAGCTCCAAGCGAGCATCAAGTTACAGCGTAAGTTGGAAAGAGAGAGAGTCAGTTCTCAGAAGAGAAGGAGCGCGCGCACCATGGTTGCTGCCTTTGGCGAAGAACACCTCGCTGAGCCTGTAGAATCTATTTGGTGGTCTCCACAATCGGTGAGTGATCCGCCTGTAGGCGAACCGCCTCAAGACTATCCCTAATGCTTTAAGTATTAGAACCGCTGACTGAGCAGATTTAGAAATCGTATGATTGAAAAGAATTAAAAAAAAGATTAAATGAATTTGTATCAGGAAATAAAGATGAACTCCTTACTGCGATAGTTAAAGTGAAATCATTACACACACACACACACATATATATATATATATATATATATATATAATTTCTAACTGCATTTTTTATTTTCATGCGTGTAAGTAAATCTAAAAATGCGAAAACATTAGGGGTTTTCGGGGGGGGGGGGGAATTTTTCCGAACGTGGTCGGAGAAACCCTTTTTTGCAGTCTTATAATTACTTTCTGTGGTCTTCAACAAATCGGAGAAGAAATTTGCTTTGCTCTTCATTCACAGTTGATTAAAAGAAAGTAAATTAGAGCCCGTTAAAATTTACGTCAATTTCACCTTTCTTTCGCTGTTCATAACACTGAGCTTCAGAAAAATTTTTGGGACATTAAACAAGAATCGTCTCTGTCCCAAATATCTGGACTGAGATTCGGAAAACTAATGTAGAAATTCAAATTATTTAGTTAATTTAAACTTTTTTGGGTTTGAAGTGATCTACAAGTTTTTTCTGGAAAAACTACAACAACAATGAACTAATTATTTGATATCATACCTAAATTTGTAAATGTCTTAATCTGTATCCTTGACAGGCTGATTCGATAGTCGAGCCTCAGTTTCCTCCTATGAAACATACATAATTCAATGATTTTGTTTAGTTTAGTTTTTATTAACGTCGCACTAGAAGCAACACGAAGGCTATTGGCGACGGACCTCGTAATTTTGAACCACGGTCAAGTGACGAGGATGACACCTGAGCTGGCAACCCCTCTCCTAACATCCACACCACGCCAACGGGAGGACTTTGGGCCCCGAACAGATTTAACGTGCATCAGCCCCTGCTACACGGCGGGTCTTTGGCGGCCAAGGATCGAACCCGCGACTGAACGAAAACCGCCGGCCGCTCATAATTCAATGAGCTTCAGATAATCATATCTCAATTTTTCATTTTTCAATGAATTTAAAAGGTAATTCACGTTAATTAGTATTTCGATCGTCCTATGTGTAACAGTCCAAATAATATTTTCTTTTTTAAATTATTCTATTTTTACTTTGATTTTTTTAAAGAAGAAAACTATCTGGACTATTAATCAGTTGAAGGAACTGGGGTTTTAAAACACTTTGTGGCACTAATTCGTACATGTGAAGCCATCCATCTAGATATCTTGCCAACATTAGCTGTTGAAGGAGTAGATTTGGCCTGTTTCTTGCTCAGAAAGAGTGGAATTTGAGGTGGAAATTTGAGATACTGCCTTTCGATACCCTAACACGTATGTGTAAAATTGGAGAACTGTAAAATAATTTGTGAAAAGGAAATTTCAGTTCAGTGTAAGTGAATTTTAATGTTCTCAAGAATTCTTTATAATTATTTAAAATAACATTAACAGTTGGAAACAGTGAAAAAGTTCTCTACTATCGAGAGTTCACTTAATCCTGGATTCACTAGTATGAGGTTCGATTGTGTGCATCAACACGTGTTACGAATGATCTCAGAGATACTGAGTTTAATCAGCAAATTTAAACTCCGTAAATCTGACGAATAATTTGTGATATAAAATGTATCATAGTAATAAAAGGAAGAACCAAGATTGTTTGAAATAATTTTTATTGTTTTTTATTTGATAACTTACTATATTGATGTTTACAGCATTGTAAGATCTAATCATCGAATAAAAGACTTCATGTGATCATTATGATTATTTTGCCAAGCATCGTTATGCTGCAGAGAAGAAAAATATTTTCATAAAGGTGATTTAGTAATAAAGGAAGAATTAAAGTCATAGAATAAGATATCACTAATAAAATACCACAAATGTAACTAAATTGAAAAAAGGAATGAATGCAAAATAAGCTTAGTTTTCTACAGTTGCATTAATGTTCACTATACTTGTATTGCGGCATTTCGTCAAAACGACTTGATTATAACAATCTAATTTTTTTTTTTCATTTTTAATTTGTAAACCATTGAGGAATCACCTTGATTTTAACTTAAAGTTTTCTTCCATTTGAATCATTCATGTAACAAAACAAAATTATGTTTACTATCAAATTGAAAATGGGAATGAAAGGGATATTTTTATTACACACAAAATAATTTATTGATTTACATTTGATATAAAATGTAAATTAAATGGAAGCAAACTTATTTTTTGTGAGCTACATTGTTATTCAAAAAAATTCATTATATCAAGTCTATTTGAGGAAAAAAATATTAAAAAAAAATTAAAATAATTTTTGAATTTTGCTTTAGAATGATATAAATATTTAAAACTTCATTATATTTTACTTTCGTAGAAGCTGCTGGAAGAAAAAAGTGGAAACGTACAGTCTCTAAAGTGACTGGTACAGACACTCAAATTGAACCTCTTAAACTGGTGACATATAACGTATGTCTCTTTGATTGTACTCACACAAAATAATCTAAAATTTAAGTCTATCATTTGATTTATAATAGATTTTACAATACTTTTTAATCGTTGACTTACGTAACGTTATCAAAAACTTTTTTATTTTGTAATTTCCTATCACACATAAGTTATTTACATTGATATCCAAAATTAACAGAATTTGCATGTTTAGTCGAATTTCTAGAAAAGTATTGAGAGAAAAGTAAAATAAAAGCTTACATACGAAGGTTTAAATTCTTAGTGTCGATTA